>VZTB01017962.1:93293-136405 GCA_013397245.1 Thryothorus ludovicianus | reverse complement strand
TTTTGCTTTCTAGATCAAACTGGAGGAGTTAATTGTGAAATGGCAGACAAAACAAGTAAAGCAGCATAAAATCTACAGGGAGAAGTTTAAGTCTTGTGCACAGTATTTATAAATATTTAAATCTCCACTTTTCTAAACAGCATTATAATAATGATTTAAGTCAAAATAAACCAGTCAGCTCTGTTTCTTTTCTAAACAACTTTTTCTCATCAGCATTCTAATAAAGATTTAAATGAGATAAATGAGTTTTTCCTTGGGGGTAGCCTTTTCCACAGCAGTGTGTTCTGCAGAACACAAAAGCCATGGGGAGAGGCAGCAGCTACCACGGTGGCAGTGCCTGAACACTCTCCTCTCACCAGGCATCCCAACAAGGACAGGGACAGTGTTTCCACACCATCTCTCCAGACAGTTCACCTGTACAGTAAAGCAGTCAGATCACAAAGTGAAATGACAGCCACATTTTTATCCAGATATTACACAAAAAGTTTGTGCTAACAAAAATCTAGTGCAATATCTCTCCAGCACTTCTCTCCTGAAGGGCCAGTCTGGCTCAAGGGGCTTGGAAGCACAATGTGAACTCTGCAGCAAGGTCAGTTCACTGGGTAAAGGACTGTGATGCACATCCAAGTGACTCTCTCTCCAAACACAAGCACATATTGAGCTAAAAAAGCTGTGTAACAAAACATCATTCATTACAGGCTGCCACTTTCAGCTGTATTTTAAATTGTGCAAGTGTACATCCCTGAAATTCAATAAATCTAAAATTAAGTAAGTACAGGCAGATTGAATAAGGACAATATATAAGTTATAAATAATACATACAGACAAATAATCCTCCTGGTTAAGTTTAACAAATCTTTCAAGATAAATCCTGTGAAATGGATTTGGCTTAATTTCAGCATTCAGTAACACAGTTTTAGTAGTACAGTTACAAACCTTGTCACACACTAATGAGTTTATTCTTAATAGATGTGACTCAAAGACCACACCAGGATGATGACACTTTTACTTTCTGTCCTTCCAAAAACTCTATTTCCCCTTACCTTGAATCTATTAGTGAAGAGCTCCAGTTTGGGAAACAACTCTCTGTTGGTATACAGACTCTGAAGAGCTTTCAAACACTTCAACCTCACTTCACCTTGCTAAATAAAAAACACTGAGATTAGCTGTCAGAATACTTTAACCAAATACGCATGAATATTAAAAAACATAATACTGTGATTTGTTTAATGTACATTTAAAATTTAATGCAAATGACCAAAGTCAATTTGCAATTTAGCTAAAAACCAAAACCCACATGCAGCCACCTACAATGTTAAATTTTTTCCTATTTGCATATAGAAAGAATTAATGTGCCATCACTTGTAGGTCTGTTAGTGCTTCCCTTTTAAGTGACTCCACAAAAAGATAAAGAATGCAGTAAGTAAATCCCAAATGAAGATACAGGATCTCCAGGTGGCTGGTGCAGGCAGTGTGGCTGTTTGCCTTCAGGAAGGAGCCCACAGGCACCTCGTGACTGACAGCTCTTCACTCTTTGGAGAGGGAAGAGCTCCTGCACATCAGCTTGCTAATCCTGGTAAGAAGGTTTTAAGGCCAAGTCAGCAGAGATGAGTGGCAGGAATGCCTTGGGAAGCCTCAAGGGCAGTGAGCTGGACAGGAAGCAAAGAAGGGCAGGGTGAAGATGTGTGTGGGTGCACTCCAGTGCAGACTGGAGCTATGTGTCACAGACCCACAATGTGCCACACACAAGATGGTTCTTCATAACTGCGAGAATCATACAGCGGTTCAACTCCCAGGAGCTTTGAACACCCCAAACACCTTCTAGCAAGGAAGTGATTGGGTGGAAATGCTCAAGTTAGGGTGATTCTCAAGTAACTTATGCCAGTGTAAAAGCTGCAAACAGGGATGGACAGCAAGGCCAGCAAGAGACTTAGTAAACTAAGAGATGAACTTATTTAACTAATTAATTCGTTAATTAATTAGGTCAAGCATAAGAGGAATGTCTGTTTCAGAGAACCCTGGGTTTATCCTTTCCACAGAAACAGACAATAAGCAAAGAGGAATGCAAAGAAGGAAAAAGCATTTTCTTGTGTCTTAGGAGCTGGTTTTAAGAACCATGATTGTCCAGGTATCTAGAGACAATTATGGTTTCAAAACAGTTCCACACATCAATGAAGTAGGTGAAAATTAAAACTGAACAGTCTAATTTAACACTTTTATTTTCAAGAGGGTTTTTTAATGCAATTATATCATATTTTAGACACTTTTAATTTATGCTCCCAGATACACAGGAATAAAAAAGATGCTTAAAAGCAGAGAAAGGCAAAACTTGAAAGCCACCTTCAAACAAGAATCTATAAAAAACAAAACTCCCTATAGACATTTGTTTGAAATCTGGGAGACATGATTAACATACAAAATATAAGGATTTTCCAAGTTAGAGAACTAAACTTCTGTATTCTACCTCTGAAAGACATTGGAGCTACAACAAAGAATTGTAAGATCTGTTCTTCCCTGTGGTTTAATTTGTATGCCTTCAGAAATATAAAATTAAACTACTCAGGAATCTCCTGCATTGCTGTCTCCTTTTTGCAGCAGCAAGTTTCCAGAGAAGTTAATAATTTTGGGGTGACTGCTGTTCATGTGAAATGGAAATAGCTTATGGCTATTGCCTCAGCCTTCCTTTTTTAAATACCAATTATATCTCCTGATCAAAGGAAAGCAAAATGAAGAAACTTGGCTAGCAGCTGGCAGTTTCTTCAGGTGGTGCAAATGAAAGGGATCTTATACTTCTGGAGGCTTTGCATTTTCAGTTGGCTCTTACTCCAATGTTTTTCCAATATATTCTTCCTATTGCACCTCCACCCTCCCTTCTGCGCCTCACAAAATTTTTGTCTCTTTATCTCCATTCTCTCCATTTTCATCCTTTGACACCTTCCCCACACTTTTCCTCAATCTGCCTACAGTCTGTCTCACTCTGTAGATGACACATCCACAACATCAATAAAACCCCACCACCTATTAGGTGGACTGGGACATTGAACACAGTAGTGATTTAAAGACTTACAACCCCAAGGCACTTCTGTAACCTGCAACAAAAAAATCTTACAAAGTAGAGGCAGGAGAGCAGTCTGACAGAATTCTTCTGTGTCTGGTCCAAATGGTCCAGTTTTTTTACCCTATCACCGTAATTCAAAATTTCTCTGATATGAAAGAACATGTTAATTTTAAAAAAGCTGAGGTATAAATATGTGTCAAGGTTGCAGACAGATGACTAGACCCTGGTCTGAGGTCAAACTAACTGAAGAGGATGTGAGAAAATACTGCATGACATGAGGAATTGCTGGATGTGACAGATCAGTGTGAGATTCCACAGATGGGTAAAGAGTGATGTGAGAAATGGATGGACTTCAAAGACACTAGGAGGGGGCTGTGGGCTGTGAAGTGCAACCCCACTACATTCTGGAGATGCTACTTTGTGGAAATGTTCTACAAGGTATAGAATGTGCTTCCAAAAATCCACTGCAATTATTCAAGGAATAATTTCTTTAAATTACAAGTCCTAGTAAAACAAAACCCTCCACACACCTTCAATCCTGATCCTTCAACTGAGCTGACCTCCCCACTGGTTTGCTAACTTGAACAATGATGTCTTCTCCTGGAGCATGGCAGCTTGTGAGGCACAGCAGTGTCACCAACGAGGGCACAGAGCAGCAGCTCTGTGCCTCCAGGCACTGCCATGGCTGTGTTTCCATGTCCAGCATTCACTGAGACACAGTGCAGTGGCTCTGGGGCACACAGGGGTCATGGCTGATGGGAGCAGTAAGCAGGATCTTCCTCCTGATCAAGTTTTGTTCAATGAGGTCTAATGTAAAAGTTTGGGAAAATTTTGTAAAGGAAAAGTTTGAGAACTACAGGTTTGGAAATAAATCCTATGTCTAGAGGATACTCTTATCAAATGAACTGCTCATCCAAATGAAGGCAGGATGCAAATTCCTGGAAGTTGTAGTTAAAAGAACCAGCAGCTGACTTCTATCTTTAGTGAAAGCCAATACCTGCATAAATCATGTTCAGAATTCAGCACAAGAATGACCAAGTCAGAGCCTAAATATTAAGGTGATGTTTGAAATAATCTTTTTGAAAAACTTGTCACCCTATTGAAAAAACTAATATTTTTAAAGAATCATCTGTTAACTATCAGTTATGCAAGTCATCTGAATAAATTTGCAGACTTGCAGTTTTTTTCCAGCACCACTCCTAGAAAAGGAGAATAGTCTGAATCAGGATGCTGGAATTTGATGAGCCTTTCAACAGCACTGTAGGTCTCTTGTATTCCTTGGACAGTTTTAGCAAGGGAGTTTAGAAGGAAACAAGTGGTCCCAGTGGTTTTGGTAGGAGTGGGAGCACAGCCAGTCCCACTGCTGCCCAGTGTCCAGAACCCCCCAGGCAGAAATGCAAAGTCCTCTGTCAGCACCCAGAATGGGTTCCTCTTGCTGGGTGGATACCATCAGTAATAAGAACTGTGCTGAGCCAGAAATGCACTCTTTTCCTTCCATCTGGTGTTTTAACAATTTTCTGAAGAAAAAGCTAAAGAGAATCTTGAAAAGATTCTTCAAGGAAGGGAAGTGGACTGATGAGAACTCCACTGGTTGTGGAAGCAGTGGTATCTATTCAGGACCCAGAGATCTCCTTTTTCCTCTAACCTTTGGGCAATGTAAATGGAGGACACATGGAAATCCCTTTCCCATTCTGCTTCAGAGGCTCTCAGGGGTGCTGTGAGGAGACTTGGCTTTCTCTTGTAATCAACAGAAAAGCTCCATGGAAGGATTTTTATCAAGATACTTCATCAGAGACTGAACACATGAAAAGCACACAGACCAGACTGGGAGTACTGCCTCCTGATTTAAACCAATACCTGGAAGTGACCTGATTGAAAGACACCAGGTGAGGACACAGAACAATCTCTTTGTAAGCCAAGGATGATGCTGTGCTGGGCAGCACAGCAGCAGCTGCCTCCAGTGCACTCTGCTGTGTATGGGAATACACAATACTCACCCTGTCATGTAGTGTCCAACCAACATATTTTAAATAACTATCATTCAGGAAGGCATCACTGTACATTTTCATCCAGACACCAATTTCTTCAATACAGACAGCTCTAATCTCAGCAATAGCATCACTAATACAGAAAAAGAAAAGAACAAGGATTAGTCAGATTACAGACTATATACTTCTTATACTTCTTATTCCCATTGCCATTGCTAATATTATTATTGCTTTTACTATTCCTGAACTTCACTATGTGAGGCCTGTCACTGTTCTTACTGTCATCTCACTGATTTTTTGTTCCTTTACATCCTTGAACTCACTGATCTAATAATTTCAGTGTTTATATATGCTCCTACATTTCCTCTATAAAAATTCTTACCCTAGTTTGCTTCTTAGTCTCTTACTCCATTGTTAACCTCTCTCTTTTCAAAAAGAATTATGAACCCAAGCTACAAACCTCCTCTGGGCAATCACTCCTGAAACAGCATCACTGACATTGCTTTGCAGCCCTGTCTCCAGCTCAAGGTGCAGAACCACTGCAAGGTGGGAGAAGCTATTTGGTTTAGCCAAAGGCATCTGCCAGAGGAATACAATGCAATTTGCTACTCAAAGAGATCTCATTTCATACCCTCATGAACACCCCTACAACAAAACCCATGAGAATTTTGCACTAGAGCTTTGGTTTCTTCCCATTTTCTAGCTTCTATCCTACATTCTGACTGTGGCAAATAATGGAAGAAGCAAAGACACATCTCAGGCAGATTTATCAGCTGCTTAGTGAGGAGGGGTGGCAGGAAACTGGAGAGGTCACCTAAGGAGACCAGGATGGAAACGCTTTCCATCCGATTGGCACTTTCCTGCCTGCCTGCCATGGAGGATGGCATCTTTACTAATGAAACAACGAGAAAAGGGATGGGCGCCATCTGTCCCTTCAGTAATTCCATCTCTGGGACATCTGTTACCATGAGAAATCACTTGTGCCACTCCAGCTGGCACTGCCTCACAGTTCCCAATTTCAGCTGCAATACGAGAAGAACATAAAGAGTCAGTGCACAGAAGAAGGGAATGTCTGGTGCTTTGCAAACACTGGAACTTGCTTGTAATTGAGACTCTTGTTTTGAATTTTGATTTTAAAAAAAATTGGAAAAGTAATCAACATCAATTTAATTCTAAACCAGACCAACAGAGCTTTAAAATGAAATTTAATTTATAGGGAGGAAAGAAAAATTCCAAGAAGAGAATAATTGCAAAAACTAGTAACTGCATTCTTCTGAAAGTCACCAAAATATAAGTGAAATACACTCACTCTTCTGATCAAGACACTGCACAGGTTCATACCCTAATCCAGTGCAGCAAAGCCCTGGTTACTCCATCCTGGAACTATGCACTTCCCTCCTGCAGGCTGACCCAGCTGATCCAGTGCCTTTGTCCTGTCCCCAACCTTCCAGAGCCTGAGCTGGAACCCACAACTCCCACAGGGACCATGAACCAAGCCCAGCATCACACACGGCCAGGGGGACTTCTCCAGGCAAGTCCTGGCATTTGAATTCAACTTGCAGGGAGGGAACTGTCCTGCTGTAACAGCAGAAAAGCATGAACAGCATGTCATGCCTTTAATGCAGTAACATGAGGGGGACACCTGTGTGACTGCCACCAAACCACTGCCATTGTCTCTCTTTGCCTATAAGAAATATTAATTTTAACAACTTCCCAACAGCATTAGTAAATCTGGTCTGTCCAACTTCCTGAAGCCTCTGTAACCTCAGAGCCAAGGTAAGGGGCAATGCAGACAAACTGTAACAGGATCAGGGCAGGGCATCCAACAAGCTGCTCCTACCAGGGATTTCTCAAACAGGTTTAAGTAGTGTGAGGACCAATCTGCTAAATGTCACACTTAAGGGTTAAAAACTGCATTCTTTATGGGAAAGGCAGCCATTAGGAAGACAAGTTTTAGTTAAAACTATGACTATAGTCACACACACACACACATATGTATGTGTTTAATTGTGCATTGCTTCACACTGAACTAGATTGGCAATTCTCTTATATAGAATTACTTTAAAACTATTCTAAAAGCAAAATATAGGTGGAAGAATGCAAGACATACAGAAAAATCTTAAAAACTAGTAAATACAAATCAAGAAAAAATGGCAAGCCACATCTACAGCAACACAAAGTAGCAAGGAAGATGTTCTTACTAGGAGATGACAGCCTAAGTCCTCAAGTCCAAGTAGGTTATTTCACCACCTTATAAATTTACTAACTGTAAAGGATTTTGGAAGGATTTAATAGCAATCCCAAAAAGAACCTAAATGTCAACAACTATTTAATCATGCAGCACAGCCAGCCAAAAAGCAGGAAAAATTATGTTTTCTCTAAGAGTGCATTCAAGCTTCCCCAGGCAGACAGTGAAAAACTGCTTCTTGATTCAAAAGCCTTCTCAGGGATTCCTCAGCACTACTGACATTCACCCCAAGCTACTAATTAAAAAAAAAACAAACAAAAAAAAACCAGAAAGAAGAAAACTATTCAACTGATTAAGAGATTTAGTATAATAAGATTTTAACATCTCCAGTACAATTGAAAATGAGACAGAATCATGGATAAGGCATGTGAGACCAGCAAACAGAGTCAAGCTGCTGGAGAAGCAGGGCAACTTGTGACACACCACTTCCCACTCCACATCACCTTCCAGGTAACTAGCACTGATCAGAATCACTTGTGTTCCTGCAGGAATCACTAACACAGACTCCATGCCCATACAATGCTGTATAAAACACAATACAGCCAAAAAAACCTTTGTGCCTTTGCTATCGATGTGGTAATTGCTTGTCATTCAATTGTAATTATTTTCCTTTAATTTTTATACAGTTACATACATTTTAGCTTCTTGTCAGTGTCACTATGAATTGTTTAGCATTTTGAAAATATACATTATTTCTAGATGACACAAGAATATATAATAATCACTAATTACACCTGTACTGGAAGTTTTTTTTGAGTAATGAATGCATTATTAATTATCATAATTATAAAATAGTGATGTAAGCTTGTATTGATTGCCAAATGCTTCTAGAAAGAAACAGAATCTAATCAGCACAGAGATGAAAACTAATGGGGCATCTACAGATCTTAGACATGAAATGTATTTAACCCTCTTTTCAGCACAAGCTGCAGAGCAAGGTCTACAAGGGGAAAATATTCACAGCACAATTCAGAGCCTAAGTTCCTACTCTGGGTAAAGAGATCCTCCATGATGCAACTTCTGAAAAGACTTGATAAAAGGGGTTCAGGTAAGAAATTCTGCATTTCCTTTTGAAATTTTGGCTTGACAAGGCATGCCCATAAACCTTAGGACAAACCACAGCAGTGTCAGGAAACAGATTCAGAGCCACTCCAAGTGCCATTTCAGAGTACCTATCATGCCAAAGTACACACAAGAATTGTGATTAAGGCCAGAAGTATTCAGGACCTGAGCCACAGTCTCTGAGGGACATTTGGGAAATGTCAGGTGCAGAGCAGTGTGCTCCTCAGGGCTGCTGAAGTGGTTGTCAGCCTCAGCTGCAGCTCATGGGTTCTTTCAGTCTGTTTAACCACAAACTCTTGGGTTAATCACCACTAAACTGAAAGCCTTTAAGTAATCCTGGCTGACATGCAGTGCCCTGGGTGCTCACATCCCACAGCACTGCCAGTGCTGGGTCAGACCAAGGCAGGACCTGGACATGACCAGCAAAGCAGCAACTGCTTCAAGGCTTCTTGGAATCACCTATAGGAGCCTCACTACCTCACTGCACCTGCTTGTCCAGTCTGACCACTGGAGATGCTGCTTCTCACACCTTGTTCTGAGACAGCCAGAACTGCAGGTAACCATCACTAGACAGCGGTGTTACTCAACAGGCAAACCAGTATGAAAGAAAAATACAGGTATTTCAGTCAATGGGTTGGGCTGAGAGTCTATAGAAAAACTTTCTAACAAGGACAGAACCAAGGGTGACTCACTGCCTTAGGCCTTCTGTGGGATGGAAGCTCCAACTCCCACCCAAAGGACAGGAAATGGAGCATCTGCACAGGACCACACCACTGCCACTAGGGCAGAACTGGGCCCATTCTCTGCCTGTCAGTTTAGAAATATTTTGAAAATGTAATCATAATGAGAACTGCACAAGAATGTCTTTTCTACTTCTTTTTTCTATAACTCTCATCTCTGCATAAAAGAAGAAGGGTAAGAAAAACAAGAGTTCAGAGCCAACCCCCAAAAGTTCCAGCAAATGCTCACTGCATATCCCACTCATGGGAGGGGCTGGCACACAGCACTCCCATTCCTAAATGCTTCTGTGCACAGTGGCTATTTAAATATCTATTCCAATCACCTGCCACTAGGCTGATTATCCAATGCTCCTGCCAGACCAAGGAATTTATTGTTTGAAGGCATAACGTGGATTCTGAGATGTAGCTCTGTGTATCTCTGACCCCAAGAGTTCCTGTCCCAACACCTTTGCTTGTATGAAGTATGAGGCACAGCTCTTCAGGAACAGTGTGTGCTTTTAAACTTCATAGAAAGGTCAAACTCAAATTAAAGACGTAACTTTTTGCCTTCCAATAAATTGGGAGCCAATCTACAGAAAGAAGACGTAACCTCACTGCAATACTTGTCGGAAGACACATTCTGAATGAAACAGTTTTGGGTGTTTTGTTTAGGTCAAGGACTTGTTATTTAAGCTACAAAGGTCACTAGGTGTGAGTCACTGAAGGATGGGACTTATTCTCTGGGAGTAATTAAAATAACATTCTTTTGAAATCATCACCCCTTGTGCATCGTCTAAGGCCTGTAAAATCATGTGAAGTTTATAAATAATTTGAACTATTTAAGAGCAGAAATCTTCAAGAAATTAAGTTATGAAAGCAGATAATAGTTCAAAATCCTTTACATTTTATCCCCCCTGGGCTTTGGCATCAATTAGCTGGGTTCCACACAGGCATTTTCCCCCTCTATTTTCTCGTCCAGCTGTGAGTGCAGGAGTCTCTCTCTGTGCTCTCTGTTGTGTACCATTACTCGTGGTTTGGTGTATGTGGTAAGAGACTCTCTGGGGCTCCCCAAAAGGGCAGGGATGGCTGGTGCTCACACAGGTGGCTCTGGGGACAGAGTGGGAACAGGTTCCTCCTGACCCCTCTGAACAGTGGCACAAGTGGTGGAACCACCTGTCTGACTTCAGCCAACTCCCCATTGCTCTAACAGGGCACCTTTTTCCAGGGCATGCATGGAGTTCATTAATTTGGCCTTTCCTTTTTTACAGCAACATCAGCAAAATCAGGTCTTTACTAGTGGTGGCAGGAGGCATGAAAAGAAACTTTTTTACAAAAGGAAGATTTCAAAAGAAAAAGCAAAAGCACCAGAATGCAGACCACCAAAAGGCTGAGTCTTTTTCCAACCCCACACAAGAGCATGAACTACTAAGAAGATATTTTAAAGCAATGTTTTGTTTGATATAATACACTAAGTTTTGAAGGAATAAAAATGGAAACACTCTTAGAATTTAATTTCTTCAGCTCTTTTACCTATGCCATGAAAACTGCTTTCCATACAAAATGGTGTGAGTGCTACACTGATGTAGCACTCACATTTACCTGCTGGCTCTGCATACCCATCCTGCTGCTTCCAGGCAGTTCAAGGCTTCCTGACCATAAACCATGAACTTTCTTTCCATACTCAGGTACTGAGGAGACATTCTCCAGCCCCACTGTGCTGCTCACACTCACACATTCCTTGGCATGAGCACCTGCCCAGTTTCCTGTGTGCTCGGAGGCATCTTGTGATGCACAGCAACCCTAATTCTATTTTAAAAGACTACAGCTCTCTGGTAAACCATATTCCAAATTTTCTGTTTACACCCAAGACAAACAAAAGGAAATGCAGGCTGGAGGACAACTGGTATCCTGTGATACACAGTAATTATTTGATTATTCTTAAGATATGTCATTTTTGTGCTCCCAACATGGACAACTTTTCTTTTCAAAATGCAAAGATTCAAAGCCCATGTCTCCCACAACCCTTTAAAGCTGTCTACTGAATTAAAATAGTGTGGCTGGCTCTACTGAGTAATTAATAAATGTTACAATTTGTATATTCTTCCATAACTTCAAGTGTTTTGACAGTGATCTTGCAGCATTTAGAATATTACATCAGAAGAAAATCAACCCAGAAACTGCCCTTGACTTTCCTTATGACCATACTTTGTTAGCAGAGCCTACTGGAACATGCATTTTCTTACCGGTATCTATGAACAAATATACCCTTAAAAATAGAGTTCATCATATTTTCGATTTCATCTTGGTTTTCTTGTAGCTGTGAAAAACAAAACACAAAAAAGAAAATAAAAGATCATTGCTTATTATAATTTGGTATTCTACAATTCCCCATTGAGAAACCTTAGAAGACCTTGGAAGGGCACTAGAGTAAATTCAACATTTCTGCTTTTCCAGCACATGCCTATATTGTGTGAATATACATAAAAATATTTACATTTATATATGCAATGTCTTAATGGAAGAAAATTAACATTCACTACAAACATCAATTTAGACTCTCAAATTAGTTCTTTGAAGTAATCATCAACTTTTGCTACTGAAAATGAGACAAGTAGAGACAATGTGTGCAGTAATTTCAGCAGTGCTGTGTTCACAGGGAAACACAGAGCTGAGTGAATGACAGCTGCAGAAACAAAGCTGGTTACAGATTCTTTCTAAAAAATTAATGTTCTGTTTTTCTATTTAAGGAAAGGAGTTGAAGCTGTTCTCAATCTTAAGTAAAAGACTGTCAGTTGCTTGAACTTCAGCACCCACAATAATTGGGTTTCAGAAGAAGGAACATTTCCAGGATGGGAGCACACCTAACTAAAATCCAGGTCTTAAGAAACCAAACCTGCAAGAAACCAAACCCAATTCCAAATGAAAATGTATTATGAACATGCTTTTATAAATAAGAACATTTTCCTAAAAAAAATTTTCATTTCCTGGGTAATATGAGCATGTTTTTCAAGTACTGCGGGAAGCTTACCTTGTGTCAATTAAAATGTTAACACAACTTGGAATTAATTACAGTATTCTCATACTGTCAGATCTTGTACTAAACTAAGTATAACTTAATTACACCTAAATGCAGCTTTTTTAATAAGATGACACCAATTTTATCCAATCAGCCTTTGGAGCAGTCATTATTCTTCCATCAAGGTGCTCATTACAGTCCAAGCACAGCACCACAATGGGAGAATGCAAATCTGCCCACACTCTCACTGTAGGAAAACCACAACAGAGCCTTGCTAGTGGAGTGCACATATGCATAAAATAATTAAACCTGTATAATTATGGATGTATATATTTAACAGATAAAAGGTTTTAAAGCCAGAGGCAAAATTGTGATCAGCTGGTTTGACCTCCTGCATGGCATGAGCTCTTAAACATTTTCACCTAAGGGATCCTTTTTTTCAGCCACAGGTTTCTACTGCATCTTCCAGGTATGAACTGAAGCAGCTTCAGAACTCAGGGAGTGAAGCCTCCCAGTTCACTAAAGTGTAAGGAGGAGCTGTGTCCATCTTCCATGTGGAGAAACCAAGGCATTGATGGCTCTTGACTAAACTGTCAAAAGCCTGGCAAAGAAACTAATTTCACAGTAAAAGGGATTATGTAAAAAGGGAAGAGCTGGGTCCACACCAGCTCTGCATACATGAACCAAGCATATTTAGACATGGCCTCTGGGAAAAGCACTATTTGCAGCATCAGCTCAACCCAAATACGCACAGACTAAATGCTGGTTTGGAATTCATAACTCAAAGGGGATTGTGAGTTCCTCATCCCTCCTCAGCTGGATGAATCCACAGGCTACAGGCAGGGAAACATCCACATCAACGTGGGGGTAGAGACAGCCTAGCACAGGCTGTGCAGTAAAATGAGGATGGGAGCAAACCAAGAAACCTTGGGAAGCTTTCTGAAAACCTACCAGGACCCTGGAAGTGGAAACTCACAGAGAACTCAGGGAATGATTTCTTGGTATAAAACCATACCATGGAAGACAGGTAGGAGAGGATGGACTTTCTGAGCCATGAGAAAGCTGAGATTCTGAAAAAAGTGTACTTTGACATTTCTCTGAGTGCAAAGTGAAGCAGCACAGATGAAGGGACAGCACGGATGGCTTCCTCCCTCTTCTTCTGCACAGAATTTACAGTTCACTAAAAACATAGTAAATTATCATCTGGTACAGGTACCCAGGTGCTGGGGCACAGCTGCTGTGGAAGCAGAATCACAGATTCAGTAGGTCCACACGAGATCCCTTTTACCTCTGTGTACTAACATTTAAAGGATACAATTCTCAAATGTATTTTACATTCAGTAATGAATTTTCTCTGAAACTCTAATTGCTTTCTACACTTTCAAGTTTTTGAAACCATGCACTTGAATCTGAGTGCTCAACTTCAAGCATCTTTGAGAGAGCATCTGTGTCTTGGGACTCTTGCTCTTACCAATGCAAAAATGATTTAACACTCCTCCTCTTAAATTAATAGAGGGAAAAAATGAGGGAAAACTTCTCTTGTTGACTCTGCAAACAGGTTTGGAAGCTCAAAAAGGCATGTATGACAAGCACAAAATTTGAATTACTACTGACAGATATGAACAAGACAACTTCCTCTGCTTTGTGGCATATTGCTGCATAAATCATCCACTTGAGCTGAAAATCTCACTGATAAGACAGAGCTCCATGCACAGCTCTCCCACCAGGCCTGTAGATGATGGCATGAGAATGAAACACTTCAGTAAGTGCTCCATCTCCTCTGCTTCAGACTAATCTGCCACACCCAGTGAACTGTCCCTCCATCAGCTCATGAAGACCAACACATGCACATGTATGTGCTCAGGAAGGCTTGATAGGATGGCACTTCATCAAAGAATCAGCTGAGGAAGGGCTAGCACAGAATGCCACTGTCAATTCAGTGTATTTAAACACTGGGAATACACAGCACTATGTCAGGAATTCTCACACAGAGCATTAGGCCATCTAGCCCTAACAGATCCCTTCTGCCCAGGTGCCCTGGCATGTTCAACCCCACAGACAGACTCGGGCTTTGCACTGAGAGCCCCTGAACACACAGAGCCAAAGGTAAGGACTAAGGAATGCCCCTTCTCCTGTCAAGGCTCCCCAGCCCCGTGCAGCCTGGGCATCCTTGCTGCAGCTCCACGGAGAGAGGATGTCCTGCAGCTCTGAAAGAACAGCTGGGGGAACAGGCACAGAGGAGTCCCCAGCCACAGAGCCACCAGCCCAAGGTAATCAGTGCCATTAGTGCCTCTGCCCTCTGCAAATTCAAAGCAACAATCAACAGATGTGGAATACAAACTCTGTTCCAGCTATTCTGCTTTTCAAAATGCTTTAGAACTCACATTCAATTTAATATTTAATTAAAAATATTTCTTTTGCAGTTTGGGCAGGAGAGATTGTTCTTGCATTGTATCTTAATGCATGCTTTGCAAGAATTATGAAAACCAAATATAATAAAGTTGTGCTACAGATCATAGGGATAAAATAAATATACATGGTTGTAATTATCCTCAGACAAAGACTACAAAGTCAAGCAATTCTGATTCAAAGTTACACCTAAAGGAATTCAAGGTGCACACAGGCAAAGCACCCAGACATCCTTAATTGCCACAGAGTAAACCAGGGGTGAGGAAAATTCAAAACTAATGTATTAAAAATCATAAATTTAAATCTAAGCCATACAAACTTTGATATTTCAATTTCTCTTATGAGTTTTACTTGGCACATTATGGTTTATCTTTACA
The DNA here is from genome assembly GCA_013397245.1 of Thryothorus ludovicianus. Taxonomy (NCBI): domain Eukaryota; kingdom Metazoa; phylum Chordata; class Aves; order Passeriformes; family Certhiidae; genus Thryothorus; species Thryothorus ludovicianus. The sequence continues at coordinate 121,528 of VZTB01017962.1, read as the reverse complement.
CATTATGGTTGTTTGGGTGTATATGTATTAATTTTCTACTTGTCATCTTTAAATTTAAGTGCATCTCTAAAACTGAAATTTCCTGTGACATAATACTTTATTTAGGGATGATTAGAGCAGCCTTCTAATGGTTTTTCTCACCTAATGCCAGACTGGTACTTACTAAAGGCAACTTTAATGTCTCCCTAGCTCCTTCTTCCTGAGAACAGGTGCTCTAGCCTCAACTCCAGTGTTTCCTGATAACAGCTAAAAAAGAAGTACTAATGAGACACTGTGGAATAACTGCAGTGATCAAGGGGAAAGCTGGGCAGTGCAGGGAGGGAACGTTGTGATCATCTTGTCAGAATCTTTCTGCATCATCAGAACAATGACTGCTTACAGTCTGAGACTCTTCCTGCCTGGTCATACCCAGTAGCCTGAGAACAGAATTCTCCTTTGAGTGCAGAACTGCACCCCAAACTCAACTGAATGTGGCAGTACAGGATTTAAGTAGTGTGCTTGAGATCATACTAACACCACTGCAGAACTAAGCTCTTTCTCACTGTGGTACTCAAATCACAAACCACCCTGGGCTTTCTGATGGAGGGAATGCACATGAACCAGGAAAAAAAAATTGTCTTTTCACTTGCCTCTTTTCTTTTCTGAAGCAGCAGCTCCAATCTTTCATTAGCTCTTTTGCCAATCATTTTGTTTCTCTCAGCTTCATACTGCCTCTGTGTATTGTCCTGATGAATGCTCAGGTTTAAGGCAACATTCACAAGAGCAGTCATAAGCTTCATAGCTGCAAAGGCACAAGACAGATTATGATTCTTTACTTGTAGTCAGACCTCAGAAAATATTTCCTCAGCAGATCCATACTCAGAGCAAAAAGCCTCTTGATGGCACAGCCATCTGGAAAGGCACTTCCACCCAGGCAATACCCAGGCTGTTGGAACGTGGTCAGAAAGCAGAGTCTCTATCCCACACTGAGCTGCAGGCACTGCTCCTTGCTGCCTTCTCCAGACAAGCTCTGAGTGCCCCAGGGAGCCAGCATGTGAGCCTGCAGCATCAGGGCACCATGAAGGCACCTGCTGGGGAGTTACAGCCATTTCTGCACAGACCAGGGCCACCAGAGATGGCTGCATACTAAGGGTGACCTTAACCAACCAACCAGAGAGCTGCTGAGCATGGCTCAGTTCACAAGGGACCACTGCACAGCTTCCCAGAGTGCAGGTCTGACACTGCCCTAAAGTCAGCTGTACAGCCATATAAAAATGCATTTTTTATTCTCACACATGCTGGATATGATATTGTTCGTGTCTGCTTTTTGGTACTAAAATGTATTTTTACAAAAAATATTAATAAGGGTCTTTCCCAAGTTCTGTGTGGTTACATAGTACAACACATTTTATAATATTGAAACACTAGCAAAATAATGCAACAAACTATCACACCCTCTCTGCATGCTTCTCTAAATGTGCATCATTCCTTCAAGGTAGAAAAGCAACCACACAAATGGAGAAGTGAGCCTGCTTGGATTGATTTACACTGCTACAGCTCAAAACTGGTAACCTACAGGTAACTTCTTCCTACAGAGGAATATCTCTCATTCCAGCTGACTAGTACAGAGGAAAACTGAAAACAAGGACCTACAAACATTCCTTCAAGAAGAAATGCCAGTCTACAAGTAGATTTTAAAAAATTATTATCAAGACTGAGCTCCATGGCATCATGCTGACCCCTGCTTTTTGGGACTGCAACACAAGTAAATGTGCTAAAAACAGCTTAAAGGAAAATTGTAGAATTAAAGCAAAGCCTCAAGCTTGTTACAACAAGCAAAAAAAAAAATAAATGGCATGTATTGTCACTGGGAAATGCTAAGATCTTTGGCAGCCCTCATCTGTGATGCAATGTTGGATAAATGTATCATTAATGCAAGAAGTCAGCAGCAGCAGCTGAAATAACTGCAGTCTGTTGTGATGAACCTCAGCTTTAGCATCAGGTTATTCTTGCTGCAAGTTTCTAGCTACACAATCCATTCCAAACCCTGGATTCTCCTTCCTCTACAGAGCACAGGTCCTGGGAAATGACTGTAAGAACTGCTTCTGTTTCCTGTCTTTTAATCAAACCCTTCATACTTTCCAAACATCCAGCCCATGCAGGACTGGACCAATCAATCCCAGGGACCAGAGTGCAGACCTCACTCCATAAACTCTTCCCTATGAACCAATCAACCACAGTCTGAGCAAACAGCAAATGAAAGCCACCCAGAACTGCAGAAGCAGCAGATGGAAGGGAATATAGTTTAAATAACAGGCATGGATTTCCAGCAGGTTGTCTAGGCTCAAACAGTGCTCACCTTGGAATACTGAATTTGAAGAGGAAACTCCAAACCTGGAAGCTTAAGCCTGCATAATTCACCATGGTTTTAACATCCCATTGCTAAGTATGGTGAAGAACACAAGGGAGTGTGTTTCCAAAGGAGTTCAGTCACTGTGAGTTGAAGGGTTTGGGTTTCAGTTTTAAAATCAAAATCCACTCAAATCTGGAGTTGTTTTTTCATTATCATTGGAAATCTGCCTCTTTGATTCATAACAAGAGATGAAATTTTAAACAAATTCTGATTGTATTTGTTTAACACTGGATATTGATGCACTTGAAATTGAAAACTTGTGTATGAGGCTGATTGTGGAAAGACTAAATAGCAATAAATACTGGCCACAGAAACATTCAGATTATGACAAATGTCTGCTGTAAGAGTTTCAAAAATCTGGCATGATCTATGAACCTTACAATAAGATGGATTTCTTATCACCTGACATGACCAGCTATAGACAGCTACACCCAAGCCAGCCACCCTGGTACTGCTTTGTAATTGAGAAAAATAATTCCTTGAGGAGAGCAATTCACCCCTCTTAGAGGAGACATCTCATATGGGTGTGAAGAAATACAGAAGGAAAGCCTTTTTCCATCTAATGATATACCCAGGGCTTTCCTTCGCTGAGGCAGCTGCACTGAAAGGTGGTGTGGCTGCAGGCAGAAGACAGGGAGCCCTATAACCATAGCCCAGGAATCCCAAACCTTATGCTTCTCCAAGCTAAGGCACAGATTATTTTTTCTGGTGAATGGAAACTCTTTGATGATCCAGTTGTCCTGATACTTCTTCAGAATAAATTCATACTCTAAAATATACAATTACTCCAACATTCTGTACCCCAAGTGAACAATTAATAACAAAATACAAGACATAAGCACACCACTTCTGATTCTCAGGATCCACTGGAGGCCCTGGGGATGACAGGAATCCCTAAATGCCTCAGCACACCACTTTCCAAATGAAGAAGGAGTATAGGTGGTACTTGGATTTGATGAAGCTCTCCACAGTTTTGGTGCTGGCCAGGGTGCAGTGCTCGTGGCAGTGGCTAAGCAGCAGCCCCTGGTCCCAGCTCACTCACCAGCCAGGGTGCTGGTGTGCCGGAAGGCGCGGACCTGCGAGTCCGAGAGGCCGGTGAGCAGCGAGATCACCGTGTCCATCATGTACTCATCATAGATGATGCTGTACTGGCACTGCCGGATCAGCACCCCGATGAACTCGCAGAAATTGGAGCGGAACTTCTTCCACTGAGGCCCGGGCATGGTCAGGGGATAATCACCACTGTCCTGCAGAACACCAGAAGAGAAAGGTCAAGTATTAAAGGTCTCCCCGTTTAATTTATTTTAACGTTGGTGCAGTCAACGTGGTCTACGGTTCTAAACTAAACATCATCTTGTTCCTTCAAGCCAAGGGAGAATAACAGATAAAAACAACACATCGCTCTTCAATAAACAGGGAGGCTCACTGGCATGAAACCACTTTTGCAAAGACATCACTGTAACTGTTTTCCACTTGCAGTATTGGCTCTGTATAGTCCAAAATAAGCATTAAGACTCAATTCTTTTCCTTGTATCCTCAGCTACGAAGTGGAAGCAAAGGTTGAAACAGGAATATTTCAAAGTATTTAAAGTCAAAACATAAAGAAAGGCTTGTGTGATTGACAGTTTGTGTAGCATTCCATCCCCACTTCAACTCCAGGCTAATATTCTAAATCAGCTGGCTGCCCCTCCCCCCAAACTTTGCTTTGCTCAAGCTTACAGTTGAGTATGGTTTACTCAAGCTTACAGTTTCCTTATCAGAAAGCAAACACTGCCCTGTTTCATCTTGTAAATGAAACCTTTTTCTAGTGGTAAAACTTGCCTTCTGACAGCAGTAATGGAAATTTTACTACAGATTCATACACTATCTTCAAAAAATTATTACGACACTGGACTAGGCATGTTCATTTAACACTTCTCCAGGTCTGCTCTTACTACACTCACTATATATTCTGCACTGCAGGGAGACTGCTCCCCCACAACCAAAAAATGCTTTTTCCCCTTCAGTGAAAAAGCCTGAGTATAAAATCTCCCTGAGTACTGGATTTGTAAGCCAATTCCAAAGTATCCAAAACATCAAGGCAGTAATGCTCCATCCTGAATCTCTCAGCCAGGATAAGAAGTCAGTAATACCAAAGTTACATCCGTTTGTACACATTTATTCTGTGGATTTGTGAGGATCAAACACTTTCCTCCTCAGGACTTATCACCCACACTCAAACATGCAGAGGCAGCAACATCAGCACAGAGGAGCTGCAATCAAACACCTTGAACCTAAACTTCATAAACAACACTGCCCCACAGGAAACCCTTTAGCCATCACATTGAACCAAACCACATCCTTTTCAACCACACCAGAATACCCCGATGGATCTCTACATGTGAACTTTGGTACATAACAGATGCTTTCTGGAGGTGTGTGTATATGCAGTCTTTTGGAACAGATCCTCACAATCTGAAGTGCTGTGTGTAACTACTCATCTCTGTATGGTGCATTTTTAACCTACAAGTACATATCAGACAACTCTTTTGAAAAGCCTATGAAGACTGTACCATGAACACCTCATCTGGCAGAAATGGGAAGAATAAACTCACAATAAAGTCACTTCATGGATCTTTTATTCTTGAATACCAATAAAAATGAGATACATTAGTGACACTGACACAATACTTGATGGCCCAGTGCTTAGAAAGTTCAAAGTAAACCAAGTCTTTGTTCACCTGCCAACTCTAGCACAAGAATGATGAGGGAATTCACCTACAAAACACCTGTACTCCTAAGCCAAGCAGCCAAACAGGGCAGCCAATGGATGTCCATGGAATTCCCTGTCCCAAAGTGAACTTTGTGAACAGAGTTATTTCCATCATTTAAATCCTGCATAATCATTTTTCCACTCAAATCAATACTTCAATCCCTGCCATAAATGCAAGATTCAAGCCAGTAGCCAGCTGATTCCTGCAGCATTCATGGAACAATGGGACAATTTGGGATTTCTGGGCTACTAAGGGAGCTATCACAGGTGAAATGCCAACAGTTTATTCCAAATTTCAAAATATTCATTGGGTTGCAGCCTAGGATTAACAATTTTAAGCTTTTGTACTATGCCCCACAAATCCATTTAAATGTTAAGGCAGAAGCCAGAACTAAAACTTTTTTTTAGAACTATAGAAGTTCTGAAAACTTTTAGGCAATGGAGAAAGAAAGACTATGTACCAGTAACTGTAACTCTTTGAGAGATGTTGCTTTCAAGTACATTCATACAAAGAGGTTTTTTCCTCCTGTGAGAAAAAACTTCAACAGTTTTTGAAGAGGTTTTTCTGAAAAATACTTTCTTCATCAACTATGAGACAATCACCCAGCAAAAGGAGCACCTCTATGGCTGTAGTCAGGCATCTACTGAAATGTTTTGTTGTTCAAGGCCATGACAAAGAAGGAAATTGTATCTAAGTACATCCTGAAAAAGAGCATTTCTTGTATTTATTGTTTTCCTGCTTAACTTTCTGAATCACAGCCTTGGCATTTCATTTAGAACTGGTGAGAGACACTGCTGTCCTACAGAAATTCCTGCTCCAGCTTTAGTTTTCCTCACTAAACAAAATGAACACTCGGAATATTCAGCTTTTTATACACCAAAAATCAAAGAAAACACAGTTCAAAAATCTCAAAGCTAAAAAGCATTCACCATTATGAACATGCTTATTTTGACAGAAGATAACCAGTCTGAATTGTAATTTACTTGTTTCAAACAAAATGCTCAGATCTTTTGAAAGAGTGTTTCTTTCTCTATCACTGTTCCAAAATGGTAATTTTCATGTCAAGTTTCTATTTGGTTTAAATTGCCATTTAAAATGCACAAAACATTAATTTGCAGAGAGAAAACAGAGCAGAACGCTGTAATCTTGTCTCATGAATCTGATGTGTCAGGAATGTGGAGCTCTCTGTTGCACCATGGCACTCCCAAGAGCTGAAGTTCAGCACCCACAACGCCACCACCACTCTCAAGTGGGACAAGTTCTCCAGTTGTGCCTGCTGTGATGAACCTCTCTCCTCCATCCAACCACATCCAACAGCTGAAGTTGCTGCTTTGCTTGTCAGGGCAGTTTCCCATACAGAGACATTATTTATCCACTGACCCACTGCACTTTTAATTTAAACCACAAGTATATGGTAATATATTTCATAATGCTTCAAACAACTATTTGTATACTCTACCTCATCAAATTCTTCTGTCATTTTCCTTATGATTTCTGCATTTTGCATGTTCCTGAACATTTCAATTCTTACTGTACCTGTAATGTAATGAAAGAACAAAAGAAATGAACACAACATGGTTTTGCTACATCAAAATATCAATGTTTTACTGCTGCTAAACAAACAGCTCAGTGATACATGTAAGAGTATTCAGAGTGTAACAAAAACAGGAATGCTTTGAAAAAGGCTGTCTCTTGAAGAAGTAGAGGAAGAGAACTCATCTGTTCTGTAATGTGCTTTCAAATAGGAATTAGTACCATTTTCCATCCTTTCACTCTTTGCAGCCAAGTCAGGTGAGATAAAGCAGTGAGAGCCATGGAGGACTTGTGTCACATCTGCAGCTGCCCAAGGCTTTCAGCTCTGTGTGCAAAATCAGATGAGCACCATCTCTCAGTTTCATGGCCACTCCTGGAGGTTCTGCACTCTCTGTGCCACATGCCCTGGCTGACAGATTCCCAGGTTCTCCAAGCACCCACTGGGACTTTTCACACTGCTCAGCTGAGGACCAGCATGGTTTATTGACTGAGGCACATCTCCCAAACCCAAGGGCTCCAAAGGGCTCAGCCAAGAGGAGGGCCAGCTCAGCACCTGAAGCAGCAACTGTATCTGTTACTCTTTCACACAGATTTTCCACTCCCCCCTGTTACCTGAACACTGGAGTTGACAGCATTAATTTCTCATCGTAAATCAAACAAAGCCACCAAAATTAAAAACAGAACAGCACAATAGCACAAGATCTAGTGTCTTAATCAAAATTCAATCGGTATACAAATAAAGTATTCTGACATATTATTGCCTCTGCAACTAGATACTATCTAAATATCTAACCATATAACCCAGGGTAATATAAAGTTTTTTTTGCTGCTGCTGCTGCATGATCTTCTCTTCATCACTTTACAATCTTGTTTTGTTAATGGAGGAAATTCATAAAAATTAAGCAAACTGCAGAGCTACAAAATCCATCCCAATATCATTAACATTACAAAGAGTAAGTCTCTCAGCTTTTGCAAAAAGTTCAACTGGATTAATGATCCACTGCATGGTTTCAAAAATTCAGACCATAACAGAAGCAGTTTAACAGCTAACAGCATTAGTCATTCTACAAAGGATAAATAAAGATAACTTAAACATTCTATATATTATGCAAATGTTTTAATTTTAGTATCTTATTCCTTTAAAAAAGAGCATTATAAATATATGCATTTGAAAACATGCAACCACAGAGTACACCAAATCTCTCTACATTAGTATGGGTACAGCTTTACAAAGCAAATGAAATATTGATTTCTTGAATTGCCTTTGCTTCTTCATGAAATAATATTTGTTATCTATTTCATACTGGGTAATATTGTCAACCTCAGTTCTGACAATGACAATTTAAATTTGTACATGGTAATTTCCATATTGTTAACAATCAATTACTAATGCAATGTATCAACATAAAGCCAGGAACCCAAGAGAATACCACCACACCACAGATGAAAATATATTTTCTCAGCTTGAAAATCATCTGTACATGCAGATATATTTTAATCTTTCCCCCAGTGCTGAAAGTTTTGTTTTGGCTAAATGAAGCAGTTTCCCATTATGTCTCAGAACGGTGGACAGGTTCTATTGCAGACCCCCTGTGTTGCAGGAATGCCCCTTTCTCTCATGGCATGCTGGTATCTGCTGCTCTTCCCACTGGCAGCACACCCCTTGGTGAAAGAGCCTTCTACTGACCTTTGCTATTTTACTGATTTATAGCCCTGATTCTAATTTTATCCTTATCTGTTTATGGCTTTTTCTAACAACCTGCCCTAGGCCCTGTTCCTGGCAGTCACGGCCAGGCTGTTTGCCTTGCACGAGCAGGACCGAGAGAGCCCCATCCCTGGGCACTGTGAGGGTGTCACTGATCCCCCTGCACAGGTGAGGGTGTCACTCATCCCCCTGCACACGTGAGGGTGTCACTGATCCCCCTGCACACGTGAGGGTGTCACTGATCCCCCTGCACAGGTGAGGGTGTCACTGATCCCCCTGCACAGGTGAGGGTGTCACTGATGCCCCTGCTGAGGTGTCACAGGTGAGGCTGGGGAGATCCTGCAGCACCTTCCAACAATGGTGCAGTTCTCTGGGACCAGGAGGTCGGGGTGTGCACACCATGATCACACTCCTGCCATCTCCCAGGGCTGCCAGGAGGGGCAAGGGCTCCACACTGCCAAGGGAGCAGAACGGCCCTTACACACTGCCCTGCCCCGTTCTTTCCCTCCCTTTTCAGGGCCCAGGTTACACAAGTCATGGAAAGCACAAGGAGTGTTTCTGCTTATCTGCCAGTAGGCAATGGCTCTGGCCTGACTGCTTTTCCTTCCACCACCTCACCCCCACCCAACCACAGCAACCCATTTGTTTTACTGGCCAACTCATTTAACACAGTAAGTATGCTATGAAGACTTTGCTCAGATTTCATGACGTCACCACAACATTTCAGCACTGCAGTGGTCAACAATATTCAAACTCATAGTTTTTATGGTAAGTGAAAAGCAAAATTTTCCCATTTTCAGGTGAATCCTTAAAATGTAACAGATTATCTATAAAGTACAACTGAAGGAGTGGCATGCCTCCCTGAAGTCTTTATCTTACTCAAGTCACTTCATGTGCTTTTCTAAGCTGAGTTTTACCTCTGCCATGAAGCTCTCACTTGGTATTCAGTGAAAAGAATTGAAAATTGTCTTAATCCATTAAAAATTGAGAAGCCTATTTTACTTCAGGACTAAGTTCTGAGTTAAAACCTATTCACATACATTGTGTTAAAATAGGTCTTCTTGCTGACATGTAAGTATATTTCCTTAATGACCAAATTCCAGTTAAACTTTCAGCTAAAACAGGTATCAATATAATGTCAATAATCACAGCACTCAACAAAGTCTTTAAGACTGAAAAGAAAAAACCCACGGAGAGCACAAAACTTAACTTCAATAAGAGAAGAGAAAGACTAAAGGAGCCTATACAAAACTGGATGAATATACCTTAAGAAACCCTAAACTGTGTACAAAATCAGATACAGTATTTCTGGGAGATACGACACACCGTGGACTCAGTGGCTTGAAAACATGTATGTACAGTGAGAGGAATAACCAGTTTTATTAGTAAGCCCTGTAAAAGCAAACCAACAACAAAGATCCCCAAGAGCTTTGTAAGATGTGTAATTCTTGATTCTGAGCAACAACCAGCCTTTACTGGCTAGAGTTAAAGAGGGTTACCCTTGGGATGTGGGTGGTCCCATGAGTGCCTTTCCTGCTGCTAACAGGAGGTACTGGCACTGACCACTGCTGGCAATCAGGGAACACCATCACACCAAGTGCCACACTCCAATGGCCTGCTGCACATGGCAGCTCTGGGATTTCTATGGGAAAAGTTGGATGAGAGAAATATCAGCTCTAGCAGCCCACATTCATTTGCTCCTGAAATCTAAACTGCTGAGAGTAATAAATTATATACTATGGAGGATACTACCTATACTATATGGTCAGTTTTCATCACTGGGACTTTCATTCACCAAAGGTAAACAAACAATTTCATCCCTTCTCTTTTGGACCACCTGCCCATGCTGAGTAAGCTGCAAGAAAAGGCAGTGGGAAAACTGCAGTTCAAGACTGAAGTGAATGGATATGAAATAAGCCCACAGTCTCTTGCCAAAGGAGGTTTAATCCTGGTACCTTAAATTCACAGCAATTGATTAGACTGATCTCTCAAACACACAAACTGGATAAACAGGAGAAAGATTTATAGAGGCATTGAGAAGAAAACACAAGATTTGTCCAGGAAAGTACATGAAAAACACAATGTGCTCTTTTGCATCAGCTCAAAGTCAATAGTGGGGACCACAGCACCAGAACCCAATAGAAATTGCCAAGAGAGGGCAGGTTTAATAAAACATTTGTGAGGATAGATGGTGACTATAGAACTGCTGGATGGGCAGCATTTATCTCCCTTGATATCATTCAATGTGCAACTCTTATACCTTTTGCTCTGCTTATAATTTAGCTGATAAGAAATAATCCACTTCTATAATGTTCTTAAGTGCAGTTTTCAATCATCTGAGAAGTGGTACTGACAAATTGCGTGTGACAGATGATAAAGACTGAAGTCAAACCACCAGGAGCAGATGATTTCTCAGTGCTCAGCCTGGGTCAAGATACTCTGCTGTAGCACTTCCACTGACTGATTCCAGAAGAGAATTGCCTGAGTCTACCCAAAATTACTCAGGCCAGTAGAAAAATTCATTTTCTGTAGCTTGCTCACGATCATGTAAGAACACTGAATTAGCTCTTACCTCATTGGAATCAATAGATGTTCACCATTAATTTAAATAGAAACAGTATTGGGTAGTTGAAGCATATCCAAATAGATTCTGAGACTCCTAAATCCCACCAGAGCTTCTGACTTTCTATCAATTTCTGTCCCTGAAAACTGAAACTCTTTGCTGAGACCAGAAGTAAAGACTTGAAAAAGATGTCAGTCTAAATATTTGGCTGAATTTCCACACATGTAGGGATAGAAGACCCTTTTATTGATTTATTCCCAAATTCTACCTTCTGTGTGGGCTCTACACTGCCCAACTTCTGCTGCCAGTGAAGCAATATTCAAAAGACAGTCTTCCTATAAGGCACATAGGCAATTCATCCTTAGAGCAGCTTTTGCCAGTGAACTCTGAATGAATGAATCAGCAAGAATCCCAGTGGAAACATAAGTACAGTCTTGTGCAATTAAAACCTTATCAAACAGAGAATCACAGGTAACTATTAAAAAGAATTCTAATGGTTCACCTAAGTCTATCCTCCTACAACAAAACCAAAAATATGTTTGAATGTGTTCTGTGAAACCTTTGCAATGGGAAGGCACAGTACAGCTATGAAAAGTGCACTCTCTTGCTGCAGTCCAATTCTCTGACTGACCTTCTGCTTATCAACTGTGCTACATACTGAAAGAGAATTTTGTTACTCTTCATTTTTTACATATATGATGAATTGCTCTGATTTTTATCATCATGTTCCTGCAATTCTTGTATCTTTACCTTTAGTAATTTGATTTTTCAATGTAAGTTTGAGAGAGACTTTTGTGTCTAATATATAAAAGGTACACATAAATTTGTCCTTCATTTATAATTCTTAACTTTGCCTCTCAGAGCAGTGCCAAGCACAGAGGCTGTATTTTCAGATTATTCTCAATGACAGCAGGCTCCAAGAGCAGAATGTGAGTAACTATGGCTTATTAGCACATGTGTGGAAGCAGCCTTTGGTGCCTGCTGTCAGGAGTGACTCAAATCCAGCAATATAAACATAGGTAGTGTGGAGGCTGAGCTCCAAATTAAGTGTAAGATAGAACAGTGTAAATATTTGCATTAAGTCCATTTGGGTCTATCCCCTCTTTCTGAGTGCCTCTATCACAGGCTGTTTTCACATCTGCTCTCCCCCCATCACCTACCCTGTGAACAGGCCCCCACCAAAGCTTCCCTCTGAAATGAGGGGCCCAGTGTGAGCACAAGTTCTTCCCTCCTCACAGAGGAACCTGTCTCTGCATAAGCATCTGATCTAAGGGGGCAAAGACAGCACCAGACACTTCTCAGTGGGGTCAGGTGACAGGACAAAAGCAAATTCCTGCTGTGTAAGCATTTCTGCATCCATCAATGGAGAGAAAACAGTATTGCCATTGCTAACAACAGGCATCCTACTGTGCCCTGCCCCTGGGGCACAGCCCCAGACCTGGGCTCTCAGGGGTTTTCCAGGGCCACAAGTACCTGCTGAGTGAGCTGAGCCTTGGCACCAGGTGCCTCTTCTTAGAACACAAGCTCAGGTGTGGGATAATGTAATAACAATGGCCTTGAAAACATCCAATCTGTCCAATAAACTCATTTCAAGGAAGAGCAATTGCTTTGTACAACTACTGTACTTTTTATAATAAACCCCTGTGCAGTTTTTAAAATACTGAGTACTTCACAAAGGAAAAAGAATGGATTTCTGTTCCATCATACTGGAATAGGCTTCATATACTATAGATTCTTAGATTCTTTATTATGCATTCTTCTGGACAGCTAAAAGGTTTAATCCACCAATTTTAAAAACAGTAAGTATATAATTACTGTTTTAACACAGAATATTTATCCCTGTTCTCTTTCCTATGATTTTTGCCAAATGCACAGAAAGACAAACTCACAGCTTCTTACCTTGCTTAGAAGTCTAGAATTGTAGAATTATTTCAGGTGGCAGGATTCCTGACTGTCACTAGTCCAAACTCTTCCCAAAGCAGAGATCACAGCTAGATCAGGTGAGTTTGAGTATGTCCTAGGACAGTGGGCCCACACTGGGTTGCCCTTCTGCCTCCAGTGCCTGACCACCTCATGGCAGAAATGTTTTCTATTCTGTCAAACTAGAATTCCTCACATTTCAACTTGTGCCTGTTACCTGCCACAGAACTGCCTGAAGAGTCAGCAGTCCGCTTCTCTCTACTCCTTCAATAACTGAAGGAAACAGCAAGATCTTCCTTCAGCCTTTTTAAAACTGAGCAACACTGCTGCCCAGTTTCTCCTCACTCACTAGAGTGAGGACTCCCCAGAAGGCCTCCTGGCAATCCAAGCTGACTTTTTGAACCACATCACATCCACATTTCATGCTCCAAAGAACTTCAAGCTCACTTTTACAGAAACCAAGGACATTAACTTCAGTGTCCACCCTTCCTTCTACTTTCTGTGGATGTGCATGGCCCATCTGCAGGTTCCCAAAGCTCAGCAGCAACCCACACACATACTGTCAGCAACACACCTTCACATGCTGTTGCTAAAAGGTATTTTCCTTATCAGAGAAACAAACTTCTTGTTACTCAGTGTCAACATCTCTCAAGCTCATAAAACAAAATGCCATAAAACATGGTACCTTCACCTTCCAGAAAGTCACAAGGCAAAAGAGGATCACAGGAGGATTAGATAGTCATGGTCTATCCTCTTTTCCTCAGTCTTTTTGCTTTCCTTGATGGAGTTTTGATCCTTTCCTCAGCTATCTGTTACTCTTATTTCTACCTGTATTTCTCAGTGTTTCTCAAAAGTAGTAAAGTAGAGAAGATGAAAGGCAAGTCCTAAAAAATACGAGAAGTAATTATCTAGAGATTTCCAATTGTTGTGACAGGCTCTAGAGTCGACAAAACATCGCATCTAATAAGAAAACTAAGAGGGAAAAAAGAGAGAAACAAGAGACCAGATCTTTTATGCCACACCTGGGAGTTGCCCAAGATCTGACAGAGTTCAGCAAGGCAAACGAGAGTCTCTTGCAGTGCTAATGGACCGTCACACTCTGCTCCTTGCTCACCTGCCTCTTGTCCCTTGAGAGAACTGCCCTTTCTTCATTTTCCTCAAGGAAGCTGCTGCTACCTGCATGAAAGTTTCCCAGACACAGCTCTGAAGAAATACCCTCAGTTCAAGGCCTCTGCATTTTCCTGTGACTCTTTGCTGCTCCAGCATGTGCAAGGGAAGGATCAGGACTAAGGGATGTCAGCATTTGGTATCTATACAGTGCCAAACCTTATTAGCACTGGCACACCAAAGGGACTGCTGAGCCCCAGGTTACCCAGAGCCAATCCCTCCTTTTCAACAGCACCATCCAGAGAGCCACAAGGCCAGGGCTGACCGGTACCTCCAATATCCTTTACTTGATGAAAAAAAGCTGACACATTAAACAACAGTAAAACAGAGGCTTTGTAAGACTGCAGAGCTGCTGCAGAAAGGTGAAGAACTTTATCTGTCAATTTGAAGAAAGTTGATGTCCTTCAAAAAGTGAGACTGGAGATATAGAAACATCCTGAGAACAACTTATATCTAAAACATTTGATTTCCCTCTTTAAGTGAAAGCCACATCTACCTGCAACATTTCTATGCTTTTTCTATTAACCTGAAAAAAGGAAATGAGACTTGGGGTGCACTTCTGTCTGTAACTCTAATGCTTCATGAATTCTAATCTTTTTGTTTAACCAAACCTGACTGGTCTTGGATATAAAGCGTCCAAGAATTTTACAAAAGCAGGCCATTTGAAGGGAAGCCCATAAGGTCTAAGGGAACAGTGTGAACCATAACCCCAATCTCTGTTAATCTCAGCCTCTCACTGAGCTGGAGACAGACAGAGACACACACTGGGAATGCTGCTGCTGCTTCTTCAAGAACAGCTTCACCTGCAGCACAATCACCTCCTGCCCAGCAGTGCGTCCCAATCTTTTTTGGAGTTACACAGCATCCAGAATATTGTCTCTCATAACACTTACCCTGCACTTCATGAGCCCTTTCACCTGCTTTTGCAAAATTCAGGAAAGTTTGAACACAGATACATTAGAAAACCCTCTTCATTACTTCTGCTTTTCATGAAGTCACTTATTTAGAGTATATTAAAGACCAAAGCATTTACTGACAATTACCTGTGAAAAGACAATGAAAAAATTAGCTGAGCTGGCACAAAGCAATGCCTTTATCTTTCTCTCTTCATTTAAAAGTAAGCATGAGGAGAGGAATTCTCCTTTCACATAATTATTTCCTCCTGCTTTTCTAGGAAAACAACCCATTTTCTCTTAGCTGTTAGCCCGTTCCAAAGCCCCATATTACCTTCTGACTATCTGAACACATGTATAGGGCTTTTTTCTGTAAGGACACACAAAAAATTTGAGAAATAACATAAAAAAAAACCCTTATCTTTGTACTTAGAAATGAAAGCAGAAATTAAGAAGTGCTAAACTTCTGATGCTGTGTGTAACCTTGACTGAGTCTCTCTGTGTGTCAACTTTGGTGAGTCACCAACCTCCCAAGGCTGGCTGCTCTTCTGTGTGGCTTCATTAGCACAGACACCAGAACAACCTGGAGCTGTGCAGGTGACACTGTCTGACAGAACAACCTGGAGCTGTGCAGGTGACACTGTCTGACAGAACAACCTGGAGCTGTGCAGGCGACACTGTCTGCCTGACAGAACAACCTGGAGCTGTGCAGGTGACACTGTCTCCCTGACAGAACAACCTGGAGCTGTGCAGGTGACATTGTTGTCTCTCTGACAGAACAACCTGGAGCTGTGCAGGTGACACTGTCTCCCTGACAGAACAACCGGGAGCTGTGCAGGTGACATTGTTGTCTCTCTGATGTATCAGCTCTGCTGCAGCCACTGAACCCAGGAAGAAGTGCAGGAAGAGGGGTTCTTACAAGAGGGTTGATAAGGATGCTGATAAGGATGTTTTTATTCCTAAGGTTCCTGTAGGAGTCTGGACAATTTAAACTTTCTCCAAGATGGTCCCCAACTGCATATTCCCTATTTTACAGGTATCCCCTTAGCAGTCTCATGGATGAATGTACAGAAGAGCATAAACAATTGGAACTCCAGGTACTCTGAGTGTGACACCATTCTTTGGGTATGTAAAACCCTAAATATAAGGCCTAAGGGCAAAGCAGGAAAAAGCCCTTACCAGAGAACATAAGGAAGAGGACTTAGGCTCCAGTCCTGCTTTTTCCTTATTGCAAATATTTATCTATCAGAAAAAACCCAGGACTTCAAGTTTTCATTCCATGAACTTTAAGAAGTCTAGGTACTCTGAGCTTAGTCTTTAAGCAATTTGAGGAGGAGTAGGAAACCAGTAACAGCAATGGTTTAAACATGTCACATGTTATCTGAAAAACCTCCCTCCTGGGAGTGGCACAGATTCTCTCTCTGCTGCCTCAAACGCTTTTGATATCAATGACTGCTCCTGGATCGGCCATTTCCGGAGCAGACACTGGATCTTTACTTAAAAGGGATTTACAAGGATAACCAGAAAAAACTCTGTTGATAAAATGCCCTTAAGGAACACTTTAATTTTTAAATCTTTGATTGGAACTTGGCTGCTACAGAAAAATAAGAGGAAGCATTATATCAAAACTGAAGTTAAAACAACATGACTAGTTGCTCAACATGTGTTGGCATGGATAAGAGAATGAGAGAGCACATATTAGAGCCAAAATCCATAAAAGTCTGGATATGCTTCTAAAAATACAATGCAAGAGGGAACTGTCACCTCAGAATTGAGAAAAGATAAACTGCTGGAACACACACAGATCACAGCAAGTGTTGACAGGACAATATAAACGTGGAAATAGGAGCAGGAAACTAGAAGCTCAGCATGCAAGATGTTTCTCAACAGTCTAAGATTCACTAAGGAGTATTTGAGAGTAAAATATAAAAAAGATTCACCTGAATAAACTTATTAATACTAGAAACCCAAAACTTTACATAAGTTATAAAGGAGCAGGCCCTGAATAGAGTGCTGAAAGACAAATAGTAATAAATGGCAGATGAAATACAAGAGGGAATGACAAGTCTGAGTATATTAATTAACATAAAGATAGTGGACTCAAGGGGGAAAATGAATCAAGTGCTGCTAAGGAAAAAGGAAAGAAGAAAAACACAGAGGAGCACTGCAAGTAAAGCATATTTAATCAGAAAAATGCCTTAAATTCTCAGTTATGGTTCCTCTCACATTGCTTTGGATCCTCTACCTTACAAATTTATCTGCCAGAATTAGCTGAAATGGTCTATTTTGTGCAAATTAAAAATGGCTGTGTAAACACACCATATAATATCATACAATTTCTGGTAGGTACACAAATGCAAGACACAGAATAAAGCAGATAGCTGATTCAGAATGGTTTGGGTTGAAGGGACCCTACAGCTCATCTTGTCCCAAGCCCTGCCATGGAGAGGAATATCTTCCACCAGATCAGGTTAACCCACCCTGTAACTCTGGTTGTGTCTTACAGCTTGGTGGAAAAAAATCTTTAACGTGGGAAAACACAGAGTAATACTGTAAAACAAAATATTTTAACAGAACCTTTATCAAATGTTTTATTTTGTAAAAGGCATTCAGTTTTCTCAGGATTTTGTAACAAATAGGATTTTCTTTCCCCCAGCTTTCAGAAATTTTCCTTTTAGGACTTTACAGCACTCCCTTTCCTCCACTCTAAGTTTAAGATGTCTGGAAGCTTTAATATCAGGGTGCCTTTCCTGTAACATACTCATATTTTTAAGTTTAACCAGAAGGCTGAGTTTTCTATAGTTATTTTTTGCATAACTACATTCTCATTCCTGTCAACATAGACTCTTACCTATTAATTGCTTTCTTGTCCCTTTCCCATGAAATTGCCCTTGAAGATCACAAACCTAAACACCAAGGGGTGTTACACTATGGACCATCTGCTTGATGAGAATATTCAAAAATTGAGTTACATTGCAATTTGTGGCCCTGTTCAGTGGTATAATCTGGCTCCATCATTCTGCAGTAGCTTAAAGCAGTCCCCCAGTGTGTTCATCAGGTGAAAAGAGAGAACTGCTATTTTGGCTATTGAAGCAAAGCAAAACCACTGGGATGGATGCCTGCCTGCCTCTCTTTTCTCCTGCACCCTCAGCTCTGTGGAGATGTCTCCTCAAAAGAACACATTCCTTTCTAGCAGTTTTCAGAATCCATAATGTCTTCCTTATACTTTGCTGCATTTAAAGGCACAAGTTTACCTTTCCATCCTTCATTCCACTGTTACAGATTTTTCAGTTTCCCATTCTCCTCCTTGCATTTTCCCTACAATTGAGACTTCATACATGCAATTAGTTTTTATAGGCCTCTAGAGAGACCTTGTAGCCCCTGCCAGTGCCTAAAGGAGCTCTAAGAGAGCTGGAGAGGGACTTTGGACAAAGGCCTGGAGTGACAGGACAATGAGGAATAGCTTTCCACTGCCAGAGGGCAGGGTTAGATGGGATGCTGGGAAGGAATTTCTCCCTGTGAGGGTGGGCAGGCCCTGGCACAGGGTGCCCAGAGAAGCTGTGGCTGCCCCTGGAAGTGTCCAAGGCCAGGCTGGACAGGAATTAGAGAAACCTGGGATAGTGGAAGGTATCCCTGCCCTTTACAGGGGGTGGAACAATAGGAGCTTGAAGGTCCCTTCCAACACAAACCATCCTGGCATTCTGTGACATTCAATACTTGGTTGCTGTTATTACAGGCTCACTAGAGTAAGAAATGCAGGGAGGACTGCCCATTTTCACAATCCCAGCCACCCTAAACTGCTTGCATGAGATCAAAGTCTCCAACTCCCTAAGGGTTAAATGCATTTTTCATCACAGTATGATGTCTCTCCCTGTTTCCAGTCAGAAGGAACTGCAAGCTTTGCTCAGCACAGGCAGAAGAGAGTAATTCCTGGGCTGAGGACTGTTCTCCTTCCCCAAAAGCAGCCTGTTCTTCCCAAAGAAGTAGCCAGCTTAGAGCTCTGTAAAGTGATTTTTACACACAGCATATAATTGAAGAATAATCCTCCTGTTACAGGCTACCATGGAAACCAAAGGGTAAAATAGGGATGAATATTAAAATTTGAGAGTGAGGATATCCATCACTGCTGTTAGACAAAATGGTTTGCAAATGCTTCTATTAATGGGTCTGGGCTGGAACTTCTCCTGTTTGCCACTTTCTCCTGTAAGTAATACAAGTGGAGTTCAACACAGGACAGAGAAAACACTCAAAAATCTTTACAACTCAAGTGTACTCAGACACCACAAAAAGGTGAAAAAAAGAACTATCTTACAGAAGGGTAAGCAACTCCAAACGCAAACATCAAAAATTAAACTCTAATCCATGGGTTTAGCTAGAAATTGATAACAACTACATTCAAGAGTGAAACATCAGAATAAGCTGTTTCTTTATTCTTAATAAAAATTCTTCTTATTCTTTCAGAATAAGCATATGACACCAGTAAGGCAAATTTCTGCATCTCTGCATCAACAACAAACCTCCACTATTTGGTTCCAGCCCCACAAGCCTGGTGTCTTCAGGGGGAAAAGGGGAAAAAATTGAAAAAGAAAAAAATTTACATTAATTATCAAATCTTGAGAACAAAGAGTAACTCAGCCTGGCTTTCTGCATCATTATCACTAAGATTAAATCCCTTGTAAGCCAGATAAAAAATTCATGGCAGTTGAATCTTCTTCCTTTGTTTATCAGGATTTAAGATTCAATCTGATGTTGAAATACCCACAAGTGGTACCAGGGATTGACTGACATATATTTTCTTCTCTATATTAATAGAAAGGTTTACATCTTCTGGAAGCAAATTCCATGGTGATTGTTTAAAAAGACAATTCAACCTGTTGCAATGGTTGGAAAATGACATATCAAAGTGCTGCCAACACTAACTCCATCTTGGTCATATCCTGAGCAAAAAGATCCATCACTCCATCACTGGCCACTTACCCAACTCACCAAATCATAGAACAGGATATGAAAACAAATGGAGTCCTTTCCTCTGAACCCTAAAGGAATGTGGTCTCCAGAGATGTTATTGATGTTGCCATGCCAGGATGAAATGGTGATGTCTAGACAGGTGTAACAGTTGAATCTATTTTCTTTTCTCTTTAAACACAAATGTGTCAGTGCATGTGACTCTCTAATTGAACTGGTGGATGAAAAACTGACTGTGACCCAGTACTTTGTGCTCTCAGCTCACAGAGCCCATCCTGGGCTCATCCCACACCCTGGGCAGCAGGGCAAGGGGAGGGGATTCTCCTCCTCAGCTCAGGTGGGCCCACCACTGCAGAGCTGCCTCCAGCTGGGGCTCCCAACACAGGACAGGCATGGGAGCTGCTGGAGAGAGTCCAGAGGAGGCCATGGAGATGGCCCAAGGGCTGGAGCCCCTCTGCTCTGGAAACAAACTGGGAGAGCTGGAGGTGTTCACCCAGAGAAAGGAAGGATTCAGGGACACCTTGGACCCTCTCCAGTGCCTAAAGGGGCTCCAGGAGAGCTGGAGAGGGACTTTGAACAAGGGATGGAGGACAGGACAAGGGGGAATGGCTTCCCACTGCCAGAGGGCAGCATTAGATGGGACATTGGGAAGGAATTGTTCCCCCTGAGGGTGGTTAGGCCTGGCAAAGGTTGCCCAGAGAAGCTGTGGCTGCCCCTGGATCCCTGGAATTGTCCAAGGCCAGGCTGGACAGGGCTTGGAGCAATCTGGGATAGTGGAAGGTGTCCCTGCCCATGGCAGGGATGGAATAAGATGAGCTTTAAAGTCCCTTCCCATCTAATCCATTTCACAGTTCTATGAACTGCAAAAATCACTTAAGACTTTTGTTTTGTTAGGCCACAGCTTTAGAATAACCCCTTCTGCAGATCAGAAGTGAATTGTCTTCAAAGGCTCTAAAGACAGAGTTTTAATTATATCCACTATGTATCCTTAATGATAGGGAACAAGAAGTGAGAATCTACAGCTGGTTCTAAACAATAACTAAAATTAAGACACATAAAATACAAAATTCTTGTTACAAGACATGGAGTTAAGAGTAGGAAGGTCACCAAGCAACTTGACTGTTGCCATTCAGCAACAGTTTCAGCCTCCAAAAGTGACACAGGCCCCAAGATCAGAGGTCATTTTCCAGTTGCAGTCATGACAGCATGGGATTCCATGCCTTTTTTGGTTGTCAAACGAATCTGAAAGGAGTACTTTGGATGGAATAAGTGACATCCCTTCAAACATGTCATGTGAGCAATATCCTTGGAACCAAAGGAGCTCCCTAAAAATACACTGTGGTTCACACAGTCCTGCCTACAGCAGGACTTCCATGGGAAACACATATGCCCTAGTTGATGAGATCCTCTATTTCTCTGGGTTCAAAACTTTGGAAAAAAAAACCTCTTGTTAAGTCCAGCTCTAATTGTGAGCAAGTACTTCTGGTTTTATGGAGATCTATGGAAATAGACTCACCTGATGTCTTAAATTTTGCATTTTTGGTCTTCCCCACTATAAGGAAAAAAGTAGCAGCTTACAATGCTTACACAGGAATAACAGCAATACTTTATTAACCTTAAAAGATGTTTTCTTAAAATACATCTGCCTCCTCTTCATCAATGAAAAAAAATCACTTTGAGTGGTTAATTAAAATGACTTCAAGAACATAAGCTGAAAAATCAAAGGGGAGGGACAAAGAAGGTTTGAACCAACAGTACAGAAAACTGCCATTATTTATGTCACCACAAATTGAAATTCCACTACATCTATATCTATGTGACTAAATATATATATACACCCAGTTTGTTTATACACACACGGTTTGTTTTCACTCTCATAAGTTGCTGAATCTATTTCTAGGCCCTTTTTCCTAAGGCACAAGAACTTTTAAGTTATCCAGAACACTTATTTCAATAATGACGAAATAAACAAAATAAAGAATAGAAATTGTGGTAGATCTGACAAACTACACTAAGGGTTTTCCAAAAAATGATGCAATGACTTTGTAGAAGCCAATTCCCACAAGGGATGGTGCCTGTTAAAGGCCAGTAACTGCTCCTGAGGGAAAGGGCTCTCATCAGCCTGAGGTGCTTTAAGCTTCATCCCTTCATACCCAGGACGAATGCTAAAGGTAGAGGACCAACAGCAGTAGCTCAAAGCTGAAATTTAAGCTAATGGCATTGCCAGAAAGAAATGCAGAACTCTACACCTGTGTCTGAGCTGGTGACAGTTAAAAGAGAGCTGGGCTCATCAGTCCTTAAACAAGAGGGCAGCGGCTGCTGGCCAGGGAACTCCCGGCTGCTCCTGCAGGGCTCGGGAGCACTTTTGTACAACACCCCCTCCTACCCTCCCAGGCACCCAAAACCACTCCACCACACTTCCTGCTCCATGCAAATAAGGAAAAGACAAGGAGAAGACTATTCACACCATTGTGCCCTGCAATGACTTTGGCTCCAGCAGTGCCAGAAAACGCTGCAACCACCAGTTAAAAGGACATGAACAAATGTAAGGCTCAGCTGGTTCAGGTTAAAGACACCTGAGGCAATCTGATCAGACTGAAACAAATAAGGAAAGAAGCAGGCAGTGGTGGAATGTGAGTGGGACTGGATCTGCTTCAGAGTCCACTTCTTCCAATTTAGGATGTTTCTTCTTTGAAACCTAAGTTTTTGTTTGTTTGTTTTCCCCTATATTCAGCTACTAGTGAATGCCTGCAAATTAACAGAATATTGGATTTGGTTTAACCACTTTCTTGGTGCCACTTTTTCAATAGGACACAAACCATTTCTTATCATCCCCATCTCCTCTTCAGAAGTAATTACTGCAGGGGAACAGCCCTGCACTTAATCAAATAAGTCTATGGCTTCATTAATGCAAAGGAGAGAGAAATGTAATTACAATGTTTGCTGGGAGAAATATAATTTTTGCAATTTAATTCCTACCCTTGGTCTGCAAAAAGTGAAACTAAACCTTCAGCAGAATTTGCATCTTTGGAAAAGGCCAGAGACATGAGTACTTTTCCAATTTGTAATCCAGTCAGGAGAGATCTAAGATCTAGTGGTATTTGGTTGTTTTTTGCAATTAATTCTTGTCTTCTCAGGAAGCACCTGTCATCTACAGTAAATCCAGCAATGTATCTCACACACAGCTAGCAAACTCGTGCACTGACATAATTTGTTCACAAGTCTGAGAATAATAGTCAGAAATAAATCAGACTAAGGCTTGCACTCCTCTGCTTAGTACAGAGGGTGTTCCTCCTGTAATAAATTTGTGTAATACAGAAAAAAACCCATAAATAAAGAGGAAATGTCACAGATCGGGCTAGTAAGGCAGCAACTATTCGGAATTATTAACATCAAGAGATATTTACTGCTCTTCTCTTGAAAAGCTGTAGCATTGAAAGTATGAGAGGCTCCTCAAGTTTTACCTCTGTAGTCATGTGAGCAGTGCTATTTTCCAGATCAATATGGATGTAATTAAATTAATATAGTGGAAAACAGGCAATAGTATTTGGACTCCTTGCACAATTTTTCTCCAATGAGCAGTGCCAAAAATAATTTTACAAGCTCTGAGTTTACTTAGTAGTGCACAGGGGCAGAACACAGACTTTGTTCCAAGTTTACAAGGAGTGCTTTCATTTTCAGCAGAGATTTGAACTTATTACACAGAACTAGCAGTGCAGAATTCATTTAAAAGCCAATTTGTCTTTCCTTACATTATAGATTTGCTCTAAAATATTCTAGTACCACAAGTTCTGCCAATTAATTCAATACATTTATTTTAAATTATTTGAAAGTTTGTATTAATTCATACCCCAAAATTAGTTAATAGCTGATTTTAAGCCAGCTCCTTTTTGGTTTGCTGTTATACCTGCAATGTGAAGAGTTTGATACATCCAGGTAGCAAGTAATAAAGAAAAATATGTTTGGTTTAAATTACTGTTGCTCATGTTACCAATTCATAGAGGGAAACCTTGGACTGCAGTCAGAACTCAGCACAGCAGGTATTTTATCAGATTTTCAAACCACAAACCAGTGTGCCCTTCTTTCATGTCTCCTGCACTGAAAATAAATTCCTATGGCTTTTTCCCACTTGTTTCTGAAAGTAGCAGGATACATCTTTTGGGAAAGAAGATGCCATTAGTTCACAAGTGGCTATAAAATGTATTGCACCACTTCAACATTTTTTTACCCTTGGAATTATTAACATTTTTCTAATTTTTCAATCCTTCTCATCCTCAGAAGACAGTAACATGTGGACTTTAAAAGAATTTAAAAAAGAAATTCTAATTACTTTCCTTATAGCCAAAGAATCTTTGAAGGGTCAAAGAAGAGGAAAAAAAAATAGCAAGGAACCAAGAGTACATGAGATGACAAGTACAAATACATTCAGCAACAAACAGTAAGAAATAGTAAAAACCTTTCTGATTTAGAACTATACACACAAAACCCCAAAGCTTTAATTTCCAGAATGTCAACAGATATTAATTATTTGTACTTCTTCACAAAAGACTGATTTTGATGTAATCATATTAATCGTCAAGTGTCTGATATGAACTTTTTAACCCTACCTATATTCATTTAAAGAACTAATAAAACATTTAATGTATGCCTGGTAATCTGATTTGCCTTCTACCCAACTCATTTACATCTTTTTTCAGTTTGAATTTTGTAAGCTTTCACTTCAAGATAAACACACTGTAAAAATTACCTCAAGGCTCAGAAACAAGAAGTACAAAGTTCAGCTCTTGTTTATCTACACTACACATGAAATCAAGATTAAGCCATTTCCATCCTACAGTCTTATCTTCACATTATTGAATGTGGTTAACAGCATGTTTCTAACTGCTTTATAGTTATTGGGGTACATTTATTTCTTTATACTATGCATACAAAATATTTCAGAAGTCCATGATGTTGCTGTGACTTGAATCCTACACAAGTAAGTAACAATTTTTTAAAATGTGTATCAGTTCTTTACTTGCAACTCTCTCCTCTGTATTCACACACTGAAAAGGGATTTTGTTGAAGAAACTGTGAGAAAGATGACTTTATACATTCAATAAAAATACAAGCTCCAATGCACTGAATTGCAGTATTTCCTAATTTGGTCACAATACAAAATACTGACGATACTAGCTTCTTAATAATAACTGAATGACTGAGGAGGAAAAGCTTTTTAACACATGCCAAAGTCAGCAACATTTCTCACTCCCTGCAGTTCCTTGCAAAAGGCCCATTTGCAGGGAATTAGATTTACCAAAGTCTTCTTTGTGGTCCATAACAGCCACCTGGACAGAACAACAATTCCATCGATCACAAAACCATGGACAAATAATTTTTTTAGACCATTTCTCTAATTACCATGTTACATCACCTTATAAAATATTATTCATCAGAGTAAATAACAACATTTCCTGCCTAATTTGGAATTCTTTCCAATAGCAAAGCAAGCATTTGCTTGTTCACTGCTTTTGCCAGACCACACATATAATGGTCACTCTTTGCTGCTTTTTTCTGGCTTTAGACTTCAATTTCCATTGGCAAAGCAGAAGTCTTTTAGTTTGTCCTTAATTAAGCCCATAGAACAGTAATAAAAACCAAAAGGAGCAAGCTAACTCAGAACTGCTGCCCTTATTGGATCAGTTTGTGCCATTCAATCAGACTTTGACAGAGAATCTAGAATAGGTGAGGAAACAACCAGGCACTCAAGGATGAAGTGGGAAGAGGACATGGAACCCCAAGTGTTTGATTGGCAGGAAAAGTGCCACAAAGGAGCCTGGCTTTAAGCCCTGGGGAAAAAGTCACAGACAGATTTCTGCTTACTCACAACTGAGAAAAACCCAGCCTTAAGCAGCACCACCAGCAATCCAGGTCAACAGGTGACAGCTGGAATATTTGCTCATCAACCATCACTTTTGAAACCTGCTTAAAAATGTACAGGTTTCTGGCTTACCCATCAGAAAATAAATGAGAGGGAAGGAGATGGATGGGAGAGAAGGATGGGAATAATTCCACTGTACACTTGAAAGCAGTCAAGTAGTTTCCTCTTGAATTATGTGAGACCCTTTCCCCCTATAAAAGAAGGCTTCTTTTCTCCCAGACTGGTTTTCCTTCACAGCTCAAGAGGCTGTTTCAACCACTAATTGTTTCTGGTTATGAAAAAAATATTTATTCCACAAACATGGCTTCCTGCCTTTAAAATGTAGAAAGGTCAGAGTGCTCGAGGAGCTTTCTGTTTGTTTTCTATCAATAACAGAAGGCATGAGCTGACAGCCATGCAGATACCCAAGACAGCTCTAAATCCAGGGAGCTCCAGAAATGGAAACAGCCTGGTTGTCATAGCAGCAGAGCAGGATACCTGAGCTAATTACTCCGTCTGAGAGGCAGAGCTAATTAGCTCTGATGCAGCATCACACTGACACAGTTATAATCCTTCTGGGACCTCACGTACATATTGCTGATTAGACATTTCAGTTTGCTCAGAAAGCTCAGCACTCAATGCTGTGCTTTACGTAAACATTCAAAAGAAGAGAAAAAAGGGGGGAAAGCAAAAATATGTCACTACAAAGAAGAAAGCAATGGAAAAGAGCTCACAAAAACCCTAGAAACCTCTGAACACTGATCTTCAACACCTCTGCAGAGGAGGAGGGTGCCTGAATCCACAATGCTGCAGACCAGAGCACAACAATGGAGATGGAAATTTCAGTAGTGTGGATATACCTCCAACCCCAGTCCAGTGGCACTTAATTGAAAAAAGAGCTTTATCATTACAACAAGCTAATGTCAAAAAGTTCCCTGTTACCTAATAATGAAAACTCTGAAATTTTGCTCCTGACTTAGAAACAAGAAAGTATATAAAACACCACCTGTTTTACAGATTGTAAATCCCATGGAAAATAAACATCTACTACCAACAGACATACCTGTTTTATTTTCAAGGACTGCAACAGCATTTTTGCTGGTTTTCCACAAAGAAGTATTTTAACACTTACCTTTTCACCTTTCTAAGGTACCACCTGATACAAGATCCTCCCTCTAGAAGCAGCAACACATTTTAAAAGGGTCAGAAACAAAAAATGAATGGGTGAATACATCAGTCCTTGTTAACCATTTTTCTGCCACAGAAATTCAACATGATGGAAAAGACTACACAGACAAGCTGTGAAAGGCAGGGACTTCTTTGTATTCTCAAAAGAAAAAAACAAGCAAAATCAGGAAAAATTCTTTACATATCCATTTCACTTCTTCGTAATCAAAATCAGCAAAGGCAACATAGGTACAGATTGAGCAGACAAACTAGAGGAAAGAAGACATGACAAGTGACCAACTCCCATGCAAATCTGCTTATTGAACTGAGATGTTTTGACAGTTCAATACAAGAAACTTCCCATTTACATCAAATAGCACTCTAAAAACAGAGAAAAATTACTGGAGCCACACTAAAACCTAATCTCCTATGTTTTTAATGGACATACATTAAATAGATACTCAGAAGAGCTGACAAAGGACACACAGGCTTGAATATTTAGTGCACGTTTATTGAATTTTAAATTGCACAGATCTTTTACATTCACCTGCAAAAGCCACTAATGTAACAATTGTTAGTATCAACAATTTACATAATACACCTGCATATTCATATTTACAAGAAATCACTTCTCATTTCAGCAACAGCTACAAGTAAAGCTGGAAGATGCCAAGAGGTTCATTCAAGCATCTGTGCTGCCCAAGAGAATGGGATAAATCCATAAAAATCAATGTTTCTCTAAACAGAAAGGCATTTTTTCATGGTCAATAGTGCTACTAAATAAAACAGTTTGGTGCCTTGATTTCTATTTAAAGCCAGTAAATGGACACACACTCTTCCACCTGCTCAAAACTTCTAAAAGACACATCAAGCTAAATGTACTTTACATATATTTAGATATCAAGTGATCCTAAGCACTATTGAAATGGTAGATTTAGAAACCTAGCATCACAATTTCCTGAGAAGCTTTGTCCCAAGTTAGTTGTCCTCCTCCTTTCAGTTAATGATCACAAACTTAAATAAATTATCAGTGAGCATTTAGATCCAACTTTGGGAAAGGAGGCTGGAGAATCCAAGATGATGTCAGTGGAGCAAACTGAAAATTAGAAAATTAAGGAAGATAAAGCAGCCATTGAGATTCAAAAGGAGTGGTTATTTATCAGAAATAGAAATAAGCAGGAATGTCAATGAAGCCTCTAAAGGGAAATAAAGATGTCATAATATATGATCTTTCCATGAAAGAGAATCTTGGTCTTCCTCACAAAAAACAGAACCCCC
>VZTB01017962.1:64609-93257 GCA_013397245.1 Thryothorus ludovicianus | reverse complement strand
AAAACAATCCCCCCCCCCCCCCCCATTTCTCATTTCCATTAAGGACAGCTCAGTATGCACTTTACCCTAAGTGGACTACCAATAAAATCCACTCTCTTCTGATAAGCTTTTATTTATTCTAGAAAACAAGCATATTACTGGAAACTGGAAAGAACTGCACTGTTTGCCAGAATTTTAACCCTGTTCTGCAGCTGTTACTGTAGCCACTTCAATAATTCCAGCACAGAAATAAATCTCCCAAACACACTATAGACTTGGGGGATAAGTAATTTTTGCTTCATTTCCCCTGCCATTACTGTTTGGGACCAGAAGGCACCGAAAGCAGCTCAGCAGAGATAGCCCTGGGATACAGAGCAGAGCACTGAAAATGGAAAGTCACCATTCAAAGAAAAGCCAAGTCAATGACATCAGGCACTCGCAGCACTGCTGCCTCCCAGCCAGTAACAGAAAGCTTTTCTGGGAAGCACTTGCTCCAGCAGCATATGGCTGACAGTGGGCATTCAGCCTGCATCACTCACCAACAAGGGGTTTAAAAAATTGGAGTCGTATCAGAGTGCTGCTTTCTCTAATGAGGAGAAGGAAAGGGAGAATAAATTAGAGAGCAGCAGGAGAATGAAGATATTTATGACATGCCTTCACCAAAAGCTTGCATCAATAAGAATATAAACATATGGCCAAGGATGCTTTTGGTTTAATGCTGCCCAAATTCTTACAAACAAGCTTGTGGGGCTGCTTTTTTCATATACACCTTCAGGAGAGAGTTAAAAAAAAAGAAAAAGCACACAGAATAAAACTACTTTTACGTAAGCTGCCAAACACAACTGAAAAATGTTTCAAGGGTTCTGTGTGAACAGTGCAGACATTGACACAGGCTGGTAACACAAGCCCTAACCTTCAGCCCTTCCACAGAATGCTCCCAGAGCTTCAGTCTTTCCAGTCATCCACAAAATAGGTTTATTTCCTTCCTATGAAAAAGCTGAAGCTGCTGATGGTTCCTATTTCTTTTCTCTGATGCTTTTAACTACTCAAGACTTCACCTTATAATTAAAAAGGAAGAAAAGGGACTTTTACCTAGAAGAAGGTACCTAGAGCATTTGATGCCTAAAGTGTATTCCCACATCAGATACAAAATAAAGAAAAAGAATTTCCAAATTGTGGGTTGTTTTCAATTCTATTCAAAGTAAATTCTAGGAAGCATCAGGAAACAGTAAATAGTTTTGTTCTGGGCACTATGGAGAGAGTGGAGCTCTGTCTCTTTTCAAGGCTGAGTTAACTGAAAAAAGACACAACACATGAAAAATTCATTAGAAGGCACAGTGTGGCAACAGAATGCTAGAATGGCTGACTGCTGCATGCCTGGTAGTGGAGACTGCTTAAAGCAGGGTATAAAAGGCAGGGCACTTGCTGCTGATGTGAGAAAGCATCACAGAGGAACAAATGACACTGGTGCTTCATCCACAGGAAATGTTTCTTGCTAATCAAAGTGAACTGAAGTCTGACTCCTTCCTCTTCAGTTAAAAAAAAATCATTTTCCTAAAAAGGAAGAAAAAATATCAAAGTTAAGGTATAGTAACCTACTAACTTTTGCAATTAAAAAATTGGGAAGAAACAGAAAGGGGAAATAAAGATACGCCTACCTGGAGTACCAGATCTTTTGTCTCCTGCTGCTGACGAGTAGATTGTCTCTGTGAGGATTTGTACACTCAAGCATGATGACAGGAAAGTGAGAAAAAGAAAGGGTAGTCCTTGACAAACAAGCTTTAAATCAAATTATTCTGGAATGCAGACAGTATTCTACATGAACCATGCACACAAGGAGTACCAATCCAAGTGTCTCCCCCATCTTTACCAGCATTTGCATCAACACACATTTGTAGGTCAGATTTATTCTATACAACTTGTTTCCCATGTTCTGTACCTCGACATCCTGAACACTGGATAAAGAAGTTGATTAAATCCAGAAGTGCTATGTCCCTGTCTTGTTTATATGATTCAATCCAGTCGTCCACCACAGACTGTCAAGAAAAAAAGAATACTTATCAGAGACTCTTAAAAAGTGTTTTATTAAAGGCAAATGACTTATTCTTTTCAGAACATAATTTTATAATTGAGCATTTATTTTGCATAATTATACATGTGTACAAATTCAGAAATCTATGCACCTTCTCTCAAGGTGGAGACAGAACAAATATTGTTAGAGAGCAAACTATATCCACTATTTTCTGGTATTACATTGTATAAACACAAGTTCAAATTGAAATCACTGTAATTCCTCAAAACTACTTAGAGTATTTTTTCAGTTTTAAAATTGTGTTGAAAAAAATAAACACTGTTACTCCCTTCAGAATGACCAACATAAATTCCCAGGAAACTGATGAGGAGAAATACTTTGGGATGAATACTGATTTTATATTGCACAGTGAATATCTCAGTATTTATAAAGGCCAAACTAGTACATCAGTCACTCAGGAACACTATAAATAGTTCAGGAAAACAAAATACCCAATAAATAAAATAATACACTGAAGTTGGACTTAGAGTGTTTGTAAACTACCTAGAACACGGGATAAGAAACTCTATCAGTTTTTAACTGCCCTCAGAACTACAGTTAGCCAGGAGATATTTTTATCATCTCTGATATTCCAAGCTCCTCAGCTACATAAGCCCTGTAGGTAAGAAATTTTGTATATTTAATGTAATCAAGTATTATGCTTTACTTCTTTTATGAGGGAAGAGACAAACTTTTCTGTTCCATACCTGCAACAGCATTCATTAGGAAAAGCTTGATTATGTTACCAGAGCACCCCTTGCAAATAGATTGGTTTATTCTGGGAAGTTCAGGTCTACAAGGAATTTCTATAAAATTAAATTTAAAAAACCACACACACACACACAAACACCCCACCATGCCCACACAACTGGCTTCTTCATGCTGAAAAGGAATCAATAGGAAAGACAAAAAAACCCAAACAATATGATCTCTTAGAAAAATCTGCCTTTTTCTAAATTAGTAGCTGTAAGGAGGGATCTTGAAACATCCCCCTGCAGTTTCCAGTTTATCCAAGTGCAAGCTCACAAGATTACCAGTGGGCCCTTGGCAGGTGTGTGAGGAAAAGGATGCAGCAAACCAGTTGTGCATGCATCAGAGACTGAACTCTGAACTGAGCCCAAGCACTCCATCTTTAACACACATCACTACACTCACCCTTGAGCCAGGAGCAGACTAGCAGTACTATCATGTTATCCAACAACCAGCACGAATCTCTAAACATCCATTTGCCAGGAAACTCCGTTTTCACAGGTTTTGCCTCCCAACACACACACATACACACACCCAGTAGGAGAAGCAATCTTAAAAGGGGTCCATCTGCTACTTAGAAGAAATTAGAAAGCAAGTCTTGGCCTCTAATTAAGCTTCACTCAAGTTGAGGAAACACGAAGCAGCAGCACAAAACCAGTTATCTAGAATGTTATCTCACTGTTATTTCATCATGAATTCAGACCTGTTCCTGGAAGTATCAATCATTTCAATCAATCAGCAAAATCCTCCAGGGCACAGAAACCAAATGTAGCTAAATGTAAGAAGTATTTACTACACCAAATATTGACAGAGCTTAATGACCAAGCTGTTGGTGTACTACCAATTTACAGGATTTGTTTGAACAGCCCTAATACTGTTCTCTAATACTAATAGATATCAGAACAACATGCAATTGCCAGAGCTATTTTTTACACTAAAAAAAATAGCAGTTGTGCTGTGTGAGATGATAGGTTCACCTGCCCAACAGGGTTCATACGTGTAGGGAAAAGCATAAGAAAATGGCAAGAACACACTGATATTTCTGAGTTACTGTCCCAGACCCTTAACACTCCAGCAAATTTCTTGTCTCATGGATGTGTCTGTCTAAACCAGCTTTAAATCTCCATCATCTTGCAGCAGGGTTACATCATCTTGTGCACAGGTTAATTATTCACTATAAAATAAAAGAATTGTGTTTTAAACTTGCCAATTGTTAGATCTATTTGGTGTGACCCAATTCTTATGAAACAAGAAAAAAAAACAACCCTGAGCCCCTGTCTGCATTTTCCATGCTTCCATCTGGTCACCTCTTTTCAGGCAGAATAATCCTACTCTGTGCCATGTGGCTTGCCCAGAAATAATTCTGTATCTTTATCCTTGCCCACTCTTGTCATACATCTCTTGGCAATTTCTGAAGTCTACTATACTCTTCTTTGAGTCTGGATAATCTCAGCTGCTTTTACTGAGTGTTAATGAGTAGTTTCCCAGCATCTGTTCATTATCCACAGCTGAGTTTCACAGAAAACACTCCTCATGGAAGTAAGGCTGGCTCAAGAAATTCCCTCCCACACTCAGTCTCACTCCTGTTTGTTGCTACAACACATTGCCCCTTCAGCCATACCACTGCAGCTTCTCATGGACTGTGCTATAAATACTGCCAATGAACCCATCTGGACTTCAAAACAGGGGGAGCCAAGGGAAGAAATGTGAAGGAATACCTTTAAATTTTACTTCTGCTTTTTTTATACAACTATTTAAATTATTTTTACAGCACTACCTCAAACTGCAGCATCGATGCAGCTCCTCTCACTTCTTCTATTTTTTGTCTCTCATACAAAAAGAACTGTGTGGGACATACTGTGTCCTTGGGCACTGGGAGCCCACTCTGTCCTACCAGTGTGGCACTTGCACTTTCAACCCAGAAACTGTGCAATTTACAGAAAAATAAAGACAAGTGGTTCATCTCCAGACTTGGAGACCGGACTTGAGGCATTGCAGAGTCTACAGTGGCAGCAGTAGATAAGAAAAGCAGAAAAATCAGAGCGAAGGTTCTCAGAGGGATAGCAGGCAAAGACTGTCTTGACCTCCCAGAGAACCAACAAAGCCATAAGTAAACTCTGAATTTGTGGGAGGAGCTCATTTGATCTAAGCTGGCAGGCACAAGCTCCTCAGTGCCTTGGCACTCAGCCCTGTGTGTGACACACAGGCAGTCAGTGCTCAGGGAGCTGTCAGTGTGACTCCCTGCTCTCAACAGGTACATGTGCAGAGCTGACAGGGCTCCTGCTGCACAGTGCTCCTGTCTACCCAAGAGAGCCCCACTGATGGAGGGGCTGCAGGGGACAAATCACACACAGGCACCTGACCTGCCAGCACCAGCACAGAGCCACACAAACTGCATTCACTAAGCCCTAAAAACCAGTGCCCCAAAATAACACCCACAGACCCACACACTCCTCCCCTCGTGCACACTTGGCATGCTGGCTGCCTCATTTTGTCAGAGATTACAGTTTAAGGCAACAGGAGATAATGAAGCCAGACTACATATGCTACAACAGTTGGAACTTAATCAAACTGTTGACTTTTGATGTAACAGAAAAGAGCTATAAAAACTGGAAACACTAGACGAATAAATAAAAATGACACACATCAGACCCAAAAGAGAGACAAGTATCAACTGAACTAAGACAAAACAGTGGTAATGCAAATACCAGGAAAAAAGATTAAAAGCAAGCAAAAAAGGAATCAAACCACAGGCAGCAGTGTAGCAAATGGTGCAACACACAAGCCTTGCCAGAAATGGAATTATTTTGCATAAATATGCATAGAGAAAAAGACTCCTATTAAAAATAAGGATTTCTAACCAACAGGCCCCAGGTTACAGCAAACCCTCTTTTTATACCTAATCCAAGAGCAAACTCAGGGAAATGACCCACATTTAATCACCTTGCCCAGGTGATTGCCCCTCCCTGTCACCTGTACCAAGTACAGATCATTAACACCTTGAAGGCAATGTGGTGACAGGAGGGAAGGTGGCCCTTTTGGAAAGGACATAGCTACAAGCAGGTTCCATCCCCAGAATTCATCCCCACCAGTCTCCCTGCCTACTTCCAGAACACACCTAGGAAAGAAGGCAGCAATAGACTGCACGAGCTGCTCCAGTGGAACCCATCTGCTTCCAGATGTTTTTACCTTCAGATGTAGTGAGAAGTATGGATTTACCATATGGAAATCTGCACTTACACATTGTGCATGAAATACATGATAAATTCAGCATTCTGGAGAGGCACAAGATCTACAGGACGTGATGCAGCCTGCCCAGGGGCAGCACATCCATGCTTTTAGGATTCACCAACTTCAAGGCACGTACACAAGGAAAAGGCTCCCTTGGCAACAAGCTCAATTACACAGATAAAACCTCCAAATGACTCCAGTAACACCAACAACCCTCCTCCACTCCCTGCTGTCAGGACACATCTAGACACATATGGACACACTTACATACACACAGCCACATACATGTGCCACATGTCTGGCTCAGTCAACAAGTCCATACAGGTACGTTACAAAAATAAGGTTCAACCATATTTTTAAATTATGAAATTGCTTCTATTCTTATGAGAACTGAGTAAAAAAATCAAGGTTTACTGCAAATGGTAGATGATGTATGGTACAAATAAAGAGTTAGAACAAATATTTTCCAAAGCCTGCAACAGTTTTCAAGAGAATCTCACATATATGAACTCTCTGATGAGTCTGTTTTAAGAACTATCATGGATCATAATTTGAAGAATATGCCAAGTAAGTAACCCTATAGAAATAAGAAGCCTAAATGAAGTCAAGCAAGTAGCAGAATAGATCCACAGTCTGAGCAAACAACTTCAAATCGATTAATTTGCAGAAATATTGACCTTCCCATCTCAAAGTCTGCTAAAAGATAAACCAAAGCATTTTATGGTACTGAAGAGGAACAGCACCTTGGGGTTGCCAGTAAAAGCAAGATGCAGTGAATGAAATAATGAAGCTAGAGATCTTATTACCTCCTCTAGGCTTTGCAGCTATGAATCCATTTCATGTTCCTTCAGTGCAAGAGAATTTAGGAGCATTAAGTGCTGGAGGAACCAGAGGCTGACTGCAGAGGACACCTTGCCAGCTCGTGTAAATCAGCACAGTCCCAGTAAATACTAATGAAAGTTGATTTCAGAAAAAACTATTTCTTAATTTCAATTAAGTAACAATCTGGCAATAGTGCTACAAACAAAAAGGAAAAAAATTGACACCATATACAAAGATAATGTTAAAATGGAAGATGTGAGTCAACTGTGAACCAAGGCAAATTGATATAAAGAACTTTAAATAATTTGCCATTTCATACAACTGATCATGGACATTCTTCATTTACAGTGAATATGAATGGGTGTGCAATGTGTTTATATCAAGGTAGGAAAAAATCCAAAAATCAAAGCTTACACTAACAACTCCTGCCAAAAACCCAAAGCCACTCAAATGAAATTTGAAACTGATTAAAAAAGGAATGCACAAAGAAATTAAATATTTCAATAACCTGTATAAAGAGCAACTCAAATAGAAAAGCAGAAAATATACTTCAACAGATAGTGAGAAGAACTTAGTAGACTAAAAATAAGGACCCAGGGGAAAAAAGGCAAGTAGTGAGAGACTTAAAACACTCTGTATAAAAATTTTTAAGTGAATCTGTTCAGGTTGTGTTTTTTTAAAAAAAGAATAAAAGCCTTTTAAGGATAAATTTTGTGAAAACTGAAGAAATTACACAGATGGCTACAGGGGAGAGGTAGTTCCTAATGTGTGAAAGTATGTGCAATTTAGATTGGGCAGTACACCCTGGGATGAGTGCCTGGCTGCAGTCCAAACTGCACTGAGTCTAATACACACCCAGTGAGAACCTAACGTAAGGAGAATAAAAATGAACTGCAGCTTGAGGACATGCACTTTATTCTTTTTCTCTAAGCACGATAATTTTAAATTATGAAAGAGTCCATACTTTACTAACACCTACCATGCACTTCCTGATAAGCCAAAATTTTCTTCAAAAAATCCCCAAAGATTTCACTTAAGATAACAGTAAGCAAAGATGAGAAAATTTGTTTTCTGCAGTGTCTACCTACGTAACTGTTTATTTTCTGAAGAACAGAAAGGAAAGGAATACAAACCTAGAAGCGTTTCTTCCCAAAAAAAACTAAGGGATTTATATTCTCTATACAGGATTATCTGTTTGGCATTTTCAGTAAATACAGATTTCTATGCAGTAGACTGGGTATTAAATATCATTACACAGGGAAATCAATGTAACATGTTATGTTGAATCATTTGGGAGAAAAAATACTACCAAAAGAAAAAAAAAACCTATTCTCTTAGGAGAACCTTAGAATTGTAAAGTTTAATTGTCATTATACTGAGAGCATAAAAGGTACTGGGAAAATTTTCCTTTCAAGTGGACTAAAATCACAGGAACTCCCAAGGCTGGGCACTCTTGCCCAGCAGAGCCAGAGTAGCAGTTCCTCACCTGAGTGCTCAAAAAAGGTGGGTGCACCATACAAAGCTCTCACCAAGAATATTTCTAAGGTGGTACAGAACTCCTGCAGGTGCCCATCTCTCACAGTTGACATGGTACACCATTTCCAAGGGGCTGTGTCTGTTTAAGCATGGGCATGAATGATGCTACAAAGCATCAAAACTGCTCATAAACATTGAACACCCACATGAAAAGATCCTTAGAGAAGTGTTGAAACAAAATGGAGCTGTTCCATTAAGAGACCCATCAATTTATTAAAACACACGATTTGTATTTCTTTACTAGCAGTTTGTAAAGGGTTCACAGATCACCCCAGACACTTCAAAAACTGTCAACATTCTAGAGAGCAAAAGACTTCTCTGCCTTCAAGTATAATGAGTATTTTCAGGTACAAATGCTTTCACACACTGCACTACTGCCACTTGTGCTCACATTAACAGCAAAATCATCTCATATCTTATTAAATCACAAGAGAAAAGAACCCTTGTGTGATGACTGCAGAAAAATTCATTAGGTATTAAGGGATACTCCTCTAATTAATTAATGCTTCATTTGGTGGCTAAATTGTTCCGAGTGTAACAACTATAAAAAGATGTACCTAGTTTTGATTTTTTTTCTTTTAATTCAGTATCATACAATCAAAAGCAAAGCAAGATTAGGCTACAGAAGAGATCTGCCTAGTAAAACGAAAATACTAGTTTAAATGTTAATAATAGGTGCAGTCATTTTGCTCAGTAAACTCTAGAGACTGCATACTCAAACTCCTAAGGAGTTTGAGACAATATGGGGAAACCCTAAGTTATTATCCATCCTTCAAGCTGGAGCATACAGCTGTTAAAACACAATAAAGGACAATTAAACTAAAACATACCTTTAACACAAAAAGCATGGGTAATACTTAATGTATGCCTGCATATTTTTAATCTTCAAAGATGGTCGTTTTCAGAAATAGCTGAGAGAGACACAGAGATGTGATCCAGCAAAAAAAATTTATAGTGGGAAGAAAAGAAACTCAGAGAAGAGAGAGCCATTAAGGCCACTGAGAACACAGACACCACAATGGCCCTGAGCTGCAAACAGTCAGAGGCAGGGAGAATACCCAAAATTCAGTCTTGTCACCTCATTCCCTTTCTTAACTGCTGCTGCCAGAGACAGACTGTTGGATTTTTTGGTGCAATCCAGTTACAGCTGCTCTGACGTTCTTCATCTCAAGGATTTATGTAATAACACATGCAATTCCTCCTGCATAAGGCAAATATGGTTATGCAGTCACTCTAAGCAGGAAAAAGGCTGACCTACTGCCAGAGATGGAGTTCTCAAGGCAGGGTAAGCAGTGCTACAAACACAGCTTTACTTGGACAGGGAAGGAACCTCAAGGGACACGAATCCCTGTGTGCCAAGATGTGCAGGTAAGAACAGTGAGGAATCCCATGCAACCTTGATTTCTGGGAAGACATGGAAGAACTGGCAGCACAATGAAAAATTCCACTTCAACACACTAGATACTTGGATACTTATCTTAAAATACTTGCTGGCATATAATGGAGCCATATTTATTCTGAACTATGTCTAATCAACACCAAGATTACCTTCTATTAGCTGAGCGTAAGCAGAGAGGCAGTAATTTTTAAAAGTGCTTTTTTTCCTCAAAGTCAGCCTCTGCTCTGTAGTGAAATGCTAGCACCAATTAAGGGTGACTGGTAATGCATGGAATATTGCAGAGTCATCAAGGCACAGATCTGTTCATGTTTTGGTACTGAACACCTAGAATTACTGATGATCCATTCTCTCTGATGTTCTGGGGGAACAAAACCCCTTTGCAGACAAGAAAGCAGAACACTTCTATGCTTGGTTTAAACACCAGTAGTACAAAAGTCATTACAGATAACCAGTCTTAACTAACTCAAGAGAAACCTGCAGTCTGAGTTCTAAACAAAATCTGATCTCATCACAAGTTCTTTAGTTCCTGCCATCGTAACAGCAGGGTCAGAGACCAATGCAGAAATGTCTGAAGATTTTAGCTACCAGTCAGTTTCTGCCTGGGTGGCTGAGCTGGAAGAGCAGAGGCTCACCCAAGCCTTCATTCCCACCAGTGGGCAGCTGAGCACATGAGAAATGCTGATAGAGAAGCTCAAATTAGGGAAATGTAGAGGATATAGCTGTCACCATAAATGATATAACTAAAAAATAAATATATGGGAGATAAATGACAAAAAGCTGGAGTATCATGTTTGACTGTGAAAACAAAAAAACACCAAAGAAGTTCTTTGAACAGTCTTAATGGAGTCACATTTGAAAATGTACCTGCAGAAAGCACGGGCAGAAGGTCATGTGACACTTGATACACAGAGAGCTGCTGACAGAACAACTTCTGAAGCACTAACTGTACAAAAGGTTACAGAGTAAATGAAAAACACTGACAACCATCTGATACCAACTTAATGTGGGCATCAAACAGATTTACACAGTTTAAGCAAGACACAAGCAGCATCCCATGGCAGAGACAAAGATTTTACGCAAAGAGCAGTCCTGGAGTTATGTATACTTGAAATACAAAAAATTAAACTGGTTTTATTTCCCTGGAAGAAGCGTTAAGCCTGAAGAGAAGTAATAAATGAATCCTGCTGTGAGAACCAAAATAGAGAAGCTTAGAAGTGAAAATTGAATTCAGCAACAGACTTTTATGAATTGGCAACACAAAGCCAGAAAAATCTTACAACTAAAAGAAATTCTGAGAGCAAACAGCAGGAGCAGATAGATCAGAAATTAAAGCACATGATTTCCATGTAATCTCAGAATATATTAATTGAATTTTCTTGGGTTTTCACTGCTGGAAAAAAACTTAGGAGCACTAGAAAAAAAAAGTATGTTCATATTACAGGGAAAGAACTAGATATTGAGAAATAATATGTTTGGCCAAATACAAATATATGGCACTTGTTTGAAAACTGCAACATTGACAAAATTGGTAAAATTGAACAAAAAAACCTGCATCAAAACTATGAAAAAGAAAAATGCCAAGCATTCTTAATAGTTACATCAAAATCTCTAAGCTATTATGGAAAAATACAAGTGTAAAGACACTAATAAATTTGGTTTACAGAACCTTGGTTTCACATAAGATGACTGCCCATAAGTGCAAGTTAAAAAATACTAAATCAGATTTTAATAACACTGTCTTTCCTACTGTAGAGTTTCTTTAATTTTTTAGAATATTTTTGCCAACAATAAATTTTTCAAAGGTGCCCAAGTGATGCATACCCCTGAAATTAGGGCTCAAGTTGTTCACGCCTGTTTACACCCCAGCCCTTCAAACACTCTTGGCCTATTCCTTTACTATTTGTGTATAATCTCTCCTGCTCAGATGGTGCTGTGTACCTTTTCTCCTACCTGCAGGCTGGCCACATGTTAAGCATGTGTGTGTCTGGGCATATGTGATTTGTGGATACAGGTATGTATATGTGAATACACAGACACACATCCACCTTCACATGCATATACAAATCCTCCACTTCTCAAAACAATTTCTTTGTATCTGAATTCCAAATGCTTCTTAATACAAACATGCAGGCAATTTTTTTTTTTATTTAATCTGCAGAAGACTCCTGTCAGCATCTCTTTTGAAATAGATAAAATGTATCAAAGTCAATTCCACATACAGAGTCATCAAATATCAAAGCAGTCGCCCATTCCTTTCCATTTGGCTTCTGCAAATATCAATAACTCCAAGTCAACTGTACTACATAAAGTATATTGTATGTTCTGTACCACAGTAAAACCAGAAAATAGACTCCAGATGTTTCCTCAATTCCTGCCAAAAACAAAAGTTGAAAAAGTGCTGAAAACCAAACAAAGTTGGAAGCTCTGTTGTAGGAAAAAAAAAGGCATAAGGAATTTATAGCTTTGTTAGGAGTAAATTTGTTCTGTCTTCACCTACTAGATAAGAAGGGTCAATCCTGAATAACTGTAAACACAGAAACTATGAAGAACAAAAATTCTCATTTCCTTCCTGTGTATTACTTCTTTAAAATTACATCTCAGACTTTACACAGATTTGAGACAGAAAATTTTCAACAACTTTCACTCATTTGCAGTATTTGATTCCTCTGGGACTTAAAAGGGGCTTAGCTTTTAGCTATACTAATAGTAATATTGAGAATGGGACTTAGAACCTAATTTTCCTAATTTGTACTTTTCTCATTTTAGTCAGAATCAAAACAAACTGATACTGCCTAAGTCCTGTGTTGTTGAAATGTAAAGTAAAGAAGGTTTGCTCAAACAATCCTTCAGAGCAGGAGTGACTGTTGGCTTTGGACTGCGTGGACTGAAGAGTGTTTTGGGCCCATTGTTTCTCCTTTGAGTATCAAAACAAAGAGCTGCAGCAAAGCCCCTCACTAAAACCACACAACACTGTCAAAATCAATCATCTGTGCAGGGTCTTGAGGTACAACTCACCTGGCCCCACACATCCTGTAAAGACCTCTGACCTGATCAAAACACAAGATGGTAAGAAACATTTCTAGAAGCAACTAAGACAATCTTATTTATTTCACAATGAAAAATTTGCCTTTAGGATGTGCCAAAGTTTTCTCTCAGACTCAGTGGGAGTCTAGGCAAATAGTTTAGCCTTCACCTGCTGTCCTGATGGGGACAGCAGGAATGCAAGTTCCAGTGCAAAGGGCTCCAAATTTGCTTGTGTGAGCAGGTTTCTTGAAAAAACAAGTGAACAGAAAAGGCTTGGATTCATCATTATTTTCATACATTTTTTTCCCATACAAAGCTTGCTACAGGACATACGTTAATGAACTGCTTAATATCAACATATATTTTTAACTTAGGAGTAATGAACAAAATAATGGAGAATTTGAAACACATGACTTTCTGCCAGGTCTCTTGTTCTTCAGCAGGATACATGAGAGCCCTCAACCAGAACCCACTGAGCCCAGGAACTTTATTGTACACAGTCTGTTGGACCAATGCAGCCATGAGAAAATACTACTGTTTACAAAAGCACAGCTTAGACTGGACTCCAGTTAGCACACACTGAATTGTGAGGAGGAACAACACAAGGAGACATTTTACCTGCATAGCAGACTTTCCCAGCTTAACCACCTCAAACAAAGTGACAGGGTCCCCTTCTCCATTCTGCTGCGGGTGGCCATTGGCTCTGCCACGGCTCGCTCCTCGGGCTCCAGCGTCGGAGCGCCCCTTGTCCGCTGGAGACTTCCGGGGCTTCTTGGTGGCAGACTGGGCAAAGAAAACCAGTAGAGTGAAAGTTTATTATAGCTCCATCTGAAATCACTCAGTGTTTCTTTAGAAACAATCCATAAACATTACATGGATACACCTTCACACACAAAGATCACGGGATGAGGCTGGAAGGCATCTCCAAAGGTCTTCAGCCTGACCTCCTTTTCGAAGCAGGAAAATCAACCAGGTAGCTCAGGACTTTATCCAGTCAGGTACAAATAATTTTATTTATCAGTCATTGTTGAGGGACTATTTAAAAAAAGTCACTGCCATACCAAGGTAAGTAGTGGTCACTCCAAGACAATGGTGAACTCCCAATGCTGGAGTATCAGTTCAAGTCAGTCCCCGTATGAGTCTTACACAACACAGACATTGTGAACAACTGGTGATCTTAACTAATGATCTTTCTAAGACAGTAAATTATGAAAAATACATTTGCCACACTAACATTTGTTTTCTGTATTTTCATTTTCATATAACTTCTATAAGAAACTCTGTACTTAGTCAGCTCTTCAACTCAAATCACCAAATCTGTACAGCCAGATTTAGTAGATCACCTTAACAGCCTCTTACTTCAAAATTTTGAGTTAAAACATTTTCCCTCAGAGTCTGAATTATTTAATGTAAATTTTCTCTATGCTCTTCAAGGTTTTAATCAGGTGGTATAGACACCACCTGTCAAGACTCACCTGCTGAACAGCTTGCTCTGAATATAAGCCAGATTTAGTAGATCACCTTAACAGCCTCTTACTTCAAAATTTTGAGTTAAAACATTTTCCCTCAGA
The DNA here is from genome assembly GCA_013397245.1 of Thryothorus ludovicianus. NCBI lineage: Eukaryota > Metazoa > Chordata > Aves > Passeriformes > Certhiidae > Thryothorus > Thryothorus ludovicianus. The sequence goes on along the minus strand of VZTB01017962.1, from coordinate 78,874 downwards.
GTCTGAATTATTTAATGTAAATTTTCTCTATGCTCTTCAAGGTTTTAATCAGGTGGTATAGACACCACCTGTCAAGACTCACCTGCTGAACAGCTTGCTCTGAATATAAGTCATTTGTGAAACAGAACCAAAAAAAAATTCTGGAGAAAATAACATCAGATTTCTTACTTCCAAATTCTATTCCTTCTCCCTAGTGTGAAGCAAACAAAAGCAAAATCTGCTGTTTTCCACAGAACAATGAAGGTACTGCGGCGAATTATGCTAAAGAAAACAACACACAAGCAACTCAAAGATTAAATTTTGGACAATATCCTCATGGCACTGTTTACTCAAGTACATTGTCAGCTGAGTTCCTATTAATGCTTTTAGTAAAGAACACAAAGTCAACATTTTTAGTTGTGTATTACAGTGCATACACATTGAGACTTTTACTGCAGAGGATAGGGATCTAATTTCTGGCAGAGAGCTGGTAGAAGACAGCCCTGCAAGTCCAGCTTTCCCCATGCTTAAAAAGGGATCACTGCCTTAAAAAGGGTGAGGCCAGAGGGCTGAAGCAAAGGGCAAGGTAGAGCGCAACCACCTCTTGCAAATATTCAATTAAGGACTTGCATAGAAGTGCAAGCTGGAAAGCTTAAAATCTCTGTGTACAATCTCTGTGAAGTTTTTTTGGATAACATTTGCACTTAGGATCAAAAGAGTATTTCTCTCAATGAATTTTTAAACATGTGCAAAGCTGACTGTAACAGCAAGAATATTATCAACATATGAAATGTTTAAGTTCTACTGAGCTCGAAAGAGACATGTGATCACTATTTATTAAAACAGGAAAGAATTAGAAGTAAGCTGACTCTTTTGAGATATATAATCCATGCACTTACTCCATCTGGGAGACAGTAAGCACTTCACCTAGCTACCAGGACTGCTAAATGAAAGCTTGAATGCAAACTGATGCCCTCCACAGAAACTAATGCAAGCTCTCTCCACACTCAGTTTTTCTCAATGTGTAATGGAAAGAGAGGCACTTAACACTGCAAGGGTGAAGGGAAAGGAGGTAAGAGGTGGATGTGAAATGCACACATCCAAAGCTACCTTGTTCATGAAAGCATTGAGAAAAGCCACCTGTTTGAGTACCTGAGCATGAGTACTACGGACACAGGCTCAAAACGTGTAATCACTTGGCAAATAAATGCCCAATTTAAATTCCCACTGTCAGGTATCCTGGGAAAAGGGAGGTGCTTTGACCAAGGCTCCTAGAATTGGAAGGGCCAGATCACCACCGAGCCCTCAGAAGAGCTACAGAAATAATTGGCAGAGGTACTTCTGACAAATTACTGGATAAAGCCAGATTCAAGTCCAAGTAAATACCTCAATATCCTGGCCCTGAATCAATTAATTAATCTGGCACCAGATACATTACTGAGTCTACTTGAATAAAATTTCTCTCTGGTGTAGATTTTCTTTTGACAATGAGAACAGAGTGGAGAAAAATCTTGGATCCAACAAAAGCCATTGTGTATCCAAGCTGGGGTAGCAAAATCCAGATGCAGGATCCAGATGCAAAATCCAGTATTGAATCCTGCCTCTAGAGACAAAACAAGCAGATGAGATGCTCCACTTGAGACTGAAGAAAATCCAAAATGTGAACTTTCTGGGCTAAGCAAGGATTAACATTGTCTTCAGGTGGAAAGGCAATAGTGAAAGGGCATCCATCCCTCAGCACTTCCATCCAGCAGGCATCTGGCAGGAAGCCCAAGCTCAATCTCACCCCAGAGTGTGAATATGAAAGAAAGTCATATATAGGTCCTCCAGCAAGTGTCTGGTGCTCTAAAGTTCTGCAAGCACAAAGCACATGGCATTCCCTTAGTCATTAACACACAATATTGCAATGTAGTTGTCAAACATTATTTGCACATAATGTCTCTGAATTTAAGAAACTTTGTAGGCCATGTTGACAGGTTTGAGCTTCACACAAGTTCCTGCCTCTGTGCACTAAGTTCAGTAGGAAATTCTACTTCAAAGAGACCAGTGAGCCACTGGAATAATCTCTCCAGGGAATTTGGGGTTCCCCAAACATTGGACACTTCAGATTCAGCTACAGGCTGCTAGGGCATCTTTTCTAGATTGTGCTTTTGCCAGACAAGGTTGAACTAAATGATCTGTGAGATCCCTTCCAACCTGGCATTCTGTGATTCTATCCCAGGATGGAAACATCCTCCTCCACCACCACTGAAGCAAGAGAAAGAAAAAGCAGGACTGGTACATCTGTAGAAACACAGAGAAGACTCATTCATGATACAGAGCATCTGTGGCATATCTCCAATAGCAGGGTGCTCTTGGAAGTGGAGCTGTAAAAGCCCCAAATCTAAAAATTGTCTTTGGCTTTGAGGACGCCAGGCACAGGTAACTCTGCATTCCAGGACAGAGACACATGCGCTCACAGGAAAGGGTGATCCTTCTGCAAAAAACAAAAATCCCTGTTCTTTAATGCCATGAGAGCTTCCACACAGAAACAGTCCTGCTCAAGGATGAGTGTGGACCAGTAATCCTGTCACGCTATCAATGACAGCTGTACAAAGAGATGTTTCATAAGATCAGAGTGAATTCATAGCAGGTCTGCTCCTGTGGATCCACCAAATGCTCATCAAGACACAGGAAAAACAGAACCTCAGAGTTCTAACAGGAGATTGTGTGTGTGATTATTGCACACCATTTTACAGCTTTCAGCCAGAAAGTTCCCCCCTGAAGTGGGTGAACCAGGGCTGCCAAAGGGAGGGATAAAGCAGCATGACAAGGCAAACATGCTTGAAGCTTTTAAATCACACACTAAGAAGGGTGCTGCATGAAGCTGAGAGGCTGCAGCAGCTGCATTTGTGATTTCACTCCAAAACCCAGGACAGCTGGGCTGCTGCAGTGTCAAAATGGATGGAGGTGCCAAATGAAAACAGAAATTACTGATGATTTTTCAAATTTGTGACAACAAATCTGAGGATTTATATACACCAGCATTAGGAAATTCATAAGTTCCAGAATATGCCACAGAAGCAACAACCAAAAATGGCCATATTGATTGTCATATACCTTACCCTGCTGCTTTAAGGCTTAAATGAATGCAAACAGGAAACAAAATACTCACCTTGACTGCAACTAAACTAAAATGATGACAGTTTGGGATTTTGTAACAAATTAGCTACACAATACTTTTCCTTTCATGTCTTTAAAATTACTGTGAAGAAAATAAAGCGACCTACATTTGTAAAACCAAGTAACACAATGAAAATTAACTGATACACTACCAAAAAAGGAAAGTGAAAGCAGCTTGACGTTTTCCATTAACTTTCCCCAAGCTGATGTGATGCACTTCATGAAGAAATAAAGGCTGTAAAACGCCTAAAGTCAGTAACTCCACCTAACACACCACCTGAAAACAGTGATCTGTATATGCATTCACATCCAGAGTCATTTAGAGGAATAAATACCCCATTTTCCAGGGAAGGTGGAAGAAGCTTTTTAACCTCCATTTGAGGAAGACTGAAGAACCTGCCTCTCCAATTTGCCTCAAGAGGCCTTGTGCTATGAGCTTGTGTTAAGTGGAAGAATGGTAATGCCTGAGGTCTTGGTGAATTAATCCTGATTAAAAAAAGACTATGACACATTTCATACCATCATCATGGTTATCTGGGGAGAAAGTTCTTGGATTCCAACAGTCCTATGGACTGTTTTGATCATAGAAACAAACAAGGAAAGTAGGAAGTCTCATCCTACAAATAAAGACAGGTGCAGGTCCCTGAATACCCAATGCATCCAGAGCTGCTTCAGCTGCAGCATTTGCAGTTTAGGACGAAAAATGCAGAGGGAGAGTTGGAACTGGTGGTGCCATTTTTCACCCTTATTTAAAAATCTATCAAGAGCTCTAAAAGTCATCTTAAAGAATCCAGAGAGTATGCTATAAATGTTTGAATAATTTCAGGTTTTCTAGCTGAGGCATTTACTACCAAAAAAAAGACTATATCTACAGAAAAATGAAGAATAGATTAGATTGCCAAAAATACAAGGATCATCCCATCAAAAGCTTAAAAATAAAAATTCTAATGCTACAGCTAATAGGACAGAAAGGTCTTCACAAAGATGCTATAGATGCACTGCATTTCTACTGAACTACAGACTACCTTCAGTTCTAAGGGACAGACCTAAATCATGCAGGCAAGCTGAAACAGGACACTGATGTAAATCACACCAACCACAAACCTCCACTGCTGTGAAAATTCTTCTAAGAGGATTCCTCCCTGTTATTAATCAGAACACGTAAGACTTGGAACTAGAAGCAAAACTCAATCCCCTGCTGCATCTAACATCTATACTGCAAGATTGAATAAGGCCAGGAATGTGCTGCAAAGTTAAAATTTCCCATACAAATGCAAAGATAAAGCATTGTGGTCTGTCTCCTCCATACCAAAAAGTACAAAAGGTCCTGAAAGCAAAATTGTACAGGCTTTGATGGGGACAAAAGCACCATAAGTGCCTTGTTTCATCTTGCTTTAAGCAGAGAAAGATACGCTGTGGCTTTGAGTATGGGATGAGAGAGAAACCAGCAGAGACCTCCAAATTGCCACCTCTGGAACAGACAAACTGATGTTTCTCCCTGTCCTCTGAATTCGAGATTAATTCTGTCTACTCTGACTTCAAATCCGAAGCACAGCCAGGGATCTCTCTCACTGCCTCAACCTCCAGCAGCTGAGGTTTAAGCTGAGCTATTCTGAGCTCCTGGGAAGGTGAGGCCAGGTAGTTTAAAATAAAGCACACCAACAGTGGTGAACAGAGTGTTGATCCAAAAGAGGAGACAAAAAAGGATGGCTAAATAACTGATCTGAGCCTGAGCTCACAGATGTGAATGCTACACTGCATCATAAGCCCTTGGGCTTTCAAATCCCCTACGCAGCACATCCATACCCAGGTATTTCAATAATGCAGCAGACAGAGAGGGCATTTTGGCCAGTATTACTCAGGAACTTCAAGGAGAGGACTGTTAGAAGTCACTCCTTAAACAGACCCCCCAGAATTCATTAAATACATACCCAGATGGTACCCTCACATACAGTATCACAAACATGTGCACCACAATATCCCACTGGCTGGACAGACTCAGCTCTTGGCCAGTCACTCCATGGGGATCTGCTCTACAACACTCAGTGCTTAGAAGGGTACATGGCCAAGAGCCAGCCCCAGCCACTGGAGCAGGACATGGCAGAGCCCCTGCTGAACTCACAGCAAGGGCTGGGGAAGGCAGGACAGTCAGGTTAGATTCTGAGAGCTATTCTGCAAGACCAATGCACTCCATCTATTTGCAAATTGACTGTCAAGCCTGCTCAGTCAAGTACTCATTAGAACAGAGTAGAGAAGTGAAGGGCTACTTGAAAAGCAGTGTTTTAGAATGGAATGACTTGTATTGAAAGGAAATCTTAAAGATCAACTAGTTCCAAGTATTTTAGAAAGTGAAGGTACCCTCAAAGCATTATGACTCTCTATAAACTGAAGAGATATTTGCTACAAAAAGTAGTATTTCAAATAAGCACCATCTTCTTAGAAAGCTCTCAAATCTGCAGAGAATGTCTTTCTTTGGAAAACAATCTGAAAAATCCTCTTGCAGTAGTGTATCTTTCTGATAAAAGGTCAAGTCTATTCTGTGACACTTAGCAGAAACCTGTTTAAAATACATACATATATTTAATAGAATACATTCTATGCAGCTCTGTAATAGGATCATGCAGCACAAAGTAAAGTCCCTTTCCAAAAGAGGTCAGTATGTTTATGGCAGATGTGCTACTGTAGCTGTGATGGCCTAAGGACATCAGCTAATCAGCATTTGTAGGAAGAGATTAAATCTTATTAGACCATAGTATTTTAGTTAGAAAAAAATCCCAGCCACAGAAATCAGAAGGGCCTTTGGGCTACCATTCGATAGGTCTATAACAGAAATGAAATTCATCTAAGCTAAATCTCAGTTGAGAAAAACATTTCTGAACTTAACTAGACTTTTTAATCTGTTTCACATCTGACAATAAAGGTAGGTGGTACCTGTGAAGGAAACAAAAACCACAGTAATGAAGAGCTGGAGGGAGGAAACGTTAGAGCTGCACCTCCTCTAAGAACCAGGCAATTCATCTGAGGGAAGTGGCTGGATTAGCAACGTGGTTTGCTACAGCAATACAATTACCAAGCCCCTGGCTTTTAGCATCACATAATGCTGTAAATTCAATTGTCTCAATTAGCCTTTCCAAGGTTTTTGCATTGGATGGTTTTTTGCTTTTGGTTTTTGTTTGTTTGTTTTGTTTGGGTTTTTGGTTTTTTTTTTTCGGTAGAAGAACCAAGGGAGAAACTTATCATGAAGTAAAATGGAATAGGCACCTAAGACAGTCTGTGCAGTCTCCAGCCTTGGTAGTTTTCAAAATCAAACTGGAAAAGCCATGAGCAATGTGGTCTGATCCCAAAGCTGACCCCACTCTGACTAGGAGGTAGCAATAACATCTGCTGAGTCCCATTCCATAACTGACCATATTGTTTTTTCTCTCTGAAACTCTTCCACTCCTAACATAAGCTTTCCTGAGATTTTGCAATAGAGGTAGAACCGCAAAAAGAAAGTAGAACTGAGCAAATTCTTCCAAATTTTGACAAACTACAGTTTTATAAAAGAACACTGTATTTGTTTCATTCTCTATTTTCTTCCTCTAAGTTTTAAGACTGAATTTGGGGTTTTTGGACTCCTCTTAAGCATTAAGACAAAGCTTACACAGAATTCCCCCTGATAACCCTAAGGTCTTGCTCCTTAGCAGCAGCAGTCAGCTCAAAGCCCATCACTTTGTGAATGAAGCAATTGCTGCCTCCTCTGCACTTTCATCACTTGATCATCACACACACCTAATGAGCCTGGAGTTATCCTAAGCAAAATGAGCAATTCCTCTCCTAGAAACCCGATAGCAGGACCAGCAGAGTGCTTCAGCACATGTTCCCATAGGAGCAACTAATAAACTGAAGCAGAGGAATGAGAAATGCTTTTTGTAACATTCAACTTTCCCTTCCTACGACTGTGTGCTGGATACAAAATACCTCTGGTATTGCTAAAACTTGAATTCTAATATTGTGACAACATTCTGAGTTAGCAATCAGGTTGCTTTTTTTTTTATTAGAGCTACAAAACCCCACAGATTTGCTAATTAAATATTCGTAAGGCAATTTTTCATTTTATCCTTTGCTTACAAGCTATGTAAACAGATAAGTTGTTCTCTTTAAACACTTATTGAAAGCTTACTCTGAAGAGGCTTCATGTTCATGAGCAAATCCATTTATCTGATGAAGAATATATGTATCATAGGGAAGTGTTCAAAAGCTTTCAACAAGAAAGACTACATGCCCAGAAAAGACCAGGATTTAAAATGTTGGCACCCTGACTAAGTCCAGAGACTGTGATGCAAACTGAAAACCAACAGTAAAGAGGAATTTGCTCCAGCTTGGCCAGCATGCCTGAGAATAACACATGGATCTGACCATTCTTACAGCCTCACCAAGCCCATGGTTTGAGATAAGCCTTAGGATCAAAGCTCTCAGGGTTAAAAAAAAAAATCATCTCTATCTACTAGTGTTATACATATAGATATATAGAGGTTATACAGATATATGGCACAGTCATATTGCGAGTTCATTCACAGAACAACACTAAGGTGAATCAAACTCATCAATAACAAATACACAGAAGTTCCCACCGAGTCTTACTCCACACTGTGTGCTTCAAGGGATGCAGCCAAGGGAACTAAGCCGATCATCTTCAAGAACCAAGATGAAGGACAACACAACACACAGAACTTTCCCTTTATTTTCCAACAAATTTGCTATTTTATAAAATGCATGAAAATAAAAGAGAAAGCCTCCCTAATACCCTGTGTAATAGAGAACTGTTTCTGTATGTTCCCACTGATAGGCCAGCAGAGACAAAGACAACCAGATCACCTGCTGTACTGCACCAGAGGAGACATTGAAGATCCCAGTGTATGAGGAGAATGCAGCCTATGTCAATCACATGACTTTTAAATCTGTTAACAAATTTTCTCAGGAATCTAGTAAATATCATGCTGCAATTCTTCCACTTGCATTAAGAGATTATCTGTAATAAAAGGATGGCTCAAATGTCATTTGTCACTTAAAGTCCATTACAACCTTCAAGAAGAAAGTGGTCCTACTTACTGAGGTTATTCTCATATCTGGAAGAATGTTGTAATGACAGTAATAACAAAACTGTATTGTTCATGAAAGTAGCTATCAAAAGAAAAATTAAGAGCTATTATGAGATCATTTTTATGTCCTTTTTTAAACACTCCAAACACTGTTTACACATCAATTTGATAAATATTTCATACTATAAGTCTTCATAAAGTCTGACACAGGACTCATTAAAAGCCTATTTATGTGACCACAAGATGATCAGATGAAAAAGAATCTGCAGTCAATTATAAATAGATGAATAACAGAACAAAATAAATTAAATATATGCATAACAAAATCAAAATAAATTACACATACTGGAGGCCTGCCGGGACGGCCCCTTTTCCTTTTTCCTTTGACTTCTGCTTCTTCAAGCTCACTGCCAGCATCTGAATGTGCAGTAGTTTCGTTTGTAGAATCCCTACCGGGGAAAAATATTAGATAAATTCAAATTATTTTAAATCAATAAGTACTCTGTAACTGACCAATTAAATACTTAGTCCTGAGCCAGGAAACAAATACACAAAACACAAAAGTCAGCATTAAAAGGCTTTCCTCATTTATTCTGTAAACCAAGGAATAGAGCATTATCAGCCCTGGCAAAAGGCCTTCCCTTTTCATCAGCAGCAATGTCATTTTATTGACTGGAATTCTTTAAATTAATTTTCATTTGAAAACACATTACACTTCAAACCTGGCTATATTACATGCTCAATTCATCAAACCTACAATGTATTCACTACCAAGACCTTCCTCTTACCCTTTGTATCTACTTCTGAGCAGCTCTCAAGGCCCCAGGAGCAATGTGGAGTCCAATGCAGCTATGTCATCATTAGCATTTACCAAGGTTCCACACAGCCTACACCAGTCCTCAGCCATACCCAAGACAAGGGGCTTGGGCAGCTACTAATAAAGAGCATTCATGCTGACTGTGAGGCCCAAACCCAAAAACTCCCTCTGATCTGAAGACTTTCATAATTTTTGCAGTTAGAAAAATATTTTCACCTGTACAATGGAAAAGCTTTGACATTGCTCAACTCCTACTAGCAGAGAAGCCTAAACAATAATTTCTCATTTGCTGCCATTTTACATTTAAGATCATGATAAGAAAAAAAAAAAAACATCCCCCAAGTTTTTCAGTTCCCCTCCCAGCCAGAGACACAAGTACTCCTCTGCCTTTCAAACAGATGTGGCTGCTTGAAAAAACTCAGACTGTAATTGATCTTTTGAGGCATTAGATCTTGCCCAAGAGAGCTCACATACAAAATCATACCAGTTACTGATGGGCTTTATTTTTACTGTGCAACACCACCAGAGTACCAGATCTCTACAGATTTTCATTTACAACTAATGATGTCCTAGATTACTCAAGGATGGGACAATTGTAGTTAGAATTATAGATTTCTTTAAATCCAAAATATTTTCCTTGAAGCGAAAAGAGGTCAGTTGTAGTACGACTTGTGCAAAGGGAAGGTGAAAACCAGACCTATTTCATATTTTGTAGAGCTTCAAACATCAACAGGAGCATTAGTGATCTGCTCTAGAGAAACTGAGAGCTCCAGCAAGCCAAGATCTACACAGCTCTTCCATATTGTCTGGGGGTTATTTTGTATTTTGCTCTATAGATCAGGAATACTTCACAAATTTGTTGTATCACCAAGAAAGCTATTTAATAATGCAGAAAGATTTCATTGTATCACATCTGCGACTGTTCTCATTCTCCTCTTTACTGAAATTACTGTATTGTCTAGGTCTGCTCTCACTCAAATAATTCTGCAGAACTATGATGAATTTCTAATATTAAGACATTGTTTTCCAGCCTTTTCCTATTTGAAAGCACAAGAACACCAAGGGGTCCACAGAATCTTTTATCAAAGCCAGAATGCAGAAGAACATATATGAATCTCTTTTACTGAAAGTAACTTCAGTGGATTATCTTTAAATACTCTATACATCCCAGAGAATCAGACATCCTAGATGAAAAATCGCTATTCAAGTGCATTTGAGTTCACAAATTACAGGCTTGCAATGCAGTACCTCTACAAAATATTGAAAATGCAGCTTTGTTGTGATACAATTAAAAAGTAGCTTTTTCACTTCATAAAATATAAAATTTGAAAATCTTAGCTTCAAGCTATGTATTTGGAAAAACATCCTAAAACGTAAAAAGCCTAAAATCAAATGAAAGATACTCCAAAAGGAGTTGAAAATGGTTTTGTAGATTAGGGCCACAGCAGAGAAAAGCAATGCAGTAAATACAGCTGAAACATGCTCATGCAGATGGATGTATCCAGCCTTTACTCAAATACCTCATCACATTGCAAGTCAATTTGACAGAAATGCACATTGGCTCACAATGGCAATTTTAATAGATTTGAATACAGAAGTAAGGAACTCCATAAAAATATTTGCTCCCTTCTGTTGCTGGAGAGAAATTAAAAACATTCTCTATTGCTCTCTCTAAAAAAAGAAAAAAACCCTAAGCTTTTCTCTCTGGTCTGCTCAGATCCTAATTGGAAAAGTTTCAGGCATGGTGTGTCTATCTAAACAATACCCCCATTCCTGGGGAAACATTGGGCTTTGCTTCCTTATAAACCTGCACCCCTAGGATCACCAGGATAGAAATTTCTCTCTATTAAAAACAGATTCAGCAATCCTCCTAGGCAAACAGCTCAAACCTTTCCCTTGAAACTCCAGAGCTATATAAATAAATTAAGCTCTACTACTACTTCACATGCATATCCACTCCACAGAAAATTCGACTTTGCTATACAGACTCAGCCCAACCTAGCAAAACCTCCAGATAAATTTGTCTATTTAATTCTGGAAATTTCAAATCTTTCCAAATACTGCATATGGAAGAAGGAACAGTTAAGTTATTAACCACCTTCTATTCTTTGCCTTAAATACACTGCTGCCTTAAACCTGATTCTCTTAATATTCTTCTGATAAAACGTCTCTGATTTGCTGGAAGCCTCTTTGGCCATTTCCCTTTTTGGGAAAAGCTCAATAAATTACTAAGGGTGAAATTCATCTAATTTAAATTATAGAAAATCTTAATGTACAAGATACTTCATGCTAAGGTCAAGTGTCCAAAATTGGTCAGACAATTTAAGTATGAGAAATTTTCTCTCCATTGACGATAAGGTGATCAATACAAGCAGCTCAAATATAAATGTTTCAAATTAAACAAAATAAATCTCACCCTAATAACATATGAGGAAGAAAGGAAACTTCTTTCCAGCAAAGAATATATGTAAGCAGCAAAAGGAAAACATCAAAAACTAGATTCTGTTCAATTCTCACATTATTTGGAGTAGGGAGACAGGATCAAGGACAACCTCCAGTCTTTAGCTGGTTTCATACTAAAATAAACATAATTTCAAGCAGCAAGGAATTCTGTTTGAATCATCCAACTCCTGCACAAAAAGGCCCTTCCAGTGTGGCTGAGCCCTTCCAGTTTGGGAGGCAGTGCCTCTTGCTTCTGTCCCAGGCTTGCAGTTGCTCTGGGTGGACACACACGCCCCTTCTCCTCATTTCTGAGCTCAGAGCAGCAGTACAGCATCTCCTCGCTGCTGCAGTTCTGTCAGTTTGTAACACACAGTGAGAGAGGCAGCTGGCCAGAGTCCATCTCCCTCATTCCCCACACATCTCACAGAACTGCTAAGTGATTTATCTGGTGGCAGTTATCCACATCTTAATAGACCAGAATTATCCTGCCCTCATTCCACGTGTGTGTGACTAGGCACCTGAGGGGGAAACTTTGCCTTAGTCATAATTTATCCTGCCTGAAGCTGTTGTGAGGGAAGATAATCTGGGCCTAAGGAAACCTGCCTTATCTAAGGAGAGGTGGAAGTGCCTAAAGCTAAACCTTTCCTCTCTTAAGACTCCTTTAAAATGACAGGGACTTGACAGAATTTGACAGAGGTGGGGGGAACCTACAAGACTGGGGTGAGCAAAGCCAAGGAGACAAGTGATAGCCCCTTTTCAGGGCTCAGGTATACTCTGCTTTGCTTTCTGGTTTCTGTGGTAACTAAAGCATCCTAGAAAAGTGGCAGCAACTCCAGGATCTCTTCTAAAAACTCCAGATTATTATTCTAGAGTTATAATTACTAACCCTTGAAACTATCCATGTTAATGAAGAACTAATAGATTGCTGGACAGTACTTTACCATATCATGCCTCTGAAAACACAGTAAATTTCACATCTCTATAAAAGAAACTAAAATGAATTTATCTTTCTTCTACTATCTCACAAAGCCCTAGCTATAGTGTTTATACACCATGAACCTTTGAAAACATAGCACAGCAAAATCCTGTGCTTATGTATAATGTTTTCTGAAGAAACCAAAACACTTCTAGAAGCTTTTATTGCTGTTGCTGAGGGGCTCGACATTCTGGCAGAGATAAATTCAGTAATTGCTATCACCAGATTCAGCCTTGTGAAAAAAAGCGTTCATGAAGAAAAATGGCTAAATGCACAGGCTCATGAATCATGGATGAATCAGTTCTCATGGTTGATCTTCAAAAATCTAAGGAGCAAACATGAGTCATGTCATTGGGAGAAGATTCATACCTGTCCATCACATAGATCGAATATGCCAGATGTTTTCTCCAAACATCTGAAACACCAATAAGTGAAATCTTCTCTTCTCTGCGTTCTGAAGCCAATTCTGTGAATCTAGAAAGGTTAAAGATTCTCCCTTCATGTTGCCTCAACAAAGAAGAATTTGAGAGGGAATATATGATATGGTCCTAAGCAACATATATAATATATCAAATTGGCTTCAGGATTGTTTGTTTAAAGAGAATAGCCAAAAAGATTACAAAACATTACAAAAAGAAGTAAAAATGAAGCACAGGAATAGGAGATTATAATAATCCTTCAAATAATTCATTTAAGAGCTAGAAAGGAAACTTTGGTTTTCTGTGTAGAACTGGACTGTGTCTTCCCAAATGTGTAAATACGTGAAGCTAATACCCCCTTAGGCCAAAAATTGTTTCAGGTTCCCTCACCCTTAGCCAGCACTCTTCCTGATGAAAGCCAAACTGAGACCTTCCAAATTAGAATTTATCACTTTCTTTGATACTTCATCCACACTAGCCAATGTTCTGAGCCCTCAGGAGACCCCCAAAACCTTTATGTGCAAGTCATGCTGAGTTTGTAAAATGAAAGACCTCCTCTTGTTCATAAGCAATCAAAACTACAGGTATTGTTGAAGATGACATCTCACCAACACTTCACAAAGTAAGATTAAATGATTCTCAACTTTACCAAAAAAAACAACATTAATGTTTCCTTTCGCTCTTGGATTTGCTTAATCAGTGGCTCCGACTAAAGAATATGCCAGTATGTTTAACATCCCTCAGGTTTTTCAGCCGCTGTGTAGTTACCAAATCCATTAATATGCACTTTTTAACCTTAAACTCTGTGATATTCCATTCATTTTTCAAGTCCATCTGGGTTTTTGTAGTGGGAATGTGAATATCCCTTTCCCATCTCTATCAGCACAGATTCATCTAGCTTTTTGTTCTTGACATATTTCACAAACAATCCCTCACTTCTTGAATGTGGCAAACCCAGGAAATATGAACCAAGAAAATGTTCTTCTGCAATTAATCCCTAAGCTAACAAGAACCCACTCAGGCTGGCACATCCCCTCAGTGCCACCTATCCAGGTCATCCCCAGCTTTAGCCTGGATTCTCCCACAACTAAATTTTTTTAAAGAAGTTTTAAAAATATAATAGAAAAATGTAATGCAAAGCATGTTATTAAGGTCAGACAAATTTCTTTTCAATTGTCCAACTGTTCAGTTTCTTAAATAACAGGACTCGAAATCTTAGCTTGGAACACCCCACAATCCTGATAAACTGTGGTTCCTTCCCACCCTGAAGTAAAAAAAAAAAAATGGAAAACATTCCAAGCAAAAATAAATTAAAATTAGATAGTTACAAAATAAACCTAGCATTAGCAGCAGGGTGGTCACAGAGGGATCTCTGTGAGGGGATGAAGG
>VZTB01017962.1:23859-63359 GCA_013397245.1 Thryothorus ludovicianus | reverse complement strand
AGGGCTCTGTGAGGGGATGAAGGGCTCTGTGAGGGGATGGTGGGAGCTCTGTGAGGGGATGAAGGGCTCTGTGAGGGGATGAAGGGCCCTGTGAGGGGATGAAGGGCTCTCTGTGAGGAGAGCCCATGGAGTGAGCTGGGCACCCATGCTGGGGGCATGAGGGGATGGGGTGGGATGAAAAGTTGAAGGTGAACTGAGTAAACGTCAGGGGTAGAAGGAACCCTTGGTAGATTTTGTCTACGTTTCTTCATCCAAATCCTTTTTAATTAGCAATAAATTAATTTTCTCCAAGCCAAGCCCTTTTGGTCAGTTTTGATTTCCCCATCATTACCTCACCCCATGAGCTTCTTCACTTTTTGTTCTCTCCCTGCCCAGTGAAGACAGAAGCAGGTTCCAGTCTCTAAATTCCTTCTTAACTGTACTTGATTTACTCTCCAGCTCGTCCTATTATAGACTTCTGCTCAGTTCTTCCCAGTAGCTCACTTTATCCAAGCACAGCCATGTTCCCATGTGCATTAGCCACTCCTATTTCCCAGGAACAAAACATGTTCGTGCCACTTGCTATCTTCAACTGCAGGAGGCAAAGGCTTTTTGCACAATAAATTCAGCTCATTGTAAGAAAGTCCACAACTGGAATATACAATATGGTGTGAGAAAGTCCACAACTGGAATACACAATGTAGTCTATTACAACCAAGACCAATACATGCTGCTGAAATCTCACAACATTCGGAAGCATAAAAGTAGAAAAGACTTTGTTTTGCTTTGCACAGCAAAGTTAAATCTCCATGTACAGAAAGAAATATTTTTTAGATTATGTGTTTTGCAGGTTTTTTTTACAGTTTTTCAGCACATATAAACACAGGAGGCCTGGAACAGTCACACCAACATGCACTTCTTTCGAGCTTGTGCTTTATCCTCATTATCACCTCTCTGTTTACTTCAACCTTTTTAAAAGCCAATATTTCAAATGTAGAGAGAAATGTATACTCACTGTAGTACTGGCAAATCTGAAGTAATCATTTTTGCAGCACTCTTGGAAGTAAGAGCTACATAGAACTTCTTCTCAAAGTTATTATCAGACAACTACTTGGAAACCTCTTTCATGAAAAGAATATCAAAGTCCAGCCTGTAAGAGAGAGAAAAAAAAATTTAGATGTGACTTCAAAATATTAATTCATTGAATAAAACATGCTGTCAAAAAAAAGGTAACTTTTGAAATAGCATCACACTATTAAACCACAAGAAATTTAGAATGGATGACCCCAAAGCAGCTTAATCATACTCTTGCATTCAGTTTTTACATTTTTGTTTAGGTAACTTAGAGCAATTAAATAAAAATTTAAAAATAAATGTTCTGCATTACCTCCCGTACTTGTTTACCACATATATGTGTGTTTAAATGGCACTACACCTATTCAATCAAACCCTCTGGCTCACAGCTTTGTATGACTGAATTTCACAGAAGCTGTGTAAGGGTCTGACTGCAGCAGAAGGCATTTTAACTTAATGAAGCTGAAGTTTTAAGTTTAAATAATAAAGTAGACTGCATCTGTGGTGTCACTACACCCACTAGTAACATTTGTCTACCTAAAAGACTAACCAAGGAGTTGAGTAATGGCTGCAGATGTAACTTTGCCATTAAATAACGGCACAATGTGACAGATTCAATAATCTTCACTGTTATAAAACACAGAACTGCCATCCTAGTCTTCCAGAAAATGCAAGTTCTGGAGAAACTAAGTAGATTTGTTCCAGTCTCCTGTTTTACAGCTCCTGGCCTAATAAGAAGAGCTGCACAGAGCACTGCAGATCAGCAATGGCAAGGGATACCAAGGAATCAACGGTGTGTTTTTAAAACACAGTATATGTTCAAACTGTTTTATTTAAATACTTAATTTCCTCTCGATGGGCATTTTTTTTCCTGTGCTCTAGCAGCTTTGCAAAAGACAGGAGAAAAACTCAGCAAGGAAGAGGTAAGGTAACCTGCACCAAATGGAGGATCTAAATGAAAGCACACCCTTCTAAACAAAACAGTACAGCATATAAAGTATAATTCCCATTCTACTACATGCACATCAGTGTTTATTTACCAAACTGTACAGAATGAACAGACTTTTTCGTCTCTTCATGTTACAGTTCCAATTAGACTCACAGTTGCATACTAGTTCTTCCAGTACTTACTACTTTGCGTACCAACAGTTTTACTTACACTGCCTTATCATGAAATTTACATTTTTTATACCATCTAATTGGCAAGCCATTTTGTTGCAAAACACATGTTAACAAACAAAAAGGTTGTTTGGAGCTGAAACCATCACTACAGCATTAATGATTTAAAGGGGTCAATACATCATGCTGGTGTAAAAGCTCTCCAGTCTCACTATGAGACAGAAGTTAATCTGAGTTCTCCTTGAACAAAAATGTCATATATGCTATTTGTGCTATTTCCAAAAGCATTTTTTCACTAGAGATACTGCTCATTACTTTCAAAGGATTTGATTGTTCCTAACAGGGCAATGACATGTCCGGTCAACAACACAAAGAAACCACTTCAGACACTGGTAAGAATTTATCATAAACACAGCATTAGATCAAATTAAGTTCTGAGTTGACTTCCTATATGAAAAAATAAAGACAATGTTCAGATCTCCGAAATGGAGAAGTGTACTACAACTGGGACAACACTGAAAAAAAAGTATCTTTTTGTACTCACACAAGCACACACACACACATGCTTATGCTAGCTGGACCTCAAAGGAAACCTATCCATCTTAGATCTCCAGATTATCTAATTCTAGCAGGATTCATGGCAATCTTACTTTCCAGAAAAGCTTTCTAATGAAGTTCAAGGAAATATATGTGTGCTCCATGTGAGGTATCTTCCACAGACATTTAAGGCATTCTGCACAACGGCTATGTGGGATTTCTTTTTTAAATTTTCCTTTTTAACCTAATCACCTTTCCCAATTGTTGACTGTGCATGCTCAGATGTAGCAATCAGCAGCATTCAGCTGCTCTAAGGAAGTGCTCTCACATACAAGGAAAAGGGTACTTGCTCAGAGATAGCTTATTTGAAAAGCTAAGTCCTGACTTAAAGTATGGAGTGAAGTATGGTATAAAGAGGCAGAAGCAGAAGAGAGGACCAAGAGAGCTGGACTCACACTGCTAAGGGCAGAAAAACTGACACCAGGGAACTGCAAGGGCCTGTGCTGTTTTCTCCTTGTCCTTATGCTAAACAGGAAACTGCAAAACAGGGCTGGAAGAAACCACCCCTCTGTAGTAAAGTTCAGACTGGACCACCAGAAGACAACACTCTTGTATTAATACAGCCAGTGTGTGACAAAATACAAGAACTGTTTGACAACTGTGGAAAATTCATTGATCCTTATGGACTACATAAATATGAACCTTTGTGTTTTTCTGGTTTTAATAAAAGAAATACCTGTTTCTGAGAGATGATATTCTCATAACCAGGAAAATCAAACTCTCCCTCTTTCTCTCCATCTGCTTGAGAATATAGTCATTGATAAAAAAATCCTGAAACCATTTTGTCACCTGCCCTGGAGAACAGAACAGGGGGAAGAATACTTCATACTTGAGCATTTGGGGTTATTTAAACTAAAATAAACACAGTACAGTCCTTTAACATGCAGCCAATTTCTTCTATTTTAGTTTAGAAAAAAAAATCTGATGTTTTCATTCAATTCCTATTATAACGACCTTTGCAGCCTTTTGAACCTGCACCTCTGTATTTTAAGATGACATAAATTTATGCTGGTCCAGTTAAAATCACCTATAGAGGAATATAAGCAGAAAATACCATTTTAGTTCGAATAATGGGAAAAAAATAAAGATTTTCCTTTTTTGCCTGTTTTCCAGGCATGCACAATAATCAGGGCAGACATAACGACTATTATATAAAACTGCCTTTGTAAAAAACGTATTTTTTAGTAGATTGTTTGGTTATTATAGTGTTTCTTCAATAACGATCTCATAATAAGCTCAGTTTTAAAAAACTCTAGGATTTTACAACCATGAATCCAGTACATGGATTCCATCAATATTTCCTGTAGTTTTTACTAACACACAAAGCTACCCACATTTTTTGAAGACCTTAGGTTGTCTGTCTCTCTGGTGCTGAAGTAATCCACCCTTTTTAGCCAAAACCCAAACAAATTAAAAGATTGACAACATCCTGACAGAGTCCTTCCAAGCAACTCTCTGATAGCAACAAAATCAAATCAAATTAACTCTATTATGGACTAGGTACCTACATCTTATAAAGCCGAACCCAAAACTTAAATAACAAAGAAAATCTACTACTTATTTAAGCAGTTACTACATTATTCATTCCATTGCCTAGAAGATACCCAAAACAAAACATAACAGCCATTAGGCTGACTTCTAATACAAAATCCTTTCCTTGTTGACCAAGTCACCTTACCCCTTCCAAGTGCAGAATATATTCAAACGTCTCACACAAATGAAGCAGTGTCTTCTACCATTAATTGGTAATGCCTTCCCCCCTTCCTTCATTTCCCATTTCTAAAGACTCTGCTCTCTCCCTCATTGCTGGAGTACATGATGGTGCCTCATGCTCCTGCACACCACCAGAGAACAAGACATGCAAAACTCTAGTTTTTCACAGATTAGAGACAAGATTTGTCCCCTCAATATTCTTGCCCAAAACCTGCATCTGACTGCTAGGAAAAGGCATCAGCACAAACAACAATCCTGCACTGTACACCCAGGCAGAGCTTCCATTAAGCAGGTGAGAGAGAAGACAGGATCAGACGCAGGCACATCAATTCCAGCCTTCACTGCATTATCCAACGTGTTGGGCACATCATGGAAACCCTTCCTGCCCAACTACCTATCTGCAAAGTGAAAATAATATCTAGAAATTGCAAATTTGATTTCTAAATCCTGCAGAAATAGAAAAATAATCATCAGGAACTATCCTTGTAACAAATTTACCAAATGCCATGATGTGTTCTGCATCACTCAGGAATTTTTGTTTGCTCTGGATTAAATATTTTTATAAGAATAAGCTTTATTTCTGCTACAGGTTTGGAACCTGAAACATACTAATTCATGTTGCCCCTACAGCCACTTAATCGAAAGCCAAATTAGATCACCACCTCTAGCTCTGATTTTGAAAGTACATAGCATTATTTAAGGCCAAACAAGGCATAATGCTCATTCAGCCCATCTTTAAAATAATTTCACTGAAGTTCTGTGCACAACATATATTTCACTCTATCACATTTTAGTAAGTACTTAAACCAAAATGGAAAGCCCAAGCGATAAAAAAAATTATCACTGAGCACTAGTGAGTTCCTCACCACTGATGGCTCATAGCAAGCTCTCTATGTGGTCTGCAGCACTCCTAATCCAGTCAAACCATGACAGAAGGAGGAAATACCAGCATCAACTAGGCTAGCACAGCATGGTGACGCTTCACTCCCTACACCCATCAAATTCATCCTGGATATATTAATAGTAGTACCCCACATCTCTCCCCAGTGTGCCTCTGCTGTTCCTGTCAGCCATCCCAGTGGAACCTGCAGCTCCCAGCCTGTAAAGGCAGGTCAATGTCAAGCCCTGTCTGACACACCAGATGCTTGTGCTGCCATTCAGAGGGGCTTGGGCAGACTGCAGCACTGGACACAGGAATCACGTGAAGTTTAATAAAATGTATGGCAAAAACCACACAGAGAGACTTTCACACAAAACTGGAGTATTTAGCAGATGTTTATTGTCATTGACTGCAGTTTCTTTTCTTCCATTCTTTACAGGTATCACCAGATATTTTACCCATATCTGTGGGATCAAGAACTATCTCGTGGCAACCCCTAGCTGTCCATTTAAACTGCCTTCAATTGCAGTTGTCTCCTCAGTTGCACCAACATGCAGAACTGACTCCACAGGCAAAACAGCTGTTGCTGCTTCCTCTCACCAAATGCTTTTAGCCTAGACAGGTCCTGCTCAGTCAGCCAGGAAAACCATCTGAGGTGTCACATCATAGTGTGTGATATTATTCTGTGCTCTTCGACATTCCAAAAGACTGAGAGGCTACACAAATAACTTCTTCCAGAGCTGGAAATAAAATTCTTACATGATAAAAGCATCCCAATCATACTATCACATTTCTATACTTAGTTTTCTGTCTCTAAAAATGGGTGAACTGCCAAAACCAATCAGTTTTCCTGTATCTTCTGCTACCACTTCCAGAAGGTAGCAGCTAATCCTGTACTGTGCACGTCTGTGCCAAAACACCGACACAAAGATCACACAGGAAAGCTGATACAATCTTTTAACCATGGCTATAATAGCATAATTAATTTAAATGTCACACATCACTCAGACAATTGTTTGATCTCCAGTGTTTAATCCAATAGCTTTTAAATATATTACCATATATACTGCTTTTTTCTAATGCCTAGGATGGCAAATACTAAAAATACCAATCAATACTTCATGAAAGCAATAGATCTGGCTTGCTCAAGAACAGAAATAATTTCAATTTGTAATTATAATTTTTTTTTTTTAAATAAGCACAAATTTGATGGACTGAGCATATGAAAACAAGCTTGCTTTCCCCTTGTTATTTAACAGACTCTTCAGACATAACTGCTCCTTCCTCTGTGGACACTCCGTGAGACACTTGACCTGATTTTCTGCAGCACTGAGCATTCATAACTGTGACTGAAATCACCAGGGGCTACAGGCACTCTGTCATTCATAGGACAAATAATTATGGGCTGATTGCACAAAACTAAGAGTTAAGGCACTAAGTTCTAATGCTAGTCCAATATCTGGATGATTGAGGCTTAAATTAATGACCTGCTCCTTCCCATCTGTCCAGTAGGATAACATCAGCTACCTACCAGCCTCATGTCTACCTGCTCTGAACATAAAATACACAAAACGAAAAGGGCTCTACAAAGTTACTTCTACTCAAGCTGTGAGAAGGAATAGACGGACCCTTGAAGCCCTCTGTTTCTCTGTACTTGTATTTCCAAAACTTAGGAGTCTTGAGAAGATAAACTCAGTTGTCTTTTTAAGGTGATACAAGAGCATTAGGAATCATAAGAAAAGTCCACGGAACAAGTTCTTAAGTTGAGAGAGATTTTGCTTATTGTAGAAAATGTGGAGTTGAGTCATCCTCCAAACTAAGACTGATCAATCAATAAAAACCTGCAAAAGCCTGAATAATGAAAGGGACAGTATGAGTTATCAAGACAGTTAAAGTTACCAAGGTAATTAAACGCTTCCCCCCAAAACAACCACCCTGATCAGCCTAGCTGATGCTTGCTCAGCTCACTAAAATGACCTAAAGCTTCTGGAGGTTTTGCACAGATGATTTTAGTGGGCCAAGCCAGTGTTCCAGGAGGTTCTAACACAACTGTGCACAGAAAGGCCACAGTAGAGTACAGCTGGGGACAGGACAGACTGAAAGACGATGATTTCTTCTCCCATGTTAAAAATGGGAGTGCTGCAAAGGCAATGGAGAGGGAGAATAAAGAGCCTCTCTCAGTGGGAACACACAAGCAACAGGTTTTATGCAGCAAGAACAACTCAGGTAAGATACATACAAACCAGGTAAGGACTAGTGAAGCTCTCCAATACTTTGCTCAATCAAATGTGAATTACCCACCACGGAATATTTTTGCTTTTCCCAAGTAGATGGGTCATGTTTGTCAGGTGCAACAGGCAGAGTCTGTGGTGAAAGCTTATCCCAAGGAGCTTGAAACAGCTGGGAAAAGCCAGACAAGGCTTTTGGGACACAGCCTGCTTTGGGTCTCAAAAATGGCAAAAGCAGAACTGTGCCTGCTGGAGGGAAAGGCTGGGGACTGTGTCAACTCTCCATAGCCTTTCTTACGCCCATCTCTTCTAATACTTCTGGGACTTTTATCTTCAGTCAAAGCCATGTGTGACAGCAATTAAAACTAAATCCAGTGATTAAATTCACGGTATTCAAGCACTACAGTGAGTGCTCATTCCTAGAAAATAATCCACATCTAGAGGAAAACAGGAATCCCTGGTAGAGTCAGACGTAGAGGGCCACAGAGGCTTTAGATATTTGTCTCTGTGCAGCACAAAGCACAGCAGGCCAGGAGCTCACACTGTCTGCAGGCACACCAGCAGCACTGCTAATAGATTTTTATGCTACCTCAGGAAAGTGTTTACTCATCTGTAATTTTTCTCAGCAGTGGACATCTGGTGTTCTATTATTCATTGCATCTGGAAAATTGCCAACAATAAAACCAATTTTCACAAAAAGGAAGCAAAGCCTGACATGCAGAATGCTGGAATAAAGGAAAAAACTCTCAGAACAGTTCACGTTTTTGTTCTCTTTGTCTTTTCTCCTCATATGGGGGACTCTGAGTAGAAAAGCCAAAAGGAACTGCAGAACATTTTCTCCAGATTATAAAAGAAAACAAGAGTTTTGAAGTCACATATAAATTAAAAACTGGGAAATGACTGATGCTCGTACTCATTGGAACTAATGGGGGAAGTGCACAAAGGCTAGATGAAAATAAGGTCACTAACACACTAACTTAGCTGCTAAGAGAAAGGATATTTACTGGTTAATATAGAGACTTGTATGTATAAATTAGAAGAAAATGTAAGACCACTCTAACATGTACTATTCCACCAATTTGCTGATGGGCACCTTTAATACTCCTCAAAAGAACACAAATGCATAATGGTTCTTCAAAGGCAGGAGATGGTGTTGAGGACTTTGTTAGAGCATTCCCACCACTGGAAACTGATCCTACAGGAAGCCAACATCTCAGACTGAGCTTGGAGGAGTAGCTCCATCAATTCCTTCACCGCCAGACCTGTCAAGATCCTCAGCCTTGCAAAGATGTCCCAATCCAAGACCCTCAAACAGCAAAGCCTTCTGGGCATTGTCTCAGAGTGACTGAGGCATTGAAAGCCTCTCCTGAGCATTCACATCTACTCCAGAGATAAGCCTTACAGAGTTTTAGGCTATGAGTCTTTCAACGCTATCAGTCCAGGAACAAGAAGATCCTGGTGTTTTTGAGTCCAGGGAACTCAGCAATGCTCCAGTGACAAAATCCATGGATTCCTGCACTACTGCCTAACAGCAGGTTTGAGGCTCAGCTTAACCCTCAACCTGATGCAGCAAATTGGCATCTGTTCCACTACAGCTCCTTATTCACTCAAATATCATCTTTTTGTGTACATGAGGGTATCTGGATACTCTAAACTTATTAAATACTTCATGTTTCAAGCTGCTCAGAAGTGATGTTGCATTTTAAAAGTATCCAATAAGCATTTTATAAGGAGCACAATGCTATCTCTCTGCACTGAGGCAGTCTAAATGTCCTTGCTTCTAGAAACCATTTTTACTAGCATTAAGTGGACAAGGGTTCCACTGATGCTTTTCTTTTAAGCAGGAATAAATTTCAGCAGGAAATATAAGAAAGACGTTTTTCTTTCATTGTTCATTATTTTTAGCCCAAGTAACTCTTCAGATGATTTTTAAAAAAATCCCATTTGCTTTAGCATAAAAGAGACTTCTCAGAAGAGGTCATGGTAACACAGATTTTTTGACTCTTGATTCTTGGCATTCTGTGGGACTATTGACAGAATTCATGGATGTACCACAGAGAGAAAGTAATTTCCATATCCTTCCCAAATCCTCTAGCCAGAGAACCTAAATTATAAACACTTGAAAAGCCCCGTCTAAAAAAGAGTTTGTGAAAACTGAACAAGAACCAAAAAAAAAAAAAATAAAAAAGGAGTAGAGATAGACCATAAAAGATTAGGTTATCAAAAAAAGATCATTACACATATATAGATATAAAACTTACAGAATCAACCTCTACATCCCTACTCCAACAACTTCTTGGCAAAATTTGACCTGATATCAAACTAGACACCCTCCACCTACACCTTGTACCACAGCAATCCCTCTTCTGAACAATCCACAACTTGCAGCCTTTCAGGGAAAAAACCACCTAAGCCCTAAATCCCACAATGTCCCAGACACCAAAGAAAATGCTGTGAGTAATCCCAAACCCTGTCAATAGTAAAACAAGCAAACAACTCTAACTTGGTTCTTCTTCATTAAAATTTGCTTCAAATTCTTCTCCCAGTAAATGAATCAACAATATTCTCCTTTACCAGGAATTTTCTTAGGTGTTCCCCAAGACCAAGAGGCTGTGCAGGTCCTTAATCCAAGGAGGCCAGATAGAAAAAAATCCCATTGTGACATATTATACTCCTCTTCACCACTCAGAGATGGTTACAAGACAAACTACACTGCATCTATAAACTACACAATTTAATTCTTTCCTCCATCAAACCACCAATGCTACCACAAGCTCACTAAGTCAGATCACCAGTTTCCCATTGACTACATTTTCCCTTTAGAACTTAAATGAACAATAACCCTAGAGTCCACATGCTGCTAAATAGCCCAAATCCATCTGAACCTGACATTGCACCAGTCTAAAGGCAGTGGACAAGAGCCACAAACAGGCTGACTTCATGGGCTTACTTCAACAAAAATTATAAAGGTACAACCAAACCTACTCCTCTTCTGAAATACACATGGTGACATGTATTTTTCCTCTGAAAACCCATACACTTTCAAACCTGTCCAGTGTGTGTGACACCAAACAAACACCCCTATCAGGCCATCCCCAAAGCCTGCACAGACTGGTTTCCTGTCCACCAGGCCAACGCCTCCTGTCCCGAGGCCAACAACGTGAAACTCAAACACACCATGAAGTGGAGGCAGTGCCCCAAGAGCCTGGGCGGGTGCTGTGAGCACTCAGCACCAGCACCGAGCCAAGAAAACCTTCCCAAAGCCTGCCTCACACAAAAACCTACCAAAATACTGCTGAACAAACCTCAGTAACACTACCTCCTCCACTAGTGCACATGGCACAGCTTTGACCTCGAGCAGCACAGTCAAATCTGTCACTGCAAAAGCAGACATTAAAAATTTCTTCTCATCCGTCTTAAAACAACCCGACCACCACAACAAAGTCATGAGGAAGAGCACAGTTTTTCAATGGATACACACAACTATGCTGGAGCTAGAAATAAAAAGCCTTGTAAGCATGTTTCCCAGGTGACCTCATACTGCAAGCAAAATTCAAACCTAAATGCACAGGCTGACACAATTCCCCAAAGCCCAATGACTTCCCCAACACCACACAGGTGAACAGCAACAGGACGAGCAGAAGCAAGGAAATGATCTGCCAGAACAGTCCCCAGAACAAAACCATTCCACTCCTAAGTTCTCACTCCTCATCCAAAACACTTAGGAAGGTGCACAGCTGGAAAATGAAGATTCACATTCATTTTAAATAATTGACTCACAAGGGAAAGAGCCTTTATCCCACCTTAGTTTCCTCCATCCCTATAACATATCTCTCTGCTCCACAGGCAACACCTCCCCACACCTCAGCAGAGCTCACAGCAATGAATTTCTACCTGTACCAAGCTGAGGACTGTGGCTTTATTTCAGTCTAAAGCAGTGTGATCCAGGAGCTTGCCTACTTTTTCACACCAATGTCAATCAACCTAAAAAATACTTTACCTGTATCTACAAGCCTGATTGAGACATGAGGGGGAAAAAAAAGAAACCAAGGACTCAAGAAGTAAAATATAAGCTAAAATAGGGATGGCTACCCACCAACATTTCCTAATGTGCTCCATAACACAAAAATCACAAGAAATCAATGAAATAATAAGAAATAGGAACTAAGTTATTATCAAGTACTATGTACAACTGGCAACAGTTCTGCAATAGTCCAAAAAGCAAATATCAGCAGGGAAAAGACAAATTAGCCCCTGGGAAAAAGATTTATTTAAGCTCAGTAAATAATCCTGAAAAAAAGCTTTTATCATTCAGAAGTTAATTTTGGTTAGTCAAAAACCCTAGGAAGACTAGCTGGGGGGGTGGGGCAAAACTGCTTGCTCTTTGTTCTTTGAAAATGTCTTGTATAGCACAATAGACACATTAAAAGGGAAACTTTCTCAGGAAAATATGTTGGAAAAAACCCTCAATATATCTTCCATTGCTTTTTCATTGTTCCAGATACAAGAATGATGAGTGTACAGATGGAAGATGATGATCACACTGTGTGGAACCAGTTGAGAGGCCAGATCCAAACCAGACAAACTGACAAACCAAACAAGCATTATCAGAAATACAAGGAGGAGAGGCAAGGACACAGAAACCAGTGCATGACCTGAACAAGAATATAATTTAGTTTCCTCTCTTAAGGACTTCACATCCAGCCAGGCTGCTGCCCTCCATCTCCTGACAATTTCTGGCTGTGCTGCCAAACACCAACAGGCCTGACAGGACAGGCACCTCAAAAGGAGATTTTTGAAAGGAGGCACTGGCTGAGCCCAGTGCTCTGGTGCAGGTGGAGGGGACCAGGATCTGCAGAGCTGTTTTGTCCTGTTTATCAGACACAGTTTTGTTCTGCTGACAGACACACAGCTCAGAGCCCACGTGCTCAGCCCAGCCCAGGGATGGGGCTGAGGTGATGCTCTAACAGAGGTGTAGAGCACAAGGACATGGGGGAACTGTGGATTTACTGCAGTGCAGCACAGAGCAGGATCATCAAAACGTGCTTTGCTAACTGCACTGACCACACAAAAGCTGATTTCCCCATCATCTTCCTCATTACCCTTCGAGTGTTCTCCCTCCTGACTCAATACAAATACTTTACCTTGAAGGCATGGTGACAACTCAACAACTCAAACTTCAAAGCACTCACTAATTTACTTGGATATTCTAAATTGCAAGCATAGATGATTTCTTTTATAACTGTATCATGCATTGCTTACATAAATACAGGAACACCTCTTTATTTCTGAAGAGTTATTTGACAAGCAGATGACAAAAACTGGAATTAGTGTGACAGTGTCTGAGCAAGCATCATTCGTTTTTGTGCTCCCAACTTTAAAGCATAGCCAAAAATACTTTCTCTCAGTAACAGTGACAGCAGTCCAGCAGTCCTTCCCCCTAGACAAGGAGGAATTTCTGATCTGGGAAATACTAAAACAATTGATTGGACTAATGCAGCAGTATTCAGCCAAATGAGATAGCTTAGCTAAAGCTTAGCCAAAATTGACCACTTAAAAAGAGACAGAAGATCTTGCCTCCCTTGGAAAGGTTGCCATCAGATGAAGGCTGTTCCATGATGTTGGTAATGAAGCTATCAACAATTCCAGCATGGACTGCCAGAGTGCTTTATTTTTCTAAAGATACTCAGAAAGGAAACCCTGTGGTACTGGAAAACTGGAATATGAGCTTTGCTAGCAACCTAAAGCCATTACCCTCCTGTAGGAAATAAAGTACCAAACCTCTTCCCCACCTGATCCCTAAAAATAGCTGACCTTGACTGTGAATTGAGGAAAGAATCAAAGGATTAACTACCAGAAGAAATGCAGTGTAGCTGCAGTGAGCTACCTCACAGGTAGCAGGCTAAAGACAAAATCAAGAGCCACAACTCAACATCTCTGAGGGATCCAAGAATGGGAAAAATGTGAGATCCTGAGGCTACCCTGACACAACCAAAACTTGCTCAGAAATGTGCTGGGGGTTTAGAGGCACCTGTCTGGTTTGTGTCTGTGCAAGGTCTAAGCTTCATTCAGGATAGAGTGGTGAAGTTAAGGTCAGTGTTCAGAGCACAGTCTTCACCATCTGGAACTGAAGAACTGCTACTCACAGAATTCTCATCTAAGCTACAGTGATGGTCTCCAACAGCACCAACCTTCAGCTTACACACACACAGCCTTACAAATCTCCTCCCGGGCAACGACAGAATAAGAAGAAAAATTAACAGGTGAGAAAAGAAAACCTCGTGCCTAGAAGAGAAGAGAATTGTGTTCTACCATCAAATATAAGACAACGGAAATAGAAAAAAGCACAATTCTCTCAGCACTGCTGGTAAGACTGAATGAAATTTAACAGAAGCTCTGGAAAAGAGAAGCTGAGGCTCTCCAGTGAGGGGGGAAATTCCAGCAGCTGATCCACACAAAAGGCTATTTCCCCCTGCAAGAACCCTTGGCTTTTGTTTTTGCAGAGAACAGACCACACAGCTTTAAATGTTGAAGAATTTGCAAACATTTTCTTCTGTGCTTCAGAAAGTCAGGCTGAAGATTTTCAGTATCTTACAGAGTTACATAAAATGAAAATACATCCAGTGACTGATATTTGAAACTGTCAGGCTGTAAGAGCAAGAGTGAGAATATTTTGAAGCACTTCCTTAAACAGATTCTCAACTCCCATGAGATTCTCAAGAGCAAATTCTAGCTAAAAATTGTAACCCCAGGAGTTAACTAGGGGAACATTTCCTCTAGGAACATTCCTTGCAGAAAATACATGTACAACACGGGTTTTCATTTTTCTTGTACCTGGTTCTACCTCCATTTCCCTACAAATTATTCAAATAAATGTAAACATTAATCTATAAGCATTGCCTTCACCCTTGAGGCAAAGTTAGAGCAAGCTTTTCCAGAGCACACAGTATACACAAGTCTATTTAATAAAGCATTCAGAAATCATTTGAATACTTTAAAAGTATCAAGGAAGTTTTTTTTTCCAGGGGTTATACCAACACTTAGCACTTCCACAAATCAAGTCCTCAAAACACAGAGGACATGACTACCTATCAGAAAATAATAATTAAAGAAAGCCAACATGGAACAGATATTTTCTTTTTCCATAGAGTTTTGGCATGAGGTTTCATACAATGGTTGAACCAATCTGATTGGTTGGTGTTGTTTAAAATGCAGTCCCTGCTTTTTCCTCCTGCTCCTGACCACATGTTCCCACTCTTTTTATTTACAGCAGCATGGATACTCCCAGCAAACCAGTGAATGGAGACACAGGGGATACTGGAAAAGAAGAGAAGGGAGCAAGCAGATCCAGTCCTCCTGCCACGATCCCTCCCTGCTCCCATGCAGGCAGCACAGCAATTCCACCATATTGATTCCATTGAAAATGCAGCACAGCTTCTTCATGGCTTTTGCAGAACAAAAGAGGCAACACATAACAAAGTCCACATTAGACACTCCACACTAAAACTTGAGAAAAATCTATTAGATTATAGTATCATAGTACACTTCCTACACATTACATTATTTTCATTTATCACCATCAAAAATGTGCTCCCATAAGTCATTCATTTTCTATTATCTTAAGGCAGTGTTAATTCAAGACTCAAAATAATGGCTTAGCTATAGGCTGATTACTTTAAAAGAGATACATGAATGCTCTCTCATCAGAGCAGTAAAAATTAAAAAATAAAGAAAAAACAAGGAGACACTATTGGAGAACTACTTCAGATAAAAATACAAATGCAAATAATTTGGGATAGAGTCCTCTGCACAGCACTTTTAGCTAATTTCAGAGCAAAACCAAAAGCAGAGTCAGTGGGAAATAACATCTGAATGAATGTCTGGGAATGCCAATCACTACCATCCCTGTCCACTGCCCTTGAACATAAGGCACCGTGGCTCCTCCCTCCTATGGCTCTACTGGCACTTGGCTTTCTGCCCATTTGTACAATCCAGGAAATCATCTAGCAATTTTAAGAACTGTTTTCCAGTTGTTATTGTATTTGGATCAGCTCCCTGAACCGGCTCCTCCCTGGTTTGCATGAGCACAGGACCAGGGCGAGGGAAGAGACAGGAACAACCAGGAGAGAACAGGACCAGGGGATCTGCATTGGCCTAAATTGCTATGGAACTGCATTGTATCTTGCTGAAAGGTCTTACAAACAGAGGGAAAATCTCCCAATTTCTCAAAATTCCAGTATATACCACAGATGTACTTCAAAAATAGGTGTTAATGCTCAATAAATACAACACATTACTTTTGGATCAACTGAGTATGGATTCCTTTCCTAACCAAATTCTAAAGATGTCAAAGAAGAAACAGAGTCAGATTAAGGCCATTCAGAGGTTTTTTAATAATCTTTGCATAAACAGAAAGAAAGCATCTAATTATAGCAGATGATAGCCAGTTTCTTGCCAATATATGCAATATCCTAAGCAAGCATTTTCTCCACAAAATTCTCTGAACACCGTTTTGAGGGGAGAGGACGGGGAGGGGGGAAGGGCTACCTTCTTTCTGGCTCTCCCATTTCTCATTTTTCTAGCAGTATTAGTCTGCATTAACAGCCAAATCATACACACACACTCACACAACACTGCCAGTGACCTACTAGAAAGTTGCTATAGCAACGACTGCTTTCAGAAATACACGTTGTGCATTTTAAGTGCCATCATAGTGTAACTCATCTGTCAATTAATAACCATGGCCCACAGGAACACACCACGTACTCCAAAAAAAAATTAGCAAATAAACACAGAGGCCTTATGTCACAAAAGGAAGTACTGGGAAACCCAGTGTGGGCTCAGACTCACTACCAATGGAAAAAAATGAACAAATGACACACGTTTAGCACCAAGATGTAACTCCCATATTCCTGTTTAAGTGCACACAATTCATGAAGTATGAAAAAACTTCATTTCAGTCTCAAAGGGAAAAATCACTCATAAATATCATTAAATGTCTAATTTAAGCAAGTCCAACTTAGTTGTAAAATCATTTATAGGAACATACAGAAAACATAATTTAATTTAGGTTTCTGTTATGTGTTTTGAGTGAAATCTCTAGGAAGAAGCAATGGATTTGAAAACACATTGAGTAAACAGAAAACTGAATATCCACTTTCAGCCTCAGCAGTCTTCATGAAATCCAGGCTATATGTAATTATCCATCAGGCTAAGCCTGTGATATTGTCCCTTTCTCTGGATGCAGGTGTCCACCAGTTTTTGGAGATAAGTGTTAGGTACAAAGCATAAACACAGAAAAGAACTACTAAACATCTAACATGCCAATTAGTTATTCACAGAGAGAAAACCTGAAGAAAATTCAACTAGCACTATTAGAAACTCAAGAACACTCCAGTGGTACCCAGAGCAGCCCGTTTCCTGTTGTTTCCTCTCACGGCCCTGCCTTACACCAGCAGGTGATTTTCAGTCGAGTGCATGTCCCAAGTCACAGCTCTTTGCCTGTCTCAGCTATGGCACGTGTGCTGTCCATGGACTGTCACTGACCAGTGGAAGGTCAGTGCACTGCTATTTGCAGAATATTCTCTGTACAGAACATAAAGGCTGATGTGTGAGCTTTGCAGAGACCCTGGATCATCAAGGGCTGTCTGCATCAGTGATATGGTGAGAAAGCCTGCAGAGCTTCTGAGCACCAGTGTAACCTCGAAAAGTGTTTCAATTTCCTTTCTCACATCCTCTAAATCCAGTTCAAATCATTCTCTCACGTGACAAAGATAAAAATCCCTTTCTTGTTACATTTTCTTGTTTGAGATGAACATCAAGCTCTCGCAGCACCTAGCCTTTGACCATATACTGATATTGATGCCAGCTGAAATCCTTCTGGGTATCAGAAAATAGAGTTTGAGGTGGTGCTGGCTTTAGCTGGGGTGGAGTTAACTTCCTTCACAGGGGCTGTGTTTGGGTCTGTGCTGAACACAGATTGATAATGGCAAGATCTTTCTGCTCTTGCTGAGCTCACACAGAGCCCAAGGCCTTTGCTGCCCCTCTCATGGCAACACCAGGAAGGGACTGGGAGGGGACACAGGTGACCCAAACTGACTCAAGGGATATTCCAGACCTCATGACATCACAAATAGTATACAAAGTGGAGGGAAGAGGGAGGAAGGGGGGACATCTGGAGTGGTGGCATTTGTCTTCCCAAGTCACTGTTACCTGTGTTGGGACCCTGCTCCCCTGGAGGTGCAGAACACCTGCCTGCCTGTGAGAAGGCTGAATGAATTCCTTGGTTTCCTTTGCCTGGATGAGCAGCTTGTGCTTTCCCTGGTAAACTGGCCTTCTCTCAACCCATGAGTTGTCCAGCTTTTCCCTTTCCATTTCTCTCTCTGATCCTGCTGCTGAGGGAACAAGAGAGTGACTGTGAGGGCCTGGTGGCTGGATGGGACACCAGGAAATCCTGCCCAAACTTCTGCATGACCTCAGTGAGCAGCTCAGTCTGAGCGAGCTCCACCAAGAACCTTGGCCTGATTATGTGTGCACAACAATTCCCACAGGGACCTTCCACTTGTCCTGCACTTCACAGGGAGGATTTTCTAAAAACTGAATCACAACTAATCCTTTTAGCTTGGATAACAAAGACCACCTTTGAAAGCCTGATTCTCATACAAATATAAAATATATTGTAAGAGAGCTGTGAGATACACATCTCCCCAAGGCAGCAAGGCCCAGAGTCAGGGCTGACAGTTCACAGGAGCAAAGCAGGCAGAGGCACAACCAACCAGTGTTTCATTTCCAGTTATAGTTAATGTAACACTTTGAAAAGTCTCTGAACAGCAAAAGCACTGCCTTAAAGTCTTCTTTCTCACATCAAGACGGAAGAACTTTTTTCCTCCTACCTATGGACAGCTGGCAGCAGTCATGAGGCAGAGGGCTAGTTAAAAACTATTGTTTAAATACAACAATGAAGTTGCTCTTAATCTTTACAGACATAGTTCTCAACATTTTGTAACGGGAATCTTAAACTGTGATTTTTTATTTTTTTTTTTTAATTCAGAATTTGGCTGATCACAGTTTCATGAATCAAACCTTTAAATAATTGAGAACAGCAAGACACTCTAATCTTCAAAGTTATTTAAAAATAGTGCCATTTTCTGGCTAATTTTTTAAAAAACACATCTACAATAATAAAAACACCACATGGGGCAGAAGAAAGACCTGTGAAGACATGTACTTCTACTGAGGCCAAAAGCCCAACNGGCAGAAGAAAGACCTGTGAAGACTTGTAAAGACATGTACTACTACTGAGGCCAAAAGCCCAATCACAAGACAAATGCATGTGTGTAGCTATACTCTGCAGAACACTCCCAAAATCCACATCTTCCCAACAGCCTGTATTTACACACATTAGATTTTGCATCAGTATTATCATTCTGAGTGATACTTTTCATTGCTTAATATTATATATATGTGGGAGTCCTTTCTTATTCAAAAATGCAGTTATATCCCACCCTGACAAACCCCTCTGACAATAAACAATGCAGGTCAGCTTTCACTACCACCTACATTCAGTATTACAGTTGCTCTCATGTCTTTCCCTCCTTTATTCAGGACAAAATCCCTGCAGAATCCCCCCTGGTATCTCGAGGGTTGAAGTTCACAGAGCAGTGCTGCTCAGCAGTCAGAATGCCATGGCATCCTCACCTCTCCATCCCCACAGCCAGGCCATGCTGGAACCAGTCCAGCTTCTCCTTTGCATTTTCAGGAGGCTGGTTTTTCCCACAGACCCAGTGTGAGAACCCTGATCATGCAGGAGACTCCACCAGTTTCCACTCCTCCTCTTTCCATGACTCAAGGACAGCAGATTCAGCCAGAGCTGGGACACCTCCCTGTCAGGGATCAGCTTCCCTCTCTGCTTCTTCTCCTTCACTGACTCAAATGGAGGTTCCTTCCTGTCCTGTCCCAACCCTCCTTTGTTCTTGAGTCTGGGCCCCACTTTATCCTGTCACCAAGGTCAGGTATTTCAGCAACAACCCCTCTAAATAACTACTTGTCTACGTGGGGCTCAGATGCTTCCTATCTTTTCCCAGGCCTCCTCTTCTAAGAAACATTTCCAGTTGCAAAATAACAACATTTACAATTTTAGAATACAGTCCTGTGAAACCATAAGTGCTGCAGACTCTGTTGGCAAGAGCACAAAGTGTGGCAAACAAGGGCAGAAGGATGGAGGGAAGCTGGATGTGCCTTCCAGCAGCAGCCCACAGTGAGTTCTGAGCTCACTGTTTAACTGTACTTTTACCTACCTCCCAGAACACCCCCCTCAAATAATTTGCTTTAGGTCCATCATTTCTGGGGTTCTTTTGATCCCAAGATGTACCTTTTACATTTTATCCTGTACACTGCTGCTGTGTCTCTGTTAGGAGGAGATACAGCCTTGGCCTTCACGTAAACAAGAACTTTTACAAAATCCCATTGTCCCTTTCTGCATAATTTGCCATTGTAATTAAACACTGGAACTGTGACACTTATTGAAAATTCATGTGGTCCTCAAGCTTCCCCTTTTTCTTCAGATAGAAGTCAAAAGGCCACATTAATGCCAGCTTTGCTATCAGGATTGCACGAACATAACAATTCCTTACTAAATTAATACATTAGCACTAACATGAAAAATTGATAGCTTAAATGAATCCTGCATGGCTTTTTTCTAATAATCTGTTCATCATTAAGATAATTCCCACATTTTAGTTCTTAAAAGGACACTTCTAATAAGGCTGTAGGACTCACCAGGCTTTCCTTTTATTGAAAGGTTGGGATTCCTTTCTGGTTTTAAACTGTTGATGGTTATATTTATTAGCTAACTAGAAATAATTTCCCATTTGCCATCAGCACTGCAAAAAGCTCAGTTTGCACTGAAGAACCAAGATTGGAAGGTGTCAAATTTACCCTGAAACCTCAAACTGAATTTTCCCACAGTAAATGAATCACTGCTCTCAAACAACTGTCAAATTTCAAAAACTAATACAAATAAACTTCTTAAATTAAAATACCAATCCAGATCAATTTATACAATACGCATAAAGTATAATAAAACCATACTCCCTCCTATGGTCAGCATGCATTCCCATTCTGGTGCCCAAGGGCAAGAGGCTGAGTGCACCAAGCCCTCTGCTCTGGCCAGCAGAGAAACAAGGAGGGTAAAAGCTGCAGAGGAACCAGCTCCTGACCCAGGGAACAAGAACAGGGATTGGCACACAGACTTCTGTCAATGCAGTAAATGGATTATGTGGCTTTGGAAGAGTCAGGCACAATCCCACTGTAAAAAATAATGGATTTGCAAGAACACATCATGAGCCATCACATGAGATCCAAAATCTGATCAGCTGCTTTGTGAGGATTTCTGAGAAGGTACAACACATTTTTCTGTCGCTCCTGCTGCCTTTCCTGGGAATGTAATTGCTCCAGTTTAAACTGTGATGAAGATTTTCTTCCAGAATCAGAACATTATTTCTGTTTTCAGGAACCACAGAATCCAAAGTCCTTGCTGCCCTGCTGCTACACTGATAAAAGCTCTCTTTGTAGGGTTTGGCCAAATTGCTGCACACTTTTCCCTTCTGTTTGTCTTTTCCAGCAGTTCCACAAGCTGCAGAAACAATGAAGCATGCTTCTCCATGGATTACTGTTCTGTAACTGTGTGGATTCTTCAACATCTAACAACTGAAACCCTGCTCTTCCTTTTAATAACAAGAGTGTTTAGAAGAGGGATGGGAAAGAGATGTTAAGAGAGTAACTTTGGCCAGTTATCTACCTTCACAACAACTGCAGGAATTTGTCTTCTGGACACCTCCCACTTCCTCCAAATTTAATTGAAATTAGTGGCTGTGCTCCTAAGAGACATGCAGCAACTCAATCCTTTTAATGCATTTAAATAACATGTTATGTCAAACCATAAAAAATCTGCACCCTATTCAAAAGGCCAAACATTAGCACTATTAAAGTACCCCGAGCTCCTTTCCCTTGTTCCCTCTGCTATCCCACTGTCAGGAGTGGCTCAAACACTTGCAAAGCCACACTGACTTAGAGAACCAAACTGAAAACCACAAATCAGCAAAAGGTGACATCAAACTGCCCATACAGATATAAATCAACAGGAACAAGAAAAGCCAAGACATTCTCCAGAAAACAGCTGTTAACATTCTTGGGTTTCTATCCAAGTAGCATGTATTTGCCAAGAATCTTTAAGCTTCTTTTCTACCTTAAAAGCATTTGGAATAAACACAATCAAACGTGTACTGCAGAACTGCTTTAAAGGATTGATTTCTCTGTTTCCAAACTAATAAGCATTCAAAGGTTTGTTTCCAAAAAAATCTTCCAGAATTCAGCAGTTAAAAAATTCTTAATCCCAGAGCTTTAGTAGCACAGGATTTAATAATAGCTCAGCATTTTGCCCCTCTGAGTTGCTGATCTTTTTACTTATTTATTTTTTAGTGGGGGAAAGAAAGGCTCAAGAATTAGGGAAAGGAGGTGATACAAACAAAAAGACCTAGACTGATATGCAGCTTCTAAGAAACCATACTATAATCTCAGAGAAGAGGAAGCTGTTAATGATTTCTCTGATAACATGAAAAGCAGTAGTACAAGCAGGCAATGTCAATGAATGCAGAGGATTTAGTAAATTATGATAAGGGTTTAGGATGAGAGGCAGTTTCCTGGTCCAGGTCAAGTTGATTTTGTCTGCTGAATAAACTACCAGCGTGATCACTTCCAGAGAAAAATCAGAACACATTAATACTGACATCCTCTCTAAATCTGAATTGAACCCAAGAAATTATGAAGAACTGTATTGATCAGGATCCTGCTAAGAGAAGTGCTGAAGAGCACATTATTGCAGTGTTCAAAAGGAGTGTTCTCAGAGCCCTGCCACTGTTTCATGGAGAGTTCAGTCCAGTGGTCAAGGTAACATCCATCCACCTGAATAGCTAGATGTGACACAAACAAACATTTCCTGATTTGAGGAAAAGCCAAGTAAATCTTTTTCAGAAATACTTCTGAAGGAAAATGCAGCGAGTGTAAAACTCAGAGCAAAAGAGCAAATGAAAACATTTCCAGAATTATTTGTTCAGCGACATACAAGATAGTAATTCTATTTTTGGTTTCAAAAAGAATGACTGGACATGCTCAAGATCCATTTAGGGGAGGCACAGAGCCTAGAACAGCTAGAATTCAACACAAATCCTCCTGTATTCCTAGAGAAAGGCAATGATGTTCATTAGGAGTCAAAGATTCCTCACCAATAAACACAGGTATCAGTGAATAAAGATTCCCCACCAATAAACCAAGCTTAAAAGTGAGCTCTGCGTGTCCCCCTGTCCCAAAAGATTTAAGCTGAATCTTCAAACCTGCCATGGCCCAAACTATGAATGGCAAAAGCATGTGCTAAAGAAATACTACAAACACTAAAAAATTTTAGCAGGAAGGGGCATATCTTGGTAATCTTGATTCTCCCCAGTGGAAAGCAGTTAATAAACAAGTTGATGGCAACCTGACAGGCCCCATGCTATTTACTTAATCTTCCCCACTCTAACTGAGTAATGTACTTAATCCAACTCAGTGTCATTAATGTACCATTACCCAAGTGGAAGGGAGAGGGTGGATGGCTCAAGAACACAGGTAATGCAAATCTCTTTTGGCACAGTGCCATTCCAGGTGACAACTCAATATTCAGATAATCCATTAAGCCTCAGCTGAGCCTCTGAAGAAATTGGTGAGACTTTATAACTTCTTGCCAAAGAGCTTTCTCCCATTTCCCAGGAGCTTCTTGGCTACTGTTTGAGCTCATCCAAAGGCCTGCAGGTTGAGAGGGAGTTTGCCTGGATTTTCTCTGCTCCAGGAGAAGGTTCCAGCACCAAAAGGGTCATCCAGAGCCAGCTGAAAGCAGAGCTATCCTCCTTTTCCTCAGGGAGCTGCCACTCTCCCAGCAGTAGTAGCCCAGCAAGGTCAGACTGGGAAAAATGGTGCCAAAAATATTTCACCAGCTAAAAATGAGGAAGCTGCTTGATTAGGCATAAAAGTATAGCTTGTATTTCAACTGTGATCTCAGAAGCTCTAAAATAGAAAAATCCCAGAAAATACAAAGTAGACAAAAAATTCACAACTTAGTCTCTAATACCCTATCAATTGAAGTATAAAATTAGATAAACATGCAAAGGACTATCTTCTCCAATTTTAGTAAGGACATGGGACTATCTCAAATTATAATTCATATGAGGACAGTCTAGTTTCATGTTTCTTAGTTATTCAACTAAACGCAGCAAGAGACAATAAGAATCTAAAAGCAGATTTTTCTTTCTACATTTTCTCTTGTGAGCTGCATGAGGATTTTTTTATATATTAAAATAGCATCCTTAATTAGTGCTTAGAGCTTCTATAAACTTCAATGTCCAAATTTTATTGCAGTCATTTTAATACCCATAATTAGCTCGTTCAAATTTTTAATGCTAAATACTATAAATTACTGAGTACTCTAACACTTCAGTTTTCTAATACTAAGATAGATTTTTAATATTACAGATATGACAGGTTCTCCCATTTCAAGTGGTTGAGCTCACCTCCCTACTTCATTACACAGCTCATGTTCAGTACACTCCAAATTGCCAGTGGCTCTTTTCATCATTAATTACATATTTCAAGTCCAACACTAATCGATTTCCAGCCCATGACCAAAAGAAAAGAGCAATCCCACCTCTTATTCTTTACCTCAGCCTGGCCTGTTCTGCTGTGATTACCATGTTCTCCTGTCTCTGTCACACTTGGCTTTCTAAATAATGGGTTTCAAGCAGATATGCTGCTTTAATGTGCATTTGGAAAATCTATGAAAAACACATTAGCAGTGTATCCCAGGCCCCCAGGCACCTGGGAAGGAGCACATCCCTGCAGGATTGCTAACTGGCCTTCCCACACCTGGCTGGAAGAGGAAACACGAGGAATGGGAGCTCCAAAAGCTGTGCAACTCTACTGCAATTCCCAGCACTGATTTTTACATTTCTTTACCAAAAACACTCTGGCCTTAATACTGCCAAGGAGAGAAAAGGGAAAGGACTACCTTTTTAAACTAATGCTCTCAGGCTTATTCCTCTTTTGCAGGAACATTTTGGGGAATTTCTTGTGCATTTGCTATGGCAAGAACCTGTCTTACCTGCAGGCTGAAACCTGGACTTCACCTGTGCACTTAGAGCAGGCATTCAGCATCCTGAAATATATATGCTGAAAATCACACATCCTTCTTAAGTACAGAAAGTCCTGAATATAGAACTCCAGAGAATTCACAGGTAATTCCCAGTCAGTACGTGGAGCAAAAACTCCACCCTTGAATGTGTTTGAGGCTTTTATGCCTGTGGGGTTTTCCTCTCATATTCTTCAATTTAAAAAAAAAGACAAAAAACTCAAATCCTGTCCACAACTTCTTATTTCTGTAGGTACCCTTCAAAATCAGAACTGTAAGAAGGATGTGACCTTACAGACAGAGCACCATGAGCAGATGTGAGACAACACAGAGCCTGCACATCACATCTAATAAAACCTGTGGGTGCTGCCCTTTTAAAGACCAGCCTGTTTCAGTGCCAGCCCTCTGAACCTACAGCACCAGTGAAACCCAGCCCTGAGCACTCCCAAACCTTGAACCCTCCTTTGCAGTCAGAATTCAGGGAAATCTTCAACACTTGCATGTTTTAAGTATTTAATATACTGTATATATATTGAATATAATGTCTTATTGTATGTTTTATTCACATACTGACTGCAGTCAATACAGCCATCTTGCAGTTCCAGAGACACTGGGCATGGTAACAGAATGCAAAATAAGAGTTACTTATTTCAGCAAAATTTCCCACACTGGAGCTAAAAACATCTCTCCAGAATTCCTAGGGCAATGCTGAGAAAATTTTGTCTTTTAAGCTATAAAAAGTTTCATGAGCTCCTTACCAACGGGCACAAAAGCCTCTTCCACAAGTTTTCAATTATTTCTCAAAGGAGGGAGCACTCACACACAAACACAGTGAGCAGAGGTGGAACAGCTAATGTTTCTGTAACAGGAGTGTCCACCTGTTTTTTGCAGACAGATGATACTTCTCTGACATGAAAATTCAACTTTGAAGCCACATTTGAAAAAGGATTGTCATTCAAAGTAGCTGCTGACCTTACTCAAACACCAGAAGAATGATCTGGGAGAATGGGTTATGAGATTAATTGCCAAAGGAAGAAAAAAGAAAACATAGTGAGATGGTACCCAGAACACATTTCAAAGTATCATTTTTAACAGGAGAGGTTTTATTCAAAAATTAACATTTAAAAGGGTATTTATTATTGCATGTTCTCTACTGTACAATTTAATTTCTAACCTGCTTGCAAACTCCCAGCCTGATGAAGACTTGGATAAAATTAAACCCCACTACAGGGAAATGGAAGAGAAAACAATCAGCTCAGTAGTTAAATACTGACTTGCAAACATAAGACGGTTTCCTTAAGTCAACAACTGACATTACAAGAGCAAGGTAAGACTGAAATGAACCCTTGAAGTTTATCACCTGTTTGCTGAGCAGAGCCCTGAGTTATGGGGGAAAATGAATCTTTAACACCTGAAAGCTCCTAAGCAAAGATGATTTTAGGGACAAACCACTGCCAGGTAGTTGGTGAGATTCCTGCTCCTGACACCCAACCATCCAGCTCTTGGCTGCGAGAAGCAAGAAATTCTGCCCTGAGTAGTTAAATCCCATATTTAGTTGTTTGGCTTCCCCTTCCCACTGGCTGTTGTTTTGGTCTGTTATGGTGTTTCTTTTGAAAAAAATTTTTACTTTAATTTCAGATAAGAAAGAGTTGCAAATTTATGATAAAACACCATAAACTTTTTCTTGTTTTAACACTAAACTGTTGAGTCTGTTCATCAAGAACTTAGACACAGCCACTGTGAAGAGGAGGGGCAAGGAAAACAGTTTTGAAGCTTGATCAAGGAAAGGATTTTAAAAATATTGCAGGCTACAGAAAAGAGAGCAGAAAAGGAACTGGAAGAATTGCACACTACATGGATGAAACCAGAGAGAAAAACATCCTAAGACTGAACAGATTTTGATTTAAACATTTAAAGCTCAAGCTCTTTATACACACACAGTGCCAAACTCTCAAGAGATCCAAGAGCAGTTGACTTCTTTTTTTCCTTTGAATTTTTGAGGGCTATTAGAAGGGAAAGTAAGAGATTGATGGCAAGGCTCTTCCTAGTCTATTAAAAAGGGAGATATATTGGTAAGATAAGTGATGTAATCATGGAGAAGAGGTTCCCTGGGAAGAATGAAGTGCTGATGGCCTCTCAGCTGCAATGAAGGGGAAGAACCATATTCCCAGAGAACAGCCTGGAAGGTTCCTTGAGCAGTCACCACCCAGTAAAATGCCCAACTATGCCACAAAGTGTGCTCTGTCAGGTTGGGAGCCACCTAAGTACAGAACCAAAACACCAATTGCCTCTCCACCCCAGCCCTCAGTATCCCAACTCCCATCCCTCAAAGATTCCTGTCTCCCCACACACCTCTACCAACACCCCCCAGCAGAGCAGGGGAGCTACAGCTGCACAGTGAGGCCATGTGGCACCAAAGGAGGCTGTCCTGTCACTGTCCCCTCATTGTACTGCTGCTCAAAGGCCCCTTCATCTGCTGACAAAACAGCTCCTGAGAGCTGCCCAGCTCCCTCCGTGTGTTTCCCAAACACCTGTACCAGTGCAGCAGGCAAAGGCAGATGGCACTGTCACTGCTGGGTGACACACCAACACCCCTGGGTCACCCCAGAGCTGCTGCCATGGCACTGTCACTGCTGGGTGACACACCAACAGCCCTGGGTCACCCCAGAGCTGCTGTCATGGCACTGTCACTGCTGGGTGACACACACAGCACCCCCAGGTCACCCCAGAGCTGCTGCCATGGCACTGTCACTGCTGGGTGACACACACAGCACCCCTGGGTCACCCCAGAGCTGCTGCCATGGCACTGTCACTGCTGGGTGACACACACAGCACCCCCAGGTCACCCCAGAGCTGCCTGCAGCCCTGCCAGGCACAAGACCTTGTGCTCCAAGCAGGAGCCAAACTGCTCCTCAACAATGCTGGAGGGGACAGAGGCTCATCAGTCAACAGCAGACACTTGGGGGTGACAGGAGGGCAGCAAAGGTGACAGCCTGTCACTGAAAAAAAAGAGGTGGGAAGGCACTAACTGAGGACAAAAAAAAGCACAAAAAAATTAAAAATAAAAAAAAAAGGTTAGGTATGTTTATCAATGAAAAGGTACTAAGTGAACAAAATTTAGTAAAGCCTAGAAAGTACAACATAGCTCAATTTATTAACTTATAAATTAATCAATTTTTAATTTTCATCCCACCTCTACCAATATAATCATGTGACAAATTAGCTTGTAAAACATAGCAAAAGGCAGTTTCAAAACAAGAAAACAAGGAGTGAAAACCAATTTTCAAATCATCATGCACTTAAAACAGTAGAGCACCAAAGCAGATCTGTCTGAAGCTATTTCCTGAAGATTATAAACTGATAGGAAACAAATGCTGTGATATGAGGAATCCAGGATTCAAATAGACAATAAATAACTGTTGCTAATGATGTCATAAGTAGAAGACTGGTTTCTAAGTTCAAAACATCTCTGCTTGGTAAAAAAATGCACCTACATTTGAAAGAAACAAAAGCTGCAAATGCTGTCCATGCTGGAAGACAGCTGTTTCCTAACAAAATTTTAGGGCATATCTGTGTGAAACACACAGATTACATTCACATTAAATGCATCCCTTTCTCACTTTTTTACCATCCTTTAATTTTCTTTCCCAGTTTTTCTCTCTTACAGCTTCAATTATACCTTTACCACCAAAAAAAAAACCAACAAAACAACAAATCTTCTTTCTGTATTGTCAAAGTTGTCAGGAAGACTTGTACCATTTTATAATAACAAAAAAGCAGCATTTGAAATCAAAGGACGTGGAGAAACCCATGTTCCATGCATGCTTCCAACAGCTTGATGCTGAACAAACAAGGCAGCCTCTTTCTTCAGTGCTCTTCATGAATATTGAAGACTGCAGCTAATCAAATGCCAGCTCAGCCAGCAGCACCAGCCAGCACTCCTGACACTCGTCCCCAGGACAAGGGGAGAGCCTCTGATGCCATCTCAGCCCAGGACTGATCTGTGTGTGCTGGAGCCCATGCTGACACCCAGGGGAAGCTGTCCCTGTCCACAGCCATTTGTTTCACCAGTGACAATCACCTCCCATGCGGGTTACACCCTCCCTTTGTGCCTCTCAGGACAGAAATCCAGAGTGGCTCCACACACCCAAGCACAGGCTAAGGCAGATTCTCAACCCCTGGGATGGCCTGCAAAGCCTTCCATGGATAATAGCAAGCAAAAGGATGAGGGAAGAGCCAGGGACTCTCGTGAAGAGCCCGTCACAATAAATAAATAAATGAAGAACAATCCACCTTGCACCACTGCATCATCAGCATCAGACCAGAGTGCCCAGTTTGGGGACCCAGACCTCGAGAGATGAATTGTCAGGAGAGAGTTCACAAAGCAGCAAGCTGGGTCAGAGGACAAGAACACCAGAGGTAGGAGGAAACACTGAGAAACTCAAAGACACAGTTTGTGTTAGAGCTCACGGAGAAAAAAAAAGGCAGCTCATGGACATTGAGGTACACCAGAAATAGCTCACTAGGACAAAATAAAACCCAAAAGTTAACTGCAAAATATGTCAGTTAAACATTGCAAACAAACCAGTCAATAAGAATATATAGCACTGGAATAAGCTGCTTAGGAAATGCAGTGAAATTTCCAGCAACTAAGAGATTAGACAAGCAGCTGTCAAGAATATTGTAAATTGTCACACCCCAGACAGACAAAGGGATTAGCTCAAGCTCTCTCTCCATTGTTTTTTTTTTCTGTTCTGTATTCTTCCAGGAACAAAGAAAGCCCAGGAAGAGCCACAAAAGTAAAAGTAAATAAATAACCATCCTAGTACAAGTCCATTGTTCCAATAAAACACAAGAGTGGACAGAGGTCTAAAAAGAGCTTGAAAAAATCCCATAAAGGCTGTAAAAGCAAGATGATTTTGGATTTAAGTTGTGACCCTAGAGATTGCAGCAATCCACAAAACAAATCAGTGAAAAAATTACAAAATAATTAGAGAAAACACACTCCAATACCAGATCTTCCATTAAATAAAACCACAGCAGCAAAAGTCTTCCTAGCATCTATTCTCACAACACATCACATTCCAGTTAGAGGATGGAGACGTGTAAGTGATAAATGCTTAGCAATTTTTCAAAAGTGAACTACTGTTCTTAAAGGAAAATAATTACAGGACTAAATAATAGAACACCTCTGCTTGAAAGACAGGGGTAGAGGACTGCAGAGCAGGTATTACAGGGAACTA
Organism: Thryothorus ludovicianus; assembly: GCA_013397245.1. Classification (NCBI taxonomy): domain Eukaryota; kingdom Metazoa; phylum Chordata; class Aves; order Passeriformes; family Certhiidae; genus Thryothorus; species Thryothorus ludovicianus. Next base: position 33,314 of record VZTB01017962.1, on the reverse strand, counting down.
TTAACCACTGCAGCATTTTGGGCAGTGGTCCTCAAGAAATCCTACTGCAAGGTTAAATCTCTGCTAGTAATACAGGAAAATTCTTATCAGCTGCAGGGTAAGGAAAAATATTGCAAGGAAAAGAACATGATGGGGGCAGGGTGGTGTCAATTTTTCCCACCACATATAATCAGGACATTTAAAATTAAGGGGAGAAAATGGTACTAGAGCCACTGGGTTCCAGTGGTGAGAGCACGGACACTCACAGGGCAAAGGGATGGAAGAGCCCCCAGGACAGGAACCTTCCATGTGGGATCACAGCCAAACTGAGCCACCCTGCAGGGGCACCCTCAGAATGCCCTGAGCCCCCCCAGTGAGCTCCTGGCCAGCTTAAAAGCACATAACTTTGCTCCCTTATTTCATATTCCACTGTGACATTCTCAACTGCCCAAGCACACAATGTTATTACATCCTGCTGCAGTTACTGATCTTCCCATCCGGTGGCTGTTCAAGTTCCTCTGGGAGATTTCATCCAAAATAAATGCTCTAAACAAAGTTAGGAGAGACATTGGCTCCTTATCTGAGCCCTCAGTAACCTGCCTTCTTTGGAGGAAACAAGGATACAGCACAAAAGACATCAACTGACCAGATCCACCTTTTGGCAACTTTAAGGCAAGAAACCAAAAAAACCAAGCCTGGTTTCCAAACCTGGGGAGTTACACCTCACACAGCCTGGTGTCCAGGAATGGCTTCTGTCCAAAGCAGCACACTGATGTCTGTCCAACTCCCGTCCTCCCCAGAGCTGAAAGGACGCAGTGAAGGTGGCACACACAACCTGCTCCTATCCAAAACCTGCACAACTACAAAATCTGCAAGAAAGATATCCAAATCAAACCAAGCTACCACTTACTATTCTGCAGACAAATATAAAATCATCAAGCAATGTGGATTTTTTTTTTAACTAAGAAACAACAATCTTATTACATCCACAGGCCTTTACCCCAAAGCATGAAAACCCAGCAGGAATGTCCAAAGAAATCCTTAGAAAAAAAATATATTTACTACACCTGGAAAAAACAAACAAAACAAAAAAATAACCAATCTGCAAAAAAAAAAATCCAACAACCAAACAAACAGAAAAAGAACCTACCAAAAAACAAAAACATAAAACCAAAAAACACCCCACCTCTAACCTCATTTTCCAAAATCAATTTGAATAAGTTTTGTTGGAACACCACAAACATAACCAATCTGCAGCTAAAAGCTCAACACAGGAATTTCCAGTCTGAACAGTTGATTTGTCAGAGGCATGTGTTATTTAAAACAAGATGGGAGTAACTGCCTAACAATACCCATCTCAACCACAGGCGTGCTCATCTGAGCCATCTATAACAATGGAAAAACCAACATTCCCCTTGAGGATTAAAAAAAAATCTCCGGCAACCAAGTCCCAAACTGCCTGAGCTTACAGCTACAAATGAGGCTGCCCTGTGTATTCAATTTTTGCTCTTTGTTGGCTATTAATAGGCAAGTGTGGTGAATGTAAGATGATATTCAGATCATTCCTAGCCTTCTACCAGCACGCTCTTCCCTTCCTTCCCCACAGCTTTTTGTCTTCCCATCCAAGGCCCCGTTGCAGGGAGCTCTGACTGCAACATCAGATGCAGGAGCTGCAGGAAGGGCAGGACAGCTCCTACACTGCCTCAAGACACCCGTGCTGCTCTTGGAGCCTCCCTCAAACAGCCTGGCATGCCACCAACACCAGCAATAAAAGGATTAAAAACGAGATTAAAAAGAACACCTCTTTCTTACATATATATATATATATATATATAAGAAATATAGAAAACAGGCTCCATGAGGAGCTGCAGGAGCTGCAGTCACTTTGCACAGCACTGTCTCTACCAGCTGCCCCCACTACACCGGGTACAGCCTGTTCATGAATTTGTTTCTCCTGTTTTTGTACATTCCTATGCTCTTTAATCAATTGTTCCATGATAGCTTAGTTCCACAAACTCTTCTCTGTGTCAGGCTCACACCTGCCAGTCCCAGTGAACCTGCACACAAGCTCAGGATTCCAGCAGCATAAAGAACTGCAGTGGCACTCTGTGACACTGCACAGTGGTGCTACTTGTCATGTACCAGGCCTGTGGGTGAAGAGATCAGAACTGGGGAACTACAAATCAGGGCTGAGTGTCTCACATGCTGAATTCTTTTTGTGACCACTGCCACACAAAGTCATTATCTTTTGACATGGGCATGAATGCAAGCACGGGTTACAAAGAGGAGCAACACGTGGCCTTCAGGACAGAGGCAGACACAATAGCTCAAGCCTGGACGTGGGTGTTATCAAAGCATGACTTTAGGTCAAGGAAGTTGTTTGAGGGACAGACAACAAAGGAGCTGACTGCCCAAAATGTATGGGCAAGGAAGATGTGAGAGGTTATTCTCAGCTGTGTATTTCCCAATAAAACTCTGTCAGTGACATACCCTGCCAATAGCTCAGAACTGACTGCAGAAAATGCTGGTGGGCACCTCCTGCCACTGCACAGGGGCTCCAAGCCCTGCAGGAATGCTATGGATGATTTGCACACTCTTGCAAAAGGCCTGGCAATCCTCAGCGGTAGGGATAGCCAAGAAAATATTCTAAAAGCTTAGGAAAGGATATACATTCAAGTCTTAGTAGTTTTGTAACAGTACATTGGCCTTGGGCAAACAAAATGTCCAGGAAATAATGGCAGCTATGAGTGACAATCTCTCCCTCCACCCCTCGTATGTGACACTTTGCTTCCCTTGATCCTTATCCCTCAGCCCTTGTCCTTCCTTCTCAACTTTCCCCCAGGACACCAACAGCTCAGAAGTAACAACCAGCAGTGAGAAAGCAGAAAAGTAATGCATACCAAAGGAAAAGGCTTGTTCTCCCAGCTCTAATGGCTCTGGCATCCACATTCACCTCCAAGACAAGGAATTTCCAATTCACTACCCGTCAGGCAATAGGATTTGCACAAGCCCCTACACCAGCACTCTGTCCTCCATGCTGGTGCTTTAAAGTTCCACCAACATGAACCTGAGTGTGTAAAAACTTCCCTTTGCCAAGCAAAACCAAGAGCTTCTCTGGTTCCTTTTGGGAAGAAAACTAAGTGTAACAGTTCAATGTCAAAACACACTACTCCAGGTTCTGAGCATGTCCAGAGTCTTGTACAACTGCCCAATAATTTGTATTCAAAACTTCCCTAGACCATTTTGAAACAGGAATTAAATTTAAGCTCCATCTTATTGCTTTGTCAGAGAAAACTGCAAAAGGAACTTAGAGAAACAGAACATATTAAAAAAAAAAATCACTCCTCTGACTAGGGAAGCAAAAGAGATGCAGAAACCCACAGAAATGATGCCATTTCTTCTGATCAGCTACACTGACCTATCTTAGAGGGATGGGAAAGGAAGGACACATTATAGGTGAATTCTATTTGATTTATGTAAATACAAGCAGAACAATCAGCTAGTGCTAAAAAAGAAAAAGCCTCAAAGAGCTTAGGGGAAACACTGAGACCGTGGAACTGAAAGGAGGTGAAGCATAAACAAGGCAGGACCTGAGACTCAAAGGGCAGAGTACCTGAAACTGTGGCCAAGTCTGGGGAAGAGCTTCCCTCCTTACCACTGGAGCTCTCCTTCTCCACTCTCACTGCCAGTCCCAAAGCACTCTGTACAGCAGGACACAAAGGTTACAGATGGCTGAGCACAGTCAGGAAGCAGCCAAAGGCAGCCAGCCCCTCCAATCTCAGCTCTGTGTGCAAGCATGATCTGTGCAGGGCTGATCTGCGCTCCCTGTGCTACATTATTTGTTTTACAGTATCACTGCAATCATTTATTTGGGTTTCTTTAAGCCCAGCAGCCAACAGGAACAGGCCTACAGGAGAGTACTCTGTGTGTAAATCCTTCTCTCTGTCCATTTCTCCATCTCCTATATCAATAATTATCAGTGCATGGACAATTTCCACTGAACTCAGGAAAACAGAGATCCCAGAATACCTAAGTACCTCCCTATTGTTAAAAATACTCATTTCTTAGAAGAGAAATGTTTAATTCCTCTCCCACAAGCAATGTCCTAATAAAGTAAGGATATGGGAAAAACAAAACTGTCAGATACCAAAGAAGCCACATAAGTGAACCAGAAAAAATTAGCCTGCAAAATAAAATTCTACTGCTTGAAGCAGAGCTTACTCTTGAACACAATTTACAGTTATGTTTACTCTCTCACCTAACACTCTGATGTTACAGTCTAGTGAGCCTAATTTAGTAGAAACCATTCTAGAAAATAGATCTGCAGGCAACTAAATAAACTACAGCATTTAGACAGGGAAATCAACCTTCCTTTTGTGTAGGAAAGTCAAGTTCCATAAATCTACAGGATTTCTCCCAGTACTTGACAAAGCCTGCTTTAATTCCCAAGAGACATTTAACAAGACTCTTCAGAAAAGGCCCTTACAGGAATGAAGCTGCCATGGCAACAGCAGCCCTTGCATGGACAGGTGAAGAGACAAAGAGCAAACCAAGGGGTCACCTCTGACAACACAGCAAGGGCCCAGGGAGCCCCACAGGAACACAGGGCTGGGAGCAGAAGGCAGGAACAAGGTGATCTGAAAGGTCCCTTCCAACCCAAACAACCCCACAGCACTGCCAGTGTGAGCTGGAGGCCAGACTGGGACACTGCCACTGTAGAAAAGAATGCCAACAATGTGCTGATGGCCCCAGGCTGCTCTGCAGGGCAGGAGCAGCCCCAAGGGAGGGAAGAACAAACACAGGCTGCAGACAGCAGAGCTGGCAAGGGGCACCCAGTGAAGGTAAGAGCTACCCACAGAGCCCCAGCCTCAGCCAGAGCAATGGGCCCCATGCTCAACATCCACACCCAGCACAGCTGAGTCAGCCTGAACCTCCCACCTGAAGGATCCCCACCTCCAGGACCATTTTTCTCCAGAAGTATTCCTGCCACTGACCTTGCATCACCTCCACCAACCCCTAACTCTGACAGCCTGGCTCAGTCCAGCCACTGAGCAGAAAAACCTCCCTCCCAAGCAGAGGAATCTGCCAGGTAGGGAATTCAGCTGCAGGCAAGGTCAAGCCAGCAGCAGCACAAAGGGAAGGGAGAGCTGCACAGCTGGGGACACACAGACTCCTCTCAGCTGAGGCAGCCTGGCAGAGCAGCTCAACCATCTTGTGCAATTCCACTGGCAGCAAGCAACCAGCTCATGTGGTCTGAATGAACAGACCCAGAAATTAACAATGCAAAACTGGCACACCCGGCGTGCATTTAAGGAGGAATTCATTACCCACTCGCAAATGAAGTTTCATTTTCCACTTATAAACACAAACATGTTGGTATCTTCCAGGTCCTTGGGGATTCTAACCCTAAAAGGAGAGAGAGAAACCCTCATGTGCAGGAGAGCAAACAGATACTGAGCTTGTTATTTGATTTTGGTTTCAAAAAACACTTTCACATGGTATGCTTTAGTATGTAAAAATGTATCCAAGATGAATTGCTTTGATTTGTACTATTTTATTGTAGAAAAATAGTTGACATTTAGAAACATTTCTGACACACAGGATAATCCCTAAGTAACTCTACAAAGAAATATCTTTTTCCTATGAGCTGAACAATCTGTCAACAGTTTTCATTCAGCTAACCTGCCAATATAATACGAGCCTGCTATTTGTAGAGTTACAGAATATAAACTCACTAGATTTATTTATAGAATAAATAACATATCTGCTGCTGAAACCTTGCACAGCAAGGAACACAGTTGGCTGGATGTTCCCTCATGCTGCTTTCTAGTAAAACATTACTTTGGGGAACCACCTGAAACAACCTGCCCCCCAGCTGAAGGGGGACAGGCTTAAGAATTCCACCTCCTGCTCCTAATTCTGAAATGAATGATTAATAACTGTGTGACTGGAGCTCACAATACACTCCCACATCAAGCTCTCACGTCTAATAATGCTGACAGCTGCGGCTGAGAGCCTGTCCCACCACACCATGTGCAGCCTTTCTGTGTCTCCTAAGACCCAGTTCCCCTGTGGGCAGGAGGAGCAGCAGTCAGGGAGCTTTGGCCAGCCAGTGCTCCCAGCTCTGGGCACAGAGAGCAGCACCCACCAAAGCCAGGGCCTCAAGGCACCAAGAGCCTCTACTGCACTACTTGTGCTTCATATGCACCTACCTGCATTTATAAACAGGCATTTTCTCCCCAGATATTCCAAAATTAAGGGAGAGTTTTCAAATTTACCAAGTTCATGTCATACCTACAGTTCAGAACAGGACACGGGTGACAGTGTTTGGGCCCTGACAGATCTCTGGTCAGAGGCATCCTGCTATCTCAAGCACACTGTTATTCTTAAAAAGCATTCTCCAAACTGTAAAATGCCTGCAGGGATGCAAACAAGGAAATGTGGCAAAGCTGGCAAGGCCAGGAGCAGGGTTCCTTCAAACCACAGGGAGAGCACCCGAGCTCCTGGGTTCTCTCACAGTGACACACGAGCTGCCAAGTGCTGCAACCATTGCCTACAGTCAGACTTCCAACAGGACACGGCAGAACTTAAATTAGCAAGGACAAGATTCCCTCTGCAGTTCCTCCCCTTCAGCTCTTTCAGCAAGCTGAAGGTGAGGTCTGCCTCTAAAAAAAACCAACAGAGTGTATCTTAACAAAACAACACTTATTTTTTGAAAGTGTATTTTCAGACTGAAAAGTTGCAAGAGGTCATAGTAACACCCTCTTAAACCACATATTTTCTAAGGGAACAAAGAAATAGGTTTCTGTGTCCTGATCACATATTGAACACCCAAACCAACAAAACTACATCAGCATGGAAAAGCAAAATACTGCATGTCCCTGGATGCTCTGCGTAGAAAAACCAAAACAATTATCTGCTTATGAACTCAAACTTGGTAGGATTTCCCTTTCTTCTCCAAGAAAAACCAACTCTACTCCTTTCTGGTTTTAGCCAAAAGAGCAGACACAGTGGCACTGCAAGTGAGAGATGACAATCTGCAATTGGAGTTCAGAGCTCCGCTGATAAATGAGAATGACTACAAGGAAATCCTCAAAACTTTAAAGAAAGCAGGAAGTGTCTTGCAAACGTGGGCTGGCATTTTAAGTCCTGAAGTCAATACAGCAGATTTAGATAAGGCACTTCCTTATCTTGGCACCAGATTCAGCATCACCTTCTGGGTTTGACTCCAAGCATCAGAAGCCACAGCCTCACCCCAAAACTCCAAGGTGCAGCCCAGGGAGATCCCAGAGAGGCCAATCACCCACTCAGCAGTGCTGCATCTGAATTCTGGCTTTAACATTCCTGCACAACTTCGGAGAGTTTGCCTCTTTTGGTATGTCTTGTGGTGACTACAGATCTGGTACTCTGGAATTCTCAGCAGGGTGTGAGAGGCTTTTGTGCATGTTACCAGAAAACAAACCACAAGACTACCATAAAGGCATGTTCTCATGCCAGTAACAGGGCTCTTCTTAGAAAGTCATCACAATTCAGCATTTCTCTCATTGCATCCTTACACTTCTAAGGGCTCACCTGCCCTCTAAAATGTTATTTAAATTACCAGTATTTAGCCAACTTGTACCAGAGCGTGTCTTTACAACCAAGGGAAAGAAACAAGAGATTCCACAGTCACCAGCACAAACTTGAGGTCCGTTTTGTTCTTTCAAATGAAAAATATTCACTTATTGAGTTTCTGACCAGCCCAAAGAACAAATTTTGTCAATGAATCCAAATATGAGCTGTAATATTGTTCACAAACCTTCTCAACTCTCAAAAGGTGTACTGCAGTTGCAGAAGTCACAAGCCTGCACAACATGAAGGGCTGGCCAGGGACAGGGACAGGAGGTGACAAGCCCAGAGACCCCAGTCACACAGCTCAGCAGCAGGGCTCAGCTGCCCTCACAGCCTCGGACCATGGCACACGGGGTGGGGACATCTGGCCAGAAATGCTGTCCCTCAGTGAACCAGGCAACTCCAGCACTTTGTAAAGCGTTAGGAAGCACCAGAGGCTGTGGACTGCAGTCCTCCAGACACAGGGGCTGTAGATGGATGAAGTGCTCTGAGCCTCCAGCACTGGCACTAATTGTTCACCCAGCTGCAGAAACGCTTCGTTCCCACTACCCACTCTCACTGATGGAAATCCATGTGTCCAGCAGCAGCAGCAACACAGAATTTCAACTGCACACTCTCTATTGAGCAGTCAGTAAAAATTACATCCTCTCAGATTAATCTCAATCCTGAAGTCGGCCCCCCTGCTCCTGCTCACAAGGAAATCCTGCTGCATCACGGGTTAGCATGTCATTTCAAAACCCTCTGCACCCCTACGTGTATTTTCTCAGGCTTTCCAACAAAAAGTCATCACAGTTGAGTCAGGGAAAAAAAAAAAACAAAGGAAGGATAAATTGTCTTCTAATTGTGTAATAGGAAGAACTTCTTCACATGGTCAGAACACCTCTGACAGACAGCCTTGCGGCCCAGTGATTTCTTCATGGGTGGATGGGTTACACTGTAAAAACACTCATCAAATAACCTTAGTATAGCACTAGGCAAGACCAAACTGCTTTGGATCCAAAGAATCGGTATTGGTCCTTCTCTCACACACTCCTTTTTCACTAGTGTAATAACATGGAAAAGTTACTGGACCCAGGAACTAACATCATCCATCCTACCAAACACAGGACACAGTTTAAGAACAGCTGCATTGGTGGTGTGACCTGAAGGTTTTTCATTCCTCAACAACCTCAACAAAAGGTGCTATCACCAGACTAACTGTGCAGCTACAAAATCGTGTGAAACACAACTGAAATAATCAATACTTACAAAGCAGTTTAATCTAGTTTAATTAAACTCACACTGTCTTCCCAGAAACTAAGTTTTTTGACACTGGTATTGGCAGTCCTGTCCGTTTAAGTTGCTCCATGGATACTACAACTGTTTTCTTTCTCCCAAGTCATGCTTCCTCCCAACTCCTGCTCAGTGTCCCTGTTCCATCGCAGGAACGCAGGGAAAGCGGAGTGCGGCTGTCCACCACTTCCCAGGATGGGCCAGGTACCGAGTGACCAGCACCCACCACCGAACCCTTCCACTGCTCCAAGCACAACCTCTGCTATGTTTGAGCCCAGCAGCGCAGGACCCCAGCCTGGTTTTGTGCCTCTCCCCCGCTCCCAGCACCGGCCAGAGGACATCGCCTGCACTTGGCTGCTCCCGGAGCCATGGATCCGTGGATCCCGGGATCCCGGCTCCGGTCCCGCCACCCTCGAGGCTCGGAGCGCTGCTTCCCCCGTTTAAAGCCCGGGGCAGCCCCACGACTGCGTGACACGGTTCTGTCCCCCGGGCCAGCCAAGGGGCAGCCGCTCGCCCCGGTGCCACCGCACTGGAAACTCGGGGATGAGCAACAGGAGCGGCGGGCGGGGGGCTCCAGCCCCGGGGCTGCACCC
>VZTB01017962.1:10278-22943 GCA_013397245.1 Thryothorus ludovicianus | reverse complement strand
GCGGGGGCGAGGGCCCAGCGTGGGCCGGAGCGCCTCCCCAGCCCGCGGCGCTGCCTCGGCGGGTGAGCCCCGCGGCGGGCGCAGGGANAGTGAAGCGGCGGGGACAGGGACACGGGCGGGGGAAGCGGGTCGTGAGGTTCGCGACAGAGCGGGGGCGGGGGCGAGGGCCCAGCGTGGGCCGGAGCGCCTCCCCAGCCCGCGGCGCTGCCTCGGCGGGTGAGCCCCGCGGCGGTCGCAGTGATGTGTCTGGGGCCGCGCGGGGCCGGCGCTCTCCGCCATGGCGGGGGCGGGCGCGGAGGGCGCGGCACGGCGAGAACCGAGCCCGGGCAGCCACCGCCCTTCCCCGCTCCTGCCCGGAGCGGCTTTCCTGGAGTCGCTGCCGGGGTTCCCATGGAGACGCCCCGCGTCCTCTGACGAGGGCCCTCTTATCGGCGACAGTTGCCATCTCGATCGGTGCCGCCCTCCGCGCAGCGCTCCCGAGCTCGGTCGCTTTGCAGGCGACTGTCCCCTCCTGCACACTCCACACGCACCGCTGGCTGCCAGGGGTTGCGGATTGTTGGGAGAGGATCCAAAGCAGTGAGGGAGGTATCTCTAATCTCGACCTGTCATCTGCTGTCGTGGACCGAAGGCTCCGTCTGGTGCTTCACCCCATTGTAATGTACCTCTTAAAACCTTTCTTACATCTAACCGAGCTGTGTTCCTGGTTTCCTGTGCTGTAGGGGACTATATTTCGATGTTAATATATTCTCTGTTCTTCCCCCGTGCCTGAAATTGCTATCGGAAGGGGTTTGTGCAGGTAAGGGTAATTTTGGAATGAGAAGTTTGCAGGCAGAGTGGCTCTTCTCCCAAAATCACTTAATGCAAGTGTTGCTGCTGCAGAGGTGGGAGCTGCAACAGGCGTGAATGGAGAAATTAGAAAATAGTATTTTTTCATGGAAGCGGCTGCAGATGGAGCCCGTATTCAGCAAGAGAACAGAGACAGACAGCGAGGGGAACTAAAGGTATATCCCATCAAATGAGGTTGCTTCAGTGAGCGAGCACAGTCGTTTTTTGGGTAGCAAAACATTATCAGGAATGTACTGACAATTCGTGGGACTTTAGTGTAGGGCTTGTGTTTGTATTTAGTGAAGGTTGTACTGGCTCTTCCTTCAGGCAGTGCTGTTGGATGTGACTCAATTAATTTGGAGACGTGGGATTCTGGTTTGTTGGCTTGTGTATAATGTTTGCTCTTGTGCTTAAGTGCTAAAAACTCCTTTCATGTAATTGCTTCTTCGTTTTCTTAAATACCTTTTGCTATTCATTAAATTTTAATAAAGACTTGAGCTTCTTGGAATGTATTTTTAATCAATTTGATTTATGTCAATCTGGCTAAAAAGATAAAGGTACTCATACCCCACATGAGTGTAGATCCCTTGGCATGTGCCGTTGCCTGAAGTATGAAACACCTAAGAATCTCCAGGTGCTTTAATGGTGCTGAAACAGAACTTTAGGAGATTTTCCTGCACCTGATGAGGAACCAAAAGAAAACCCCTTATGCTGAGAAGTCAGTGCACACATGTGCTTAGTGAAGGTGGCACGAGTTCAGTCAGGTCCCTGGGTTTCCAGATGTGGGTGGGTCTTTCCTTTGTGTGATATTCAGGGAGAATTGTCAGTCTGTGGTTATCCTGCAGAGACTGCTCACAGCCCTCTGGGAATTGCAGCCTGATCTAGTCAGGATTGGGAGATTTTCCACGGAAGAGGAAAAGGAGCGTTCCTGTGGGGCCTGTCTTTCAGAGTGCAGGGGCAGCTGATTTACTCACAACTCTATATCCATGACTGGAATTGCCAAATCTGTGAGTCTTTCCTAGTAACACTTCAGTAACCTGACTGATTTTAACCAATCTGGCAGAAGATGAAAGTATTTTTTGAGAGTATATTTAAGGTTGGTGAGTAGAATCACCAAACCTCAAAGCCTTCATTCAGAAGGAGAGAAGCACAGGAGAGTTCAGGCTCCCACCCCCAGTAGTCAAGGGACAGATAACCACCAATTTCTACCTGGCTAACCAGCACTTGCAGTGGTTGCACGAAGGAAGGAGGGGAATATTCAAGGGTTTTTTTCTTTTAGAAGAAATCTTTGTTTGTATTCTATCAATGATCTGTGCCATTTATTTGATCTACAGTGATTATTTGTTCCCCCAAGGGAAAACAGGGTTCACACTTAAGCAGTCAATGATTTCCAATGAGCTAGTAATTTAAATGGGTGTCCCAGGCTGAATTTGGAATGTTTGTTTTGTTACATAACTTGAGAATTTTGCAGTGCTTCATCTTCAGCCTTGTATTAAACTTGGTTTGAAATCAACTTGCGTTTTTAATAGAAAATGCAAATAAGCCACGTGAAGTTTCCAGATATGAAGGAAAAATAGTAAGTTCACATCATCTCCACAAAAGGCATGGGCAGAAAGAGAAGTAGCAAGTTGTCTGTATAGGCTGTACTGATTTGTGTCTATTTTAAATTTGTGTTAGGGACACACATAATGGATCTGGGATATGCCCTAATCTCAGTCTCTATGGAAAATCTCACTGGTTAAGAAAAGCAAGGTCACCAAAGACTACAAACAAATGTACTGTGGGAGGGTTGGCATGACATTTGTCACACGCTCAGTATTTAGTTGGGAAAATGAAATTTTGGGCTAAGCATTCCTGGTTTTTTGTTTGTTTGTTTGTTCTTTATTACTTCCCATCTCCTGCCTTTCACACGTGTTTGCCCTTCCACCTCCCGGGCGAGCAGTCCGGAGGGAGCAGCTCTGTGTGGCCATGGCACGGAGCCATTTTGAGCCACTCGCTCACCATCCATTGTTTTCCTCCAGAGAGAGAATTACATTGCGCGGGTCCAGCGCCACATTCGCAACTGTTGTGTTCAATTTGCAACTATTTGTTGAAAGAAAATGTAACCTAACGCCAGGAAGCAAGAAAGTTACCGTTGTATGCTCGTGGTAACAAATGAGCTATTTTGGTTTTGTTTTCTGGAACAGTTGCAGCGTTTACTCAGCTGTTCCTTAACTAAACGAATGAATTTACCCAGTGGTCTACTGGCAATCTAATGATTGTCCACTTTTGCCTTCTTTTCTTCCCACTTATTTTATTCACGATCCAGTTTGTTGTGGCTTTAAGCAAGAAAGTCTTTTTTTTTTTTTTTTTTTTTTAAGGCTGCAAGGCAAAACTGGATTGTAACACAATGAAAATGCTAGGTAGGAAAAGCTGTGCAGGTGAAAATCACTGCCTTTCTGGGCTCACTCTGTTCTTTTTGCATTTGCATGTCAAAAGATTCCGAAATGAACAGTTTAACTGAAGGAAAAGTGAAGGTAGCAGGTGAGCCTGGGGCAGATTTCTGGCAGGTGTCGGTAAATGTTGATGTGTTGTTTGAAGTGCCCGATAGCACAGCTGATACCCAGTTCTGTTTACTCTCCCTGGCGTCCGTCTGCTCGTTCTCAAGTTCCCTGCTCAGTAAGGTGCCCATGGACACCCTGGAATGCTCTTCACCCTGCTGGGTGTGCTCTGGCCCTGGGTCTGCAGCAGAAAATCGTGAACAGCAGAGCTGGGCAAGGCCTCCTGAGAGACAAGGGGGACTCGAGGGGCTCCTCAGCTCCTGGTACTTGTGCAGGTCCGAACTGGCGCTGCTGCTTCCTCCAGAGCTGACACTGGTGCCTGCCGTGTCCCCACTCCCGTTCATCCCCACGAGGAGAGCAGGGAGTCAGCTACAGCTCAGCTGAGGTGTAGCAAGGGGTTAACGAACACTCAGCCTGTGAGGAAAAAGGCAGACTGTCCCATTCTCATGTAAATTAATTTGCCAGGAACACAGGCAGTGCCTGGCTGTCACAGATCACAGGCACAGAAAGTGCCAAGGCTGAACCTGGCCGCGCTAATTTTAGTGTTTCTGTGAGGAACTATTGCCTGCACTGTACCATGGCCTTTAGACCTTCTCCCTGACAATCTGCTGCCCTGCCGCTCAGCCCATTGCCCAGCAGCTGTGGTCATGCACCGCCCAGGAACGCTGCGGTCCCCCTGGGGACACGGACTGTCTGTACCCATCCTGCGGTGCCACCAGGCGCTGCTGGCAGAGCTCGGCTCCGGCGGGGAGGACAGGTCCTCCTGGGCTCCCTCTCCTCGGCAGCCCGTGGGTCAGCTCAGGCGTGGCAGGGTGCATTGGCTTCTTGTCGAGCTGTAGGAACCGTGTGCTGACAAGATGCCACTGATTGCTTTCTCCCTAGATAAAGTGGTTTGGGGTTTGAGCCTCCCTCGGGTTTTACTTTCCCTGCCGAGACGGCTGTCACCTTCCCCGCTGGTGCCTGAGAGCGACTGTTGTTTCTGCCTAGACAGCCCGAGGATGATGTAGGTGATGAAGAGGAGCTTTCCCCCTCTGCCCTGGGATCGAATGTCTCTGTCACAGGTAAGGTGTGCACAGGTTTTATTTCCTGGGGTAAAGAGAAGGCAGGGAAGGTTTCATTGCTCCTGCTGCCTCCTCACTTGGAAGGCTCTGCACAGATGGTGTGAAAACTGTCATTTCAATGAGGTACCCCTGCCTTAATTAAACAACAGCCCCACCCCGCAGGGATCACAGGCACTGTTTGTGTAGTGGGAAATGACCCTTCAGGAGGAGACAGAAGGGTTTAACACTGTCACAATTGTGTTCAAAGATGTGTTGTTATCCAGATGCAAACTGCTTACTTGCCCTGGGGTGCTCCCTGTTTCCCCGTGTTACTCTCTGTCATTTCCTCCAGCCAAATTTCTCCTGTAATCTTGTAACACTGGTAAACCATTAACAATAATGCATAATTATAGGGTAAAAAGCTTAGCAAGAGAACTTTCCTATTAGAATATACTAGAATTCAATGTGTATACCATACATAATGACAAAATATGTTATTTTCAAAAATTAGTCACCTTAAGTGAAGTGCCATGGTTGACTTTTAAGGAAATCTAAATGGCCCAGCCACCAAAGATAGCTTTAACTCATTGGGAAATAAAAGCAAAACTAAGACCAGGCTACTAGTACTTGGATTTGGTTGACAAAAACAGCTTTAAACACTAAAAGCACTTACATCCTAATGAATCTCTCACTATTCATTAAATAACAGTGTATCTCCATTTTTTTTAAAGACCAGGGTATTTCTCTAAGGAAATGGATACGTCTTCCCAAAAATACCCAGTCAAAAAGCGAGTGAAAATTCATCCCAACACAGTAACAGTGAAATACACCTCTCATTATCCCCAGCCAGGAGAAGAGGGATGTGAGGATATTAATGAAGATATTGGAGTATTTTTGGAGGATAATCCTAAGAGAAGACTACTGAAAGATAGGAAAAAGAGAGAAAAGACTTTTTTTGGCACAATAGACACCAAGCCAGCACAACTGCCAAAACTTGATGAGGCTGGACAATCCCAGCACTTTCCTGAAGGAGATGTACTGCAGTCCAGGAAAACATGGGCAATCCTTTTTGGGTCTGCCGTGGCTCACGGATGTGTGGCTGTGATCACGAGATTAATTTCGGACCGTTCCAAAGTGCCATCTCTGGAGCTGATTTTCATCCGCTCGGTCCTGCAGGTGCTGTCCCTCACTGCTGTGTGCTACCACCACGAGCCCCCCTTCGGCCCCAAAGGCTACAGGCTCCGGCTGTTCCTCTACGGGGTCTGCAATGTCATCTCCATCACCTGTGCCTACACCTCCTTCTCCATAGTGCCCCCCAGCAATGGGACCATCATGTGGAGGGCCACCACCACAGTGTTCAGTGCCATTCTGGCTTTTTTACTCATAGATGAAGGAATGGCTCATATAGACATAGTCACTGTCGTTGGCAGTGTGTTCGGCGTTTGTCTGGTCATGATCCCCAACATTGTTAAGGAGGAGAACTCTTTGCTGAACACCTGGAAGGAAGCTTTTGGCTATACCATGACCATCATGGCTGGTCTGACCACTGCCCTCTCCATGATAGTCTACAGGTCCATCAAAGACAACATCAGCATGTGGACAGCACTGTTCACTTTCAGCTGGACAGGAACAGTGTGGGGAGCATCCACCATGTTCCTGCTCCAAGAGCCAATCGTCCCACTGGATGGGGAAACCTGGAGCTATCTCCTTGCCATCTGCCTGTGCTCCACTGCAGCCTTCCTGGGGGTCTACCATGCCCTGCGCAAGTTCCACCCTGCTCTGGTGAGCACTGTGCAGCACCTGGAAATCGTTGTTGCCATGGTCCTGCAGCTCCTTGTGCTGCAAAGCTTCCCAGGCACTTGTGATCTGGTCGGGGCAGTGCTTATTTTGCTGAGTGTTTTTTTCCTTGCGTGTTATAAGCTTTCCTGGAAGGAATTAAGAAGGCAAGATTATCAAGAGATTGTGGATTTGTCCATTAAATGAATGTCAGTTTTCAGTGTCTGATTCTGGTTGTGACCATGTGGAAGTGACTCCTTCCAGCTCCCGTGGCCAAGCGTTGTGGCCAGGCCCTCTCTCTACCGTATCACTTCTCACCTGATGTAGCAACGTTGGTATTTCCAGGCTCCCGTGCCAGGTGGATTTGTTCTGCTGCACACAACCATTTTGTCATACCCAAAAGAGCAGCACACAGGGTGCACAGCCAGCACAGGCTGGCCCACTAAAATGTGGGCCAAGCTCTTCTTGACCTTCTCTGGATAAAGCAATACAGAGGGATTCAAAAGTGACTCTCATTCATGCGTGCTGTGGTAGTAGGAAGATTAGCAGCAAAATAGTCAAACCAAATTGTCATTTCCTCTGTAATGCTTCTTAAGCTTTAGCTGTCATATTCTAAATGGAGCAATGCTAAATTTCTGTGGCTAAACTTGCATTTCCTGTGTGTATAAAGAAGAAGTCAGTAAAGCTTTTTGTGCTTTGTGGGTAAATTTCTGGCTGAAACAACACAGGAAGTCCAGATGTCCTGTGGGGGAAAGTGAGCCCTAAAAGCTGAATCTCCAGTTGTGCCACAGCTGTGACAAGTCCCCAGGAATTGTAAAGTCCATGACAGATTAAAGACAGAAGCAGACCAAAATCCCTGCTATGGAACCATTTTTTTCTAAAGGAGGTTATAATTATTATTCAGAGGAGGGGAAAAAATGGAGAAACTAATGCATTTGAGAGGGAGGTGTGAGCAGCATGGTAATACTGACCAGCCTGGCAGGATCAGTGACTGTCAGTCAGGGGGCTTGGGCCCTAAAACTCCAGTAAGACATCGGATTTGCCAAGAGCCCCAGGGTTTTGAGAGTCCAAACAGTATTCCTGGCTACTCTAATGTGTGGCTGTAAGGAGAAAGGCCAGCATCAGTGTCCAAGGGCTGTCAACCAGGGCCTGCAGGCACCTCCCACTCCAGCTGCCTATGCCTCTGTCCTGTGACATGAGCATTTTCTGAGGGAAAAGGCATCACTCAGGTGGCTCCAACCAGTCCAGCTTCCCCCATAGAAAATACATTTTACTTGTGAAAAGAAGCAGCAATTACTTTTATTCCTATGAATACCCAGGGAGACCAAGTTCCCTGACATCAGCCAGCTCAGCTGGCAATGCTCCTGGATCCGTGTGACACTTGTGTCCTCCAGTGTTGTTGATGCCAGAGACCCCCTGGGCCACACAGGGTTCCCTCAGGTGCTGGCACAGTCACAGCTGCCTCGACAACTTTTCCTTGTGGAGCAGATGGAGCTGGCAACAGGAGCTCTGCCCCCTGTAGGAAGGACAGAAGAAAAGGGGAGCAGGTAAATCAAAGCAGTGCTGTGAAATCTCTGCCCAGACAGAAATCCCTTTAACAGCTTAGGGCAGAGCAGTTCCCAGCCCAGAATCCTCCTGTGCTTCTATCAACTCCTCATTTCACTCTGGGGCAGATGGTCTTTCTTCCTCTGGCTGCTCAGGCAGCGGGAAAGCTTCCTTTGTGGAAAGCAACCAGGTCATGAGGTTCCTCCTTCCATGGCTTTCACACCTGTCCCTCTGCAGGGACTCGAGCTCTGAGGCTCAGCTGTGCCAACACATACGTGTGCAGGCACCCAGCTAGGTACATCTGTCAGGCCAGGGGCACTGGGCAGCAGGACTCCACAAGAGCCTCCACTGTGCAGTAGGGCTGAGTCCTGGACAAGCCCTGGATCTGGACGGCCCCAAAGCAGCCAAGCCCCCTAAGCCCCCTCCTCAGAACCTCCCCCTGCCGGCCCTAGCCCAGGCTGGCACAGGCAGCTCACAGCCACGGCCCCACCCCAAGAACCTGAGTGGCGTCCGTGGAGCAATTCAGGGATCTATGGGGCCTGGTCCTGCTCCAGCTGCTCCACAGCCTGCAGGAGGTCCTGCACAGCCCTGTCCACATCTGCCCGTGTGGTGCCACGCCCCACGCTCAGCCGCAGCGCGTTCTTCGCCACCTCCGGGGGAATCCCGCAGCTCAGCAGCACTGCCGATTGCCTGCAACACAGCCAGCAGGAGGAGGCTGGACTCGAAGGCCGAGGAATCCCACTGGGTGGGACTGTTGCCCTATGGGGGATCTGATTCTTCGAGGAAGAACCTGTTCTGTGTCTCTGCGGGTCGGCAGCTCTGCCATGTCCAAAAGGCATTGCTCTAGACCATGCCAAAAGCACCCACAGTCCCCCCATATCCCCTAAAGGAGCCATCTGGAGACCCAAGCAGGGCTGGAGCACGTGAGCCAGGCACACACAGACACAAGGCAGGCTCTCTTCTGGTAGTGCCAGGATTTCAAAAGTACTTCCAAGCGCAGTTGGATCACCAAAGCTAGGAGGGACAAACTACTTCCAAGCAGCAATTGAGTGT
Source organism: Thryothorus ludovicianus (assembly GCA_013397245.1). Classification (NCBI taxonomy): domain Eukaryota; kingdom Metazoa; phylum Chordata; class Aves; order Passeriformes; family Certhiidae; genus Thryothorus; species Thryothorus ludovicianus. Next base: position 14,164 of record VZTB01017962.1, on the reverse strand, counting down.
TCCAGTTGTCTCCTGCAATAATCCCCTTCACTCCCTCTGGAAAGCTCTGCACCCTCCTTGATCCAGGTGATGCTGCTCAAACAACCCATTGTCCCTTTCCCTGCCCTGTTTCCATCCCTCCCAACCCGCTGTCCTCTGGGAAGACACCCAAGGGCTGGAAAGGCTGTCAGCTCACCGATCCCCCTTTTCCGAGTGGCAGGCAGCCCCGACACTGGCGAGGAGCACCTTGCAGTGAGCCAGCACCCTTCGTCCTGCAGCACAAGGAACACAAGAACAGCTCTCCCAGTGCCAAGGCTCTCTCCAGATGCTGCTCCTGCCTCACCTGCCTGCCTGAGCCACGCCAAGCACCCACCAGCCTCAGCCACAGGTGCTGTGAGGTGCAGCTTGGCTCTGCCATCATGGGACAGCGGTAGGGTAAGAGGTACCTTGAAGGCCTGGGCCCAGAATGGAGAAGTTACAGGTGTTGCAGAGTCGCTTGGAGCCCTTAAAGTGACTGTTGAAATGAATCCTGTGCTTCCCAAAGGAGGCCTGGAGAAATCAGAGGGCTGTGAACCTGGCTTTCCAAGCAGCTCTGTCCTTATGGCAGGGTGAGAGGGACATACCCACCCTGCTCCAGGCCCCACACCCTGCAGATGTGCTCACCTCCAGCTTGGCCTCCAGGTAATCCCGGACATCCTGCATATGAGCCTCATAGGCCTCGCAGTTCTTGCTCACTAACTCTGCAGCCTGAGAACACACAGACAGGCTCCACCAGTGACCCTTGGACATCTCCCACACCACCTGCATGATCCCCAGGATGTGAGCCCAGCCTGGAACAGCCTCTGCAGTGCCATGTCCCCTGTGTCCCCTCTCAGTGCCCCATGCCATGTAAGCTAGGTGACTGTCAGGGCTGCAAACCCACAGCAAGAACCCCAAAGCACCTTTGACTGGCACCAGAAAGCCCACCAGCTTTCCTACTTCATCCTCCCTCCCACATCCTGAGTTTGTCCCTTCTGCTGACCAGGGAGCACAAGTGGCTGTCTCTGTGCTGGGTCTGCACCACACACCCCTGACCATCCCAACTGACCTGGCCAAGGCCGGCAATCATTGGGGTGTTTTCAGTGCTGGAAGGGAACAGCAACCAGTGAGTTATTTCTCCAGACCAGAAACCTAACCTCGAGACACAGGCATTTCATGGGACCCCTCACAGCTGGCAGGGGCTCCTGGACACCTCTCTGAGGTGGTTGACAAAGAGGCAGTTCCACCCTGAGGTTACACCATTAGCAAAACCTGAGCTCCAGGGAGTTTCCATGCACAGATCCATTTCCCTGCCATGCTGGGCTGCTCGCCCCAGGGCTGGCAGGTGACACAGCTGCCAGCTCAGCTCAGTTAAGGTAGCCTATGTGGCCTGGCCACCAGCCAGAGTCCCAGCTCTCCAGGTAACCGCCTGCCCCCTTACCCTGGCCGGAAACTCCTCTCCTGTCCCCCTCCGAAGAGCATGGGGTGCAGCGGGGTGCCAGTGCCGGGGCTGCGGGTATAGAGTGCTCCGATCCGTGGGCCGTGGAACTGTGGGGACAGCCACAGTGACCCTGGGGACACTGACAGCACCGACAGTAATGACAGTGCTTCCTGCCCTCCTGCCCAAATCTGAGTGCCCTCCAGTGCTGGCTCCTGCCCAGTGCATAGGCACAAGCTATTGCAGAGCTGCTCCCCATTCTCAGCCTCCTGCCTCCTGGCCCAGACAGATTCCACACGAGTGAAGTCTGTCTGCAGAGCACCACCTGGCAGGAGCGCTTAGGTCACTGTGAGGTACCAAGCTGTGTAGGGCACCCAAAGGCCCCCTGGCACCCCAGCAGAGATGTCACACAGGGTGATCAGCAGCTGGGCCACACAAGCAGGGCCACACCTTGTGTCCCACGATGGTCAGGTAGTCCACACCCAGCTCCTGCACGTCCACACGCCCCTTGCCAATCATCTGTGCTGCATCTGTGTGCACCAGGATCCTGGGCAGACGCTCCGCTGCTCTGCGCTGGTTGAGGGCACAGATGCGCCGGCTCAGCTCCGCGACGGGCTGGTGGCAGGGACGAGAGTCTGCATCCCAGGGACCTTCTGCTCCCCTCTGTCACCGCCTCTTTGCGAGGGTATCTCTGCCCTGTCCCCCTCACTGCCCACACTCACCATGATGACCCCGGTCTCGTTATTGGCCAACATAAGGGAGACCAGGCAGGTGTTTGGCTGGATGGCGGCCAGGACATCGTCCACCTCTGCCTGCCCGCTCCGTGGGGACACAGGCACAAAGGTGGCTTCTGTAGGCCAGGAGACAAGCCCTGAGGCTGGCTGGGTAGGCTGTGAGCCAGGGCTGCCTGTGCCCCACTGAGCAAGGCAGGAGTGTGTGGGCAGTGGGAGCACAGGCACAGAGCAGGGAGGCGACACATCCAGCCTGGGGGAACATGGGCAGCCACGGGCGGAAATGGTGCCCTTCTCCAGGGGGAGGGAGTGGAACATCACAGAGCATGCAAGATCTTTCCCTCCTCCAAAAATATCAGCAGAGACAAGTGCCCCATTCAAACCTCATCTGTGCCTGTGCCACTCACCTGCCAGGCCTTCCCTCCCCAGCTGCTCCAGCGGCAGGCGGATGGAGTCATGCTCTACGCTCGATGTCACGATGTGTGGTGTGCCCCGGCTGTCCCCCGTCCCACGCTGGCTCTCATGGAAGTGCCTGCAGGCAGTGTGGATCACCATGTTGTTCGCCTGAAGGAAGGAAGCAGAGGGAAAATGGAGGCTCAGAATGGAGCACAGCACCCTTCATCCTCACCCTCCTCATCAATGCTTGCTGGAGAGCGGGTGGCAGGCAAGGATTCCCAGGAAAGGGGTCCCCCCTGTTCCCACCTCTGTGCCCCCTGAAGTGAAGACGATGTCCTCAGGGCGGCCTCCCAGCATCCTTGCCAGGCTCTCCCGTGCACTGCCAATGAGTTCCTTCGCCTTCCTGCCTGCAGGACCAGATCCAGCAGCTCCCATGGGCTCCTGTCACCGTGGGATCCAGCCCGAGGAGGCAACATGGCAAATCCTGGTCCCTACCTGCAGGGTGGGAGCTGCTGGGGTTGCCCCAGGCCTGGCACATGGCATCCCACACGGCCTGGGCGACCTCGGGGGCCAGAGAGGTGGTGGCATTGTGGTCCAGGTAGACCTTCCTGTAGGGGAAGGGGCAAATAAGGGGTGCTGGGGGGCACAGGGGTGAGCACAGGGCAGGGCAAGGCCTCACCCCTCCAATGAGTCACACTGCGCCTCTGCCGGCTCGGTCCCCGCGCCCATCGCTGCTGTCACTGTCACTGTCACCGTCTCGCTGCTGTCACCTACCTGGCATCATGGGTTAGAGACATGTGGCTGCCCATGGTGGACCAGGCACCTGCCCTGCCTGGGGCGCCACAACCACCCATCACCATTCCACTTGCCCCACAGCCATGGCCTCACCAATCAGCTCCCTGCTGTCCCACTGCCATGGCCCTCACCAGTCACCTCCCCACAGCCATGGACCCCGCCAATCAGCTCACTGGCCGCTGCCCCCTCGCGGCACTGCCCAATCACCGCCCCGCAGCAGCGGCCCCGTGTCCCGCCGCCGCCATGCCCACTGGGCGGCCCCGCTCCGGTCGTGCGCGGCGGGCGCTGCGCGGTGCCGCAGTTCCCCCCCCCGGCACGGCGGGTGTCACTCACGCGCTGCTCAGGCGCGGCCGAGGCGGAATGGGCGTGGCCCGCCGGGCGGTGCGCTTCCGGCGCGCGGGGGTGGGCGGTACTTCCGGCACGGACGCAGAGCCAGAGAGCGGCGGCGCTTCCCCTCGCCAAGATGGCGGCGGCACCGTCGGTGCGGTTCCCGTGCCGCGCCCCGCGCGGGCTCCGCGCCGCGCTCCGT
>VZTB01017962.1:0-10189 GCA_013397245.1 Thryothorus ludovicianus | reverse complement strand
GGGCGGGGGGGGAGCGGGCGGTTCGGGCGCTGTCGCGGGGTCAGGCGGGCGGAGCCGCGGGCAGGGCACGGCCGAGCCGGCGCTGCGGCCGCGCTGCGGCCTCGGCGTAGCCGGCCTCGCTGTAATTGATAAGGCAAAGTGCAAAACGCAATTAAAGCCGAATTCCCGCACGCAGACGCGCCGTATTAGGCTCTGGCAGCCGCTCCGAGGAGCGATAGGCTCGTGGAGCAGGGGCTGGGCTAACGAAGCCGTCCAACAGCGGCGGAGCGCCGCAAAGCCCCGCGTCCCATTGGCCTCAGCACGGCTTACATCGGCTTGTTTCTGCTGCGTGGAAGAAACTGCCTTGTTTGACACACTCCTCCCTTTTCCTTCTGTCTTTCAGGTTATGTCGTAAGTACAGAACTAGCGAGCAGTGATGGAATCACTGGATACTGAGGTGAGGGCACGGAAGACCCTGGGGACTGTGGAATACGTGGAGTCTTCGGGCTTTGCGCAGGGGGTGCTGCCCACCAAGAAGGATGTGGTGCAGAACATGCTGTACCTGCTGCAGCCCAAGAGGGCTGGCCAGGCCCAGCGCTCCAAGGAGGACGCGGCCCAGCTGCTCGCAGAGCACCTGCAGGAACACTGGCTTGTCTGCAACCTGCACACCATCGCCACGCAGAACATAAAGAAACTCATCCTCAAAATGTATGAGGAGTTCACCCGATTGTACCAGACCAGGAAGCAGAGACAGAACCAGGCTTTTTCCGAGCGAGCTGACAGATTCAACGAGAGTTCAGAGAAGCTCTTTGACGTGTTTTGTACAGACACACAGATGAGGGATAAACTGGAGGAGTACAGTGGGATAAAAATGACCAGCATCGAGTGGAAGTTTCTGGAAGATCAGAGGAACGAGAGAAAAATGTACTACGAAGATTTCACAGAGAAGCAGGAGCTGAAGATGATGGAGAGAAGGCAGAAGATACAGTGTCTGGAGCACTTCAGGAAGCTTGCCAGGGAAGAGAAGGAGGGCAGCAAGGCAAAGGAGACGAAGTACAAGGGCGAGGAGCAGTCAGATGAGGGCACAAGCGTGGACGAGCTGTATCCTGCGGAGGAAGAGAACGGTGGCGCCCCGGCGTTCTCTCTGCGGGGCCGGCGGAAGCGCCGCTGCACCGCAGCCGCCGGCGGCACTGACCTGCCCCTGGAGGGCGAGCACATACGGATGAGCATCCGCAGGGTCAGGCCTGGCTTCTACGAGACTGTGGAAAAGGTGAAAAACTGCTAGCGCCCGCCGCAGAGAGCGGGCAGAGCTGCTGGAGTACAAGGTGGCAATGCACACGTTAGGCAAGTTTGAAATCCCACCATCCATTGGAAGTGATTGTTGTAGATCCTCAAGCCAGAGCTCAGGAACATGCTGCCTCCAGGGAAGAGGGCTGGGATGATGACAATGGCAGCAAGGACTAAACCACATGGATTTGGAAGGATGAGCTGTCAGCAGCCAGCGATGCCAAGGCTCAAATGCAGCGGATGATCCAAGGTTACGTAGCACATAAGCCTCTTCTTCCAAGGTCCTGTCTGCATCCGTGGGGTTTGGAAGTCTCTCAACATTTCTGAGCCAGTGGTGGCCTAAAAGCCTGAATCAGGACTTGGATTTACTGCAGGGTGATAACTTGGACTTGTTGCTAACAGAAAATCCCTGTGCTGAAGAGCCCTGGCTGCAGTGGGGGTGAAAGGTGCTTGGCCTCTTCCTGCGGGAGCTGGCGTTTTTGCCAGGAAGGAAGTGGGTTTGCAGCGTGTGTCACCAGCCTCGGAGAGGCACGCTGTGCTTTTGGAAAGGGACTGCTCTCCTGCTCAAGGAGCGAGCAGAGAGCAGGAAACAGTGGAGTGCTTTGGCTGTTAAAGCATTGGTGATTCTGAATGTTTTATTCTAGATTCTATTTTCCAACGTTTCCTTGATCAGGATAAACCTTCCCATAACTGGATGAGTTTTATCATGAAGTCCCTTATCTAGGATCTGGGGTGTGAATCTTAAATGAAGTGGTAATGTTTTATCTTTGGGGGGAGGGAGTTAACATAGGAGAAAATGCAAATTGCATTATTTAGTTTTAAGATGAGAGTAATTTTATAAACTGTTATATTGCCTTTTAGGACGTAGGGAAGAAAAAGCCTTCCCAGGTGTAGCGGTGGTGTTCACAGCAGCAGGCACCCAGATCTGGGCTTGCTCTTCCACCCCCGAGGTGGTGTAGACCAGCAGGGGGGAGATGGTAGTTTTCCACCCGGAGGTTGTTTAAACAAAGCGTGACCCTCTTGCCCACATACATCCTGAGCAGTGACGTATCTGTGACTTTTTTAGTTAGGAGTTGCTTTACTGGTTTTTAAAGGTGAGAGACTTGAACTTCCAGTGAAACTCAGTGCTAGAGATCTCTCTGGTGAGATGCCCAAGCCTTGCCAGACCACACTGAAAATGGAAAATGCCCAAGTCTCTATTTGTCCACAAAAGATCTGTGGTAGAAAGAGCGCAAACTTGCCTGGTTTTAAAATTTACCTTCCAGTGTGAATGTTGGTTTCCCCACTCCAGTATCTCAGCTTTTACCCGTTTCTTTCCTCTCCGTCCTGCACATCATTTACTGACGTTAACTCGTGCTCTTTCATTCTTTGGCTTTTGCTCCCTTTAACAATAAATGCATGTACGAATAATTTTGACAGTTCATTTACTTTTGATGAATCAGTCCTCGGACTGCTTTGAAGTCCTGTGCCAAAGGAGGAATGAAACGCAGAGCAGCTGCTGGTCCCCTGGGACACGGTGGCCCCAGCCGGGCTGCCCAGGAGGGCTCCAGCCTCAGCCACCTGGCACAGATGTGTCTAGCTGTGAGCTGCCGTGGCAGGGACCCTGCTCCTTAGTGCCGGGCTCCTTGCTCTGTGTCTCTGACAAGCTCTTCATGGTAAGTGGCTCCAAAGTATTTAGTGCCCGCCGCGTGCTCTGCACCACTCGTAGTTTTACAGGTTTGGTAGCAGCACCCTTGAGCCTCCGCTGCCTGAGGCTTCGCAGCCTCCCTCCATCTCACTGACATGCTTCACTGACCTCCCCATGCAAATTATGTCACGTTTAAACTATTTTGCCTTCCAGGCTGGAGGTGCTGGATTGAGCCTCTCACTGGGTCTCTACACCAGCAGCTCTGTTTCAGCAGGGAATATAGCCAAGCTCGGACCTCGCCAAAGTAGAAGTTTTTAAATAACTGCTGTAAGTCCCCTTTTTATTACAGATAAAGCTGACAGTATAAATGCTTGTGTGTAAAGCAAATCCATTGGGGTTGGCTCAGATACAGAACACAGCTGTATAGTGCTTTATGATTTTCAGGGATTCAGGGAATTTAAGGTTGTCAAATTTGACTTCCTGTTTACTACAGGGAATCACATTTCATTCAGAAGCCCCACACTTAGCCTGCTGGTCTCAGTTGAACTGACGTCTCTGACAGAAAGTCACGCCACAGGTGTCAGCAGTCTGCTGTCTTCCTTGTCACCTACTTAGTGATTAGTCACCTTCACTGTTTCAAAAAAAGACAAAAAAAATCTGACCAACTTCTAGGCTGTGATTCTTTTCACGACATCCTGTACAGGCTGAGCAGAGTTTATCACATTGAAATCATATTTGGGTTTTTTAACTGGGTTTGACTGTGGATAGAGCCAAAGCCTGGCTCTGTTTCTGCTGCAACAGGGGGAAAATTTCTAAATCATGTATTCTGGTATTCCGATTACTCTTCTTTGGGACCATGGTGCCTTTTTAATCAGGACAGTAAATCTTGTCCCAGGATTCTGTACTTTTGTACGTTAACAGTTGTTGACCTTCCTTTTTGGTGTGTCCCAAATAAATTAATATAACATACTCTGGGCTTTTGTTTCTTCTTTCTAAAGGGGGAGGAAAGAGGAAACTGAAGCTTAAGTAAATCTCTGCTTCAGCTCTCCTTCCCTGGCCCTTGCAGGAGCAGCTGGGATGCATGCAGGTGGGGCTGCTCCCATTCAGACCCTGTGGGGTGGTGGTAGGGAAGCTGCAGGAAATGGGAATCTGGCACAGGGGCCCACATGGAGCCCTTTTTTTCAAAGATGCTGGAGCCCGGAGCAGCTGAAGGTAAGGGAAGAGGAATAAGATCTCTGCACATGGTGGCCGTGTTTTGTTGGGGACTCTGTGCCGGAGATCTGGTGAGATTGGCATCAGAGACAAAGGTGGGGATTCTCTGCCTTCCCAGTGTGATCCTATGCATGAGTGTTGCACTGCTGCCTGTTCTCTCTTGACTGTGGTTCAGGAATGTTGTTTGAGAGGAATGAGGGGCAGTTGTGTCCAAGAGAGACGTGGCGATGGTTTGCACCACAGGACTTCAGCAAGGAAGGGAAATTGGAAAGGAGGAAATGCTGGAAGGGGCGTGTTTGCATCAGTGGTTTTTGCAGGAGGGAATTGAGGTGCATACCAGGGGCTACAAATACTTTTACTGGATGCTGAGTCACTGACTTCACTGAATATTTGGGGAGGAACATTGTCAACCTTCACCTCTTGATTTTTTCCGATTTCTGCTGAGGGAGCAGTAGAAAGGAGAGGGCATCCTTAAAGTCCTGCACCCCAGCCTGGGGTCCTGGCAGCCAGGCAGGGCACATGCCAGCCCCAGGCAAAAGCTCTCTTTTTGCAGCCCTTAAAAGTTCCTTAGAGCTGGCCAGGCCAGCTGTGATTGAGGTTGTGCAGAAACACCCGCCTGATTTCCCAGCATGGATGTGCGTCTTCACGTGGCCATTGCTCTGCCTCCCACCCCTCTCAGAAAGGGGAAGGAACACAAAAAAAAACCAACCCAAAATGCAAATCATGGCACTACTGAGTGGGCTGGATGTGGAAAACAATGTCTGTGACTCAGCACAGAAACAGTCACAAAGTTGGAATTTAAAACAAGTCCAAGCCCAGCTCTGTGGGCATGAAGTGTTGGGGAGTGCCTCCCCACGAGGGAGCTGAGTGGGCAGGGGGGAAGTGCCAGAGCCTTGTCCTAGACCAGCTGTGCCAGACAGCTTAACACAGGGTGACAGTGACAAAATTGTGGCACTGCAGATGGGATACTGGTGAAAAGCATTCCTTGGAAGAGTGGAGCAGACCTGTGAGGCTATGTCACAACTGTGCTTGTGCTCAGCCCCTGTGGCCCGGCTTGGGCAGAGCTCCAGGAGGGGAGATGACCTGCCTGGGTCACCTGACACCCATGTTCTTTTCCCCTGGGGGGATGCATGGCACAGGTGGTGGTGAAGCCACCCCCACCGTGGCAGAGCTGTGCACAGAAATCCTGGTGTGGGGCCCAGGAACCCAGCATGATGCCTGACCCCCATCCTACGGCTCTCACTGCCTCCACAGGAGAAATCCCCCTGAATGCTGAAAGGAGCTGCAGTGTGAGCCTTTCCATGGGCAACCATGTTAATTTATTAACCAGACACATGCAAGGGTATTTCCTGCTCACCAAGGGTGTTGTCTTGTTATTCTTTCCAAGTTTCTTGACAGCAGATGCTTCCTCCTGAGACAGCTTTGGAGCCAGCAGATACTGCTCCAGCCTTTTAAGACATAGCAATGGAAGTTTCTCCCTGTACCCCCTGGTGCTGCCCAGCAGCATCCCCTCTTGCACTGAGCTCTGGTCCTGCTCAGGTCGGGGTTTGCCCTGTGGCCTGGGATCAGCCGTGCACAGCCACAGCAGAGCCTGCTGGGCAGCCCAGACACACCTCCAGAGGGAGGGAGGCTCGAAATTGATCCTGGGGAAATCCAAACGTCTGGGAGTTGGGGTAGGAGCTGTTGAGCTTTCTCTTTCCCAGCTACCTGGAACAGAGCAACCGGGCCCACAGACTTTTCTATGCCAGATGCTTTCAAGGAGCCAGCTTCCCCTTGGTTCCAAGCTTTTTTGCAGCTCCATATGCTCGGTTTTGGGAAGTGGGTATTGATAGAGCTGTGGGTTGCACCTGTCCAGGTATTCACTGGGCACACTTGTGGCACTGCCATGGCTCTGGCAAGACATTTGCTTGTTCAGCATCCTCAATTGTACCCCAACACAACTTTTGTGGAGTTTCTTTGTGTGTCAGTGCTTCCTACTGCCCCACAGAAGCTGCTTGCAACCTCAGGAGACCAGTTTGCTTAATTGGCCCAGGCTCTAGCAGCATTTTATATCCTTTTGCAGGCTAATGTGCACCAAAATCACTCATATCTTGGCTCCTCTGTGTCTGGAATGCATTCATCATGTGAGCACCCAGACAGTTCCTCCTGCAGTACTGTTTCTATCTTGAGACATACCACATTGTCCATGAGAGATGGGAAGTGGGGAGTGTGGGGGGAGGACACACTCAAAGGCACTCACACCCGGCTCTTTTCTGTTGCTCTCACACCTCCAGCTGTTGAGCCCTTACTTCCCCCAAGCTCCTGCAGCCGAGTTTCTGGATGAGAGAAGCAGGTCCTGTGGAAAGTCCAGAAATTTTGGGAGACGCCTGGGTGACCACAGATATGAGAGAGGCGGGAGCCCCTTGCCAGGACCTCAGTGATGGCCTCTCCCTGGTCACCCCGGCGTGGTCCCCTCGGGTTGGGTGTCCTTCACCAGCGGCACAGCCCGCACGCTGCCTGCTGCCGCCCGGGGCTGGGGAGGTGCCTGACCTGAAGCCCGGGGCTGGGGCGCGGGGACAAGCCCAGCGATGCCTCGCGGGAGGGACGGGCTCAGGTTACGGCCTCGTACAGGAATGAGTGGGGCTGCGGGAGTCCAATGAGGTTTCTGGTGCCGCGGCCAAGGTGTATTAAAGGGGAGCGTACGGGCGGCTGCGGGCTCCGACAGCGTCCCCGGGCATGGCGGGCCCGGGCAGCGACGGGGACCTGCGGAGCCTGCTGAAGCTGCACCGCACCGAGATCGCCATGGCAGTGGACGATGTCTTCCCTCTGCTGCACGGCCTGGCGGACCACGATGTCGTCCCTGAGCACATCTTCAAGGTGAGGCTGCGGAGCAGGACAGGGCGGTCACACTGTGGGGGCTGGAGGGCCGGAGGGCAGCCCGTGGGCCGTGGTGTGCCCGGCAGGAGACGCTGAGCCGGACGGAGCGAGAGGGCTCCCACCGCGCTTTCCACGCTCTGCTCACCTGGCTGCTGGGCCGCGACACTGCCACTGTCCGCGACTTCTGGGCCGTCCTCTTCAAGGACTACAATCTGGAGCGGTATTCCCGCCTCCGGCCCCTCCGCGGCGCCTTCCCCAGAGGTAGTAGGGGGTGAGGTGGGACCCGCACCGCCGGGGCTGACAGCGGGCAGGGGTGACATCCAGGTACCGGTGCTTGTCCCAGTCCCCATTGTTCTTGCAGAGGTGGAGCTGGGGCGGCAGCGCCGTGGAAGGCGTCTCTCCCCGAGCCCCACAGCACCGGCCCCACACAGACCCCAAGGCAAGAGGAAAGCCCCTGAGGAGCGGGACAAGACCCGGGCGGCACAACCCGCTCCACGGCACAGCACTGGTACGGGGACCCAGAGCAGGATGGAGACGGGGCACGGTGCTGCCCCCGAGGTACAGTGGGGTGCTGTGCCCCTGATGCCCATTCTCACAATGCTGCAGGGCCCCTGGTGAAGGCAAAGACTGTGAAGAAGCCGGAGGGCACAGATAGCCCCCGCACCTCTCGTGCCAGCGGTGAGTGCCAAAACCCCCAGGGCAGCTTCTGCCTGTGCACCCTGTTTGCCCACAGCCGTGGGCAGGGGCCTGCCCACCCCACTGAGCCACTCCCCTGCCCGCAGCCCTCCAGGCAGTGGCTGCCTCGGTGCAGAGAGCAGTGGCTGTGGCAGGTGGTGAGGTGCCCATCAGCCATGGGGCCATCAAGAGCATCCTCATTAAACATGTGCTGGATCCAAGTAAGTACAGCCCAGCAGCCTCCTGACCAGTTTAGTCCCCAAATTCAGAAGCCACCCTCAGGCAGGACAAGGTGGGGAAGGGGAGCTGGAGCTGCCTCTGGCCTCTCTTGCAGGCAGCTCCAAGACAGACAACAGAGCTGGGGACGAGCCATATACCCCAGCTGTCTGCGAGGAGCCAGAAACCAGGAGCAGAAGCCACGGTCTGAAGCCGTCTGCCCAGCCCAAGGCATGCCAAACTGTACAGCCACCCCCCTCATATGCTTTCACCCCCATCTTGTGCAATTGCCAAGGCTGTGGAGGGAGGTTGTTCCAACATGGCATCATAGCTATGGCCTGGGGGTGTACCCCAGTGCAAACAGTGCCTCTCCAAACCCCTTCTTGTCTTGCCAACAGAACAGGGAACCCCAATTGCACCCCCAGGGCCAGCTGCCAGCAGCCACTGTGTACAGCCAGGACCCTGTGCCCCACCAGGTGAGCCCTGGATGTGACACCTAATGCCTCCAGGAGGAACTGTTGGGGTGTCCCTGGCCTGTCAATTTGCCCCAGCCTTGAAAAGGAAACCAGGGCTCAACTACTGAGGGTTCACCAGGTTACGACCCCCAAGAGACAGGCAAATTTACCACCCTGAAAGGATTGGTATGTTTGGTGCAGGGTAGGTGATGCAGGGGGAGAGGGTGAGGGGAATGACAGACCTTGCCACAGACATGGCTTCAGCCTGTGAGGTTGGCAGTGACCCACTGCTCACACCCCCGGGGACAGGAGAACGAGGATGAGTGTGCAGCATGCGGTGATGGTGGTGAGCTCATTTGCTGTGACGGCTGCCCCAGGGCCTTTCACCTTGCCTGCCTGGTGCCACCACTGCCCCACGTCCCCAGGTGAGTCACAGGGCACACAGGGATGCCAGTGCTCCCTGCCGTCCCTCACTGCTCTGCTCCCACTGTGCAGCGGCACATGGCAATGTGGCTCCTGTGTGGAGAAAATGACTGAATCAGGCCAGCTGCTGGAGGCAGATTTGCCTGTGGAGAGACGCCCTGAGATCCTGGGGGAGGTGGCGCGGGACACCCAGCTGGGTGGAATTGAGGGAAGCATCTGCAGCCGCTGCTGCACTCGGATCCCCACTTCCCGACAAGGTCCTGCTCCCAGTGGGGACTCCAGGTGAGTACCCCATCATGCCACATATCCCAACCTTAGCTCCTCCTTGGAGGGTTCTGCCCTGATGGTCTGTGTCACCCCGATGGTGTAGGGGGCTGCTGCTGTGCATGTCCTGCACGGGCACCCTGGACACAGGCGGCCTGGGCACCACTGCAGCAGCTGGAGAACAACTGCTTTCGTCTGCCAAGGTCAGCACAGGCAGTGCCAGGAGTGGGGTGGGAGAGGAAGAGCGGGAATTATGGAGAGCAGGAAGGTGGAGGTGGGTCAGGCAAGGCTAGGGATGGGCTGACACCACATGGAGGAAAATTAGTGAAGCAGAATTGGGGGAGCATGAGCTGGGCCCACAGGTGAGGGACTGAACACAAGTAGCAGCCCTGACCAAAAGGGGAGCAGGATGAGGGCAGCGAGGAAGCTGGCAGGACATCTCTCCACACACAGGCAGAGGAAGGAACCCTTGGCAGTGACCCTGTGCTGAGCCGGGAGGAGCTGGATGCACTGCTAGGTGAGGTAAGACTCTGTGTGACACCAGATGGCAGCTTCCATGCAAAGGGGACCATTTCTCTGGTGTGGCCCACAGGGTGACATGGGGCTGTGGGTCAGGCAGCATGTGCCTGGAGACTCCAGAGGGGAAGGACGTAGGATGGGAACAGAAAATGATCACCTGGGGATGTCCCACAGAGCACGTGGGATGGGATCTTGCAGTGGGCGTTCCAGAGCATGGCACAGCCACTCACAGAAACACAGGAGCTCCTCGCCTAATGCACGGAACAAACCGATGACTGCATATCTCAAGCGAAGAAAAAGCAGACTCTGAAAGAGACGAAAACCAAGATGCACATGGGCACCATGACAGACAAAAAAGTCACATAATAAAATCATAAACATCAAAAGAACATACGAAAATGACAAAAACAGAGGAAAAACCAAGTCAAAGACAGTAAGACACTAACATTCAAAGCAGAACATGCACAGTGAAACAGTAAAAAAGAAAAATAACAGAAAAGATGATTGAAAAAAATATACAAAAAAAATGAAAAACCCATATGAATAAAAAAAACCACAAACATAAAAATACAAGTTAAAAAAGAAAACCAAAACAAAAAGAAGATTGGGAAGAAAAATAGCTGAAATGTAAGAACACGACTCAGGAAAAAGGACTACAGCACCCGGTATTCCCAGG
>VZTB01017961.1:426055-466601 GCA_013397245.1 Thryothorus ludovicianus | reverse complement strand
TGCAATATTGAATTACTTGTAAGAAATATTTTGATAAAATATTTGCACTTTTCAAGTTTCCCTGGACAGTTTTCATGAAATCTAGTGCCTAGTCCACAAAGGCCTTCATCATAATTTAAAATGAATATGGATTTTCACATATGTTCACATATGGTTACTTGGGAAATTTTCACAGGCTGTAGACACAACTGAAAATAGTTATTCTCAGAAAAATTTGCAATTTTAGGTGTATGCAATTTGAGAAATGCACATATTAAAAAGTGAAAAAGCTATCCTTTGCCACCATGGATGTGTCAGTGTCTTCATTACCCAGATCAAATTTAACTATAGTTTGCATAAAGAGGAAGCGTGATTCACCTTGGGTCAAAGATTCAGTGCTCAGCAAAAGGGTAAAATTTTCAGTGACCTTATCTATTGCCATTTGTCACTGTAGGGATCAATTTAACTTTACAGCATCCAAAGTATCTTTTATTCCTTTCTGCTGCCACAGCACAACTCAACACAATTCTTTCATCGAGAGCTCTTAGGTCCCCAGTGGGCATTTAAGACTCTCAGGGTAATTGTGTAATGGAATACAGTCTGAAACCTAGTGGCTTTCTGGCAGCCCAGAACAAAAACAAACCAAAACAAAGCAACTCCTCAGCATTCAAAAACCTCCTTCACTCTTCTACTCTCCAAAACACGACCATAGGAGACTTAATGGTTTGTTTTTTTAAAGAGGAAAAAAAGGGAGAGGGAGGATAAATGTGAATAATGTGAATATCTAAGGAATACTAACAAAATTCAGAAAAAAGCCTGTTAGTCACAAGCATTAGGTACAAAATTGAATTCGTTGCATGCAGAGTAAAGACTGATTAAAAGCAGCATTAAGGAGAAATCTAGGCCTTCAGACAAGAAGTTCTGATGTAAGATTAAACGCTATGCAAGGTTACACCATTCAAAGTCTCAGTTTTTAATATATGTTTTTCTTTAGCTCACCTGGTAAATCTGGCAAACAGAATTAGCTATGCAAGCCATCTATTCAGCATCTCCTCAAATTCAAACAGAATAAGAAATTACAGTACTTCTTCATCATATGCTCTTTTTAAAAGTTATTTATTTTTTTATTATTTTTATTGCACACAGGTGGTTGCTGGATACAACAGCAAATTGAATGTGTTTTATAAAACAGTTATAGATCTCTAATATTGTTCAGTACTTAATAACACTGTCATCCACCTTGTTTGCAACCTAAAAAGTCAGATTTCCAAGGGAAACTAAAGGAGAGATGATGGACTCTTTAGCTCTAAAAATACTCTACATAAGAGTCCTTGCTATTTCGGCTCTGAAATTAGTTAGGGGAGGGGGCTTAATCCTAATAAATTATTCAGTAAAATGTGGACAATTAAATGCTATTTACAGGATTTTAAATATTGATTTTCAAGCTTTCTTTTAAGAAGGTGTAGTCCCAGAAAAACAGGGTTACCAAGCTACTTCATCCTATGAACATTTATTGCTTTCAAATTATTACCTTCAGAGGGAGGCAGTAGCTCTAAATAAGACAATATGATGTTTTATCTGATTTGATTTCAAACCTCAAGGTTTGAACATACAAGGTCTGCATGTTCGCGTGGTGCACCCAGAAATTTTGCAGAATTTATTTCCCACATTCAGTGAGGCTGCTGAAGCATTTAACTACATATTTATATGTTTTTTGAGGAAAATATGTAAATCATCCATCTACCGACAGGTGGCAGGAAAATTAAAGGAAATACTTGCTGGTTTAGTATATATATATATGTGTGTGTGTGTGTGTGTGTGTGTGTGTTTGTATATATGGATGTATACATTTCTTTACTTTTTTTACCTCAACCCCCATTTCAGGGACTTTAACCAATCAAGGACCTAGGTGAGTATGGAAAGTGTGTTACAGACACAACTGGTCTCTAAATCAGCAGGTTACACATCACTGTACTGTAGATATTACTGTAATCTAGATGAGCTTTCAAGATAAAGACATTTCTCTCTTACTAACAAGAATAACTCGTGCTGATTGTGTTGCTTTAAAGTACACAGTCTTTTATCTAAGTAGTATCTAAGTATCTAATTACAGCATATACTTTGAGATAAATCTGAAAGTATAAATAATGGGCTATTACCATCTAAATGTCCGTGTTTTGTATTTGGGGCTGAGAACAATCTCTCTTTACAGCAATTATTCTGGCTAAACCCTGTTGTTAAAGAGATAGATGACCAAGACCACTAAAACTGTTCTTAATTTTAGGGATGGAATTACACTCAAAATAGTGAATTTTCAATACTGATTATAGAGTGTGTATTTCAATACTGATTATTGAGAGAGTTAGAAAATTATTACACATCTTTTCAACTCCAAATGATTACAGCTTTGTATGAATCTTTGCCAAATAAACGAAACACACAAATTTTCCTTATATATATGTTACTTGAAGAATACTGTAAATATGATTTTATATTACATTTGATAATATATTTGTATTTGTGTACATTGTAAATACACAAGCTTGTAAATACAGATTGGTCAATTCCATCCTTTAAAAGAAAAATGTCACGGCTTTTGCCTTATTTATTTCCTGAGATGTTTTAAATAAGGAAGAATTTATATAAGCAATAATTATTGTGGCTTTTATGGTGTATCAAATATTCCACAGAAGACTTTTTTTACATGCAACATATATCAAAAAACAGCAGTTTAATAAATTCAAGAGGCACCTTGATCAGAAGGCAAGTAAGGAATATAAATGCAACTGCTAAGGAAACAAAACCTGCTTAGTACTAAATTTATTTCATCCCAACAAAACAAATTCAGGAAAACTTCAGAAAAACAAACAAACAAACAAAAACAACCCCCGACTAGAATTGTGTAAAAGAATTCTGTCTTTTCAGAATATAAAAAGAGCAGCTTCTGAATCCTTTACTGGAATTCAGAAATTGCACTCTGCCCCTCCAGCTGCACTACAGAGAGGGAAATATAACTCCATAGCCCACTAAATACAGCATTGCTAATAGACTATAAGTTTTGTATTGATATTGCAAGGACTCAGAATTTAGTTTTTTCAAGGTTTCTTTGCACTTTTCTTGACCTGCCTGGAACTTTGTTTTGGCTTGTTTACCTGTAACAGCCTGAGTAGATGGCTATGACTAGGTTGTTTTATTTTTGTGTAACTCTGTATTATATAACTGTAATCCTGTACATGCTCTTTCAAGAAGTAGTTATTCTGTGTATAACAAAATATTCGTGGCTCTAACATAATGCTGTAAAGTAGAGAAAAGCTTGGTATGACAGTGGAGGCTTTAAAAAAAGTTTGAAAACTTTTAGTGGAACGTGAGGAGCAGGGGCGTGAGGTGGTAAGAGAAGTGACCCAGGGCTGGCTCTAGAAAGCCTAGACCTGCAAATTTCACTATGGACAATTAAAGGAATGCAGGGTAACAAAGAGAAAAGAAAGAAGTATCCAGTCTATGCAACATGCTTTGTCTAGAGTAAATTCAGTTTTAACATAGACATATAGGCCTTCAAAGAAAGAGCAAAGTTTGCAAAATGTGTTAAAAGAACATAGAAATGGCCCTAAGCAGCTCTTACAGTGAGGAGAAGGCAATTACAAATATTAACATCATATTGCTTTTGTCAATGGACTCAGGATCCTGAAAACTTGCATGTCCAACTGAAGATATAAACAGCAAGAAGCCACGGGGCAGCGGAAGGATGAATATAAATGCAAGGAAAGGGGTAGATAAAAAAAAGTCCATGTTAAATAATTTAACTTTATTACTATTACTGATTCTTCCACAATACAAAGAAAGAAGAAGTTTATTTGCTTTTTCTTTATTTTTCTGTCACAAATTCGAAGCAATGAATATTCTTTACATAGCTATTTAAGATTTCAATTACACAAAGAAAAAATATTGGCTTTTTGCATATAAGATGTATCTAATTTTTTATCCTTAGGAAGAGAGAAACTTAAGTTTAGACCCCTGCAAAATGGTACTGATTTCTTTAGTGCCTCAACACAAGGCAACACTTCTGGTTCAGTCAAACTCATGCAGCTTGTTATTCATTTGGAACAGCTTTCCCAACAATCTTCAACACATTGTTTTTTCCTTCTACATACCCTTCTTTCCTGTTTCTATGTGCCAACTTTTACATTTAAAAGGAATCCACAGAGGTGTATATATTTCTTCAGACATTTGAAGAATAAAGATTTTTATGCTTTGCTGTCTACTTTTAAGCTAACTCTAACAGAGTACTATTGGAATAACATATTTTATTTCAGTTTCAAGTAACATGGAATGGAAGAAACTCTTGATATAATGCAATTATTTCTATAACAACCTACTCTGGCAAGACCTCATTATTCTTCAGGCTATCATCTGGAGCATCTCTTCACATATCCCTTAAACTGTGAAGCGGGCAATGTGTCAGCACAAAGTGCATGCTAAAACATCAGAATGATACTAAGATCATCCCTTCTCAAGTTAAAATAAATAAATCAATACCTTTAGCCACACCTTTGCATATGTCCTCTCTAAAACAAACAAAAAAAACCAAAACCAAAACAAACAAACAAACCAAAACCAAAAGGGAGCATATACTCTGCACATCACCAGAACTTATGGCCTGCTACCTGCAAAAAAGTAAAATGTAATCAAAAACATTAGAAGAGATTACATAAAATATGATTTCTCCATGGAAATATTTCTGCAGGACAAGGAGCCTATAGGAAAAGTAGGTTGAAGGTATTCTAGCACCAGGTAATAAATTTCAAAGCTGAAAGCATCCGTAAAGCTACTCCTGTTCATTTTGCCCACATATTACAGCTACTTCAAGCAGATCTGGAAATTTGAAAGACTATGGGGTTTGATTGAAACAAGTGCTATTTCCTTAGTAACGATGCTAATTCAGCAAAATGGTAAAGTTGAGCTGAATCATGCAAATCTGTTAGAAGCTTTAAAATACTAGCTGCAAAATGACTACATATTTATTCATAAAGCCAAGAGACTAAAAATCTGAATCTTCCTTATGTCTGCTGAACTTTACAATACACTACAGAGCAAGAATTCTACTATTAAAAATTTAAAAATAGACCCTAAAACTAGTTGAGGTACAGTCACACAACCATTTGGAATAGAATTGGCTATCATTTATATCACATTATTATAATGTTCATAGAGAGCACATTTCGTGACAGAGCCGGTATTTGTGTTTGCATTCCAGTACAAGACACATGCACAGCATGCTTCATTAAAAAGTACCATGTAAGAGAAACACACACTGCATCAGAATTCTAGCTGCAGAGGTCCTTAAAAGTATCTACAATTGCAATTCCAGCTTCATGTTCAGTTTTCAATCTCCTATAAACCAAAACACCTGAATATTAACATGAAGTTGGCCACCATATTGAAGCCCATTGACCACCTTTTCTCACAAGAGAATAAATCTGGTAGAAGCTACGCAAACACATTTAAGTGTTATCCCAGAACAGAGCACTGCATGCAAGTAGCTAGCTCCAAAGAAGCTTGGAAGCTTTCAAAACATGCAAAAAACTGATAAGCACCCTCAGCATGGAGCAGAGAGCATGGAGGCACAACTCTAAAGACAAGATATCCTCGCTGAAGATACTACTCTAGAAAAAAATTCAGAGGAGGAGCTTAACCTGTCTTCCTTCAGAAGCTGATCTACAGAATTCCTTCTTCACTAACAGTACAAAGAGATAAACCTCCTCACTTTTCTTCCCGGAAACTATATTTTGTCTGAATAGGCTCTGCTTCAATAAGGAAATATGCCTAGAAGATTCAAGATAAGCATCTTCTATTGCTGCAAATAGTTGGGTCCAAAAGTCATGACCTACCAGAAGGCACTATGGTTATACGACAGCATTTCAAAGGTTGTGCTTGCATATTCAGATGCTATGCAAGCTGGCAACAATGAGGCTGCACATATTTAGTGTAAATCAACCCCATAGTCCTTAGTCTACTATTTCCTGTCTGCTACGTGTCTCACTGAATACTCAAAATCAATAATCAAAACACTTCAACAGAGGAAGAAGATAGAAAGTGTACCCAAAAGTTTTTAAAGGTAAGAAAAAAATTAAAGTCAGAATGGCTTTAACTGACCTAGAAAGGGGTCAGTTAACAATTTTTCTGATCAAAATTATGGCAATCTTCTTATTTTGTTTGCAGGAAATTTAATTAAAATGTGGCGAGATTTGATGTAGATAAGTTGGCATCTACAGGAGGACTCAGTACTTCAGTAGGCCTAAGGACAAGCTTAAGGACATCTATGGACTATATTTCCTGGTAAGTTTATTATATGCATTCAGGAAAAAAAAGGAAAAAGAAAATGGCTCAGAAAAGTGTAATTCTCCAAACCGTATGGAGAACCCTATTCTTTCTAACAAGTGACTTATTTTCTATGTCTGAAACGTCTTCAGTTCATAATTTATTTTAGGGATTAGAAATTTCTCAAAGTTCAAATGAGTCCCAGTTGACATGTTATGCCAATGTAATGACATTGTTATGTGTAATATATCATCAAACTGACAATTTTGTAGTACAAGGGGGAATGAAAGATAATGGATTACAATGAAGGACTTTGAAAACGTAGGTTTCAGAGTTTAATGATTTCAGTTTAGGAAGAAATCTTTTCTAAGAGTTATTCATCTTGTTATTCTATTTTCTCCTTCATTTAGGCTTAAAATGTTGGTAATAATCTAATCACTACCAAGAGTTTCCAACAACTGTATTTTTAATAGTGGCCTTGCTTCAAAGCATTCTATATTGCTGCCAATAGTCTGGTAAGTCTCTGAAAATTACAGACATTAAAAATGGACATTTTCTGTATATAATGTTCTGGCCATTGTCAATTTTTTTAATACTAAACGAACAAAATCCAATAAATGATTTTTCATCAGGCTCAAGACATTCTTTCTCCTTAGAATTTATGTTAAATGGGTATGTATGATAAAGAAGAAAGTAAAATACATTTTACCAATTCTGGCATAAACCCAAAATCATAGCAGAGTGCTTGAAATGTATAAATTTTCTAAATACATTGTGATAATGTCTCTCTTTTTATTTGATTATATACATACACGGGCATATATCTTTAACGAAACTAGAACTGCTACAAAAAGGAAGGAAAGACATAGACTGCAAAATAGCCCATAATATTGCACCAGCTTTCAGCTGCAATTAGAGCTGGAGCTTGTACCAGACTTTTCTACATATCAAGGACATATCCTAGCAATTCTGAATTAGTTGCTCAATTTTTCAGTCTGAAAATGCTCACTCTGAAATGCCCATAAAGGAGAAGTTGATTCTTATTTTTAAACATGTCTTCATATTTTTGTATATTGGGAAAAGTACTTGGGGTGAAACTGGGTCATCTCTGAAAGCACTGAACCAACCATAGAATGGTGTTACTGGTAGAACTTCACTCAGTTTGAGAAAACTGTGCTCATTCAGTTTAGCTAAAGATATGATCTGAGAATACATCCAAAGTTCTTCCCCTTATCATAAATCCATGCGATTTGAAGTCATTGTTCCTCATCAGTATTGGGACCAATGCTGTTTAATATCTTTTTCAGCAGCACAGAGAGTGGGATTGAGTGCAAGTTTGTTGATGGCACCAAGGTGTGTGGTCTGGTTGATGTACCGGAGGGAAGGGATGCCACCCAGATGGACCTTGACAGACTTCAGGGATGGGCTCATGTGAACTTCATGAAGCTAAACAAGGCAAAGTGCAAGGTGCTACATCCGGGCCAGAGCAATTCCAAGCTCAAACACAGTCTGGGCAGAGAGTGACCCAGAGAAGATGGACTTGTGAATGTTGGTTGATGAGAGACTCAATATGAGCAGGAAATGTGTTTTCAGCCCAGAAAGCAAACCATCTTCTGGGCTGCATCAAAAGTAGCATGGCTAGCAGGGTGAGGAATGTGTTATCCATCTCCTCTCCTGAGACCCCACCTGGAGTGCTGCATCCAGCTCTGGGTTCCCCAGAGCACAAGAAGGATGTGAACCTGCAAAAGCGAGATCAGGGAAGGGCCACAAAAGATGATCAGAAGGCTGGAACCCCTCTTCTACGAGAATAGGCTAAGGCAGTTGGGGTGCTGTAAGGTCTCCAAGGAGACCTTATAGCACCTTCCACTATCTTAAGGGGAACTACAAGAAAGGTGGAGGGACTTATCACAATGACATATAGCGATAAGACAAGGAGCGATTTTTTCAAACTAAAAGAGGGTAGGTTTAGATAACTATTAGGAAGAAATACTTTACTGTGAGGGTACTGGAATACATTCCCCAGAAAAGCTCTGAATGCCTCATTCCTGAAAGTGTTCAAGGCCAGGTTGGATGGGGATTTGAGACATCTGGTGTAGCACAAACTCTTCTTGCCCATGGCAGAGGGGTTGGAAGGAGATGATCTTTAAGGTCCCTTAGAAGCCAAAGCATTCTACGATTCTATCATCAAAGACTTTGCATGTCCGAATTCTAATGGCTGCAAAAAGCCTTAAAAACTAAGCACATCTCTGAAATGCCACTTGTATGGTGTGTTGGTGGCAAGATTTTGAGCACCATGAGTGTTGCAGGGATGGCTGCTTTAGCAGGAGATCAGAAGCAGTCTTGTGCTAGACTCAGCTGGTTTCAACCTTCTCCACAATGGACCCACAACAGGACAAAGTGAAGCCTGTTGGCCATTTGTGTATTTCTTCTGGCATAGCATATTTAAAGAGAGAAGAGAAAGGAGAAAATGTGAGAAACAATTCTGCAAGCAACAAGGTCTGACAAGGAGGGTGAGGATGTGCTCCAGGTGACATAGCAGACATTCCCTTGTAACCCTTGCAGGAGCACTTTATTTCCCTGCAGCCCATGTACTTGACCATGCTGGAATAAATATCCATCTTGCAGCCCTCAAAAGACTCCGCCCTAGAATGTTGTTGTTTATTTCCTTTTAAGATTAAGATATAGATAGATATCTATTTTCTGTGTATATTTTCAGATTCCCAGACCTACTATTAGTCATAATGCATCACAGTGGTGAAGGTTGCTTTCTAATGCAAGATTCCTGATGGTTTTGAGTTAAATTATTGTACTTCCTGAAGTTCTGAATGCCACAGTTATATAGCACAAGCTTAGGAAGATTTACTTGCTATCAATTATCATACTCTAATTCAAAAATTTACTTATTAGGAGATTAGAGGATTGGACTCAAATCAAAAGGAAGAGATAACACTACTATGATATGTCTTTTATGAAGAATTAGATATTTTACATGCTTTTTGTTTAGTTAAATAACAAATAATTTATGTACATAAATGTACAAATGTGAACAGGTATATATACATAAGATAAATGCTTAATTGTTTATAGTTATTAAAAATACACATACATGTCTAGCCCTTGAGAGAGCATGCCGTACTTCTAGATTTCAGATTACAGCAAACACTTCTGATTATTTGCATGTACAAAGCTATATTTGGCAGTACATTTTAACTTCTTAGGGTTAAGTGAGGCTCAGGTAAGAGATTATTCTGAATGCTAAGATGCCATTGGAGAATGCTAGTTCTCTGACAATAAAGAGATTGACACTTGATTTGCAGTGCCGTGTCATTCACTCTTGTCATTTCTTAGCTAATGGGGTATATTGGGGAGCTCAAGACTGTTCCCTGAGTCAGTTTTAGCCAACTCAGCTCACCTCTGTTAATTCCTGTCATTAAACACTCTAATTCTATCTGGTTCAAACCTGCAGAACTTATTCAAACTCAGAAGATTGCTTTAGTGGTATACAGGTGTCTTGTCTCTTCCTTCTAGTCTGCCAAATACCTTCACTAAAGGAAATTAACCAGTAGCTACCCTTTTGATTTTATCAACAATTGATACATTTCTTGAAGAAAAAGCATATTAAAATCTTTGCCAACCTTCTACTGCCATTTCGCCATTACAATGCAAGTATTGGAAGGCAATAAAACTGTAGAAAATATTAACTCTTTAACAGTTGAGTACCGCTTATCAGTTTATCCCACCACAAAAAAAAAAAATACACACTTGCCAATAAATCAATATATCTTAGTAAGAATATGCTTTAAAAGCTATGACTGCATATCACTTTATCATAAGTGGCTGTCCTGGGTTGATGCTAAATTGCATCCCCATTCATCTGTTTAGCCCAGAAATAAGTGTTGTACCTTTAAAAATGGATCTGGGAGTGAAGGAGACGCTGTGGAATGTCTGAGGTATTTTACTCTCCCAAATTTGCCCTAAACCAGAACAGTGGGGAAAAAAAAGGAACAGGATTTCCATTTCTCAAAGTTTTAGATGTCAATATCACAGCACTATTTCCACAGAAAAAAAAAAATATGACCACCTGTGTTTTTATTGTCACATGAATAAATCACGACAAAGATTGACATGTTCACAGAAAGATGTTATTTCTTCTTTGTTTTATTTTGGCAGCTGTGCACACTAGTTTATTTCCTGTGGTGAAAATTTGGTTAGGAAAGGAGGAATTTGATTAGGGTAAGACAAAAAGGGAGAAAATGACTGAAGAGAAAGAAATAAAAGGCCTATGAAAACAGAGAAAGAAAGAAAGAAAATAAGAGAAATGGAGGGATGATGACAAAAAAAGCCTGAAGGAGACAAAGGTAGAGAACTGAATCAAGCAACAAACAACTTAATGAATGCCCAGACTGAAAACTCTGAAAGTCACCTTGAATTGATGGCACCCATCTCCATTATACTCTGCTCATATCGGTTGAATTTCTATGTATTGTAGCACTTGTGATTATTTTTCCTTCTCTGATTTAATAGAATGAGAGTTCTTTTTCTCTTCTTTCCACCATAACCAAAAAGCTAGAGTAACTATTGCAGTGCTCTTGGTGTTTCATACAGAGGAAGCAAATTGAGCTTTAAAGTTAAGCTACAATCTTGGTTCAGCCTCAGGCTCAAGAACAGTTCAATCACAATATTTTCCTCAAAACATCTTAGTGATTTACTAATCCAGTATTAGGAGAGCCAGGTATTGCTTGTCTGATGAGACCACATGCAACAATATCTAGGGTCCTGCAGATGCTTGTGACAAACTGGTTTTTGGCTACAGTCTCCCTCTCTTGTTAGTGATTTGAAGAAATCTTTTTTGCATATACATATGAACATGTAAGTGCAAGGGTTCCATTCAATCTGTTTTGTACATGGAATTTTGAGATACTATACTCAAAGAGGCCCAGCCCTGAGAGTACCTACAACATTCCTGCTGTTACATATCCCATTATATCTGGTTCTGTTTGGCAATAACCTACCCTGGAGTAAAACTAAATGCTTCTGTTCTAAATAAAATGGTCATTAATGAAAAGATGTCTCTGAAGTCATGATGAAAATTTGATAAATAAGCAATACGCCAAAAAACAAGTAAATGACTTAGCTGTTTAATGAATAAAATATAATCTATTTAATGAAATTGACAATATTTTCCCACTGCAATATAATGTGAAATAACTAGACGAATTTCTTTTAATATAATATGCTACAATAACTATACAGTTCTGATTAAAACCAAACAGGGACCAAATTATGAATGTATTAATAATAATGCTCTCTTCATGAAATTCTATAGCATTTTTTTAGTTCCCTAAGGATGTCCCAGAATACATCAGAACTCCCTAGTTATCCAATGATGTGCAGAGAAGATACATTCTGTGTAATTTTTTTTAGCAAATTAGTACTTACTAAAAATGATATGAATGAAACAAAGAATTAGAATTTAGGTAAATAGTACCCATTAAATTGGATGCAAAAGGGGAGGATGCCAGGGAGGAAACAACCCTGGGATATATTTTCTGTCATTTCTTCAGCCATTCAACACATATTTTTTGGATGAGTGAAAATGGCACCTTTTCACAGATGAATGTTAATTTCCTGTTGTCTCTCAAGCTTGTAGTGTACTTGTGCAGGAAAATAGCATAACTGATCAAATGTTTCCCATGCACAGTATTTGGTTACTGATATTTTCTCAGCTGAGAAGGAAAATAAAATGAGACTGATGTGGTTTAGCAGCTTTGCACTGACTATTCATTACTGACTAGCATCATTACCAGGGAATAAAAGGTAAATTCAGGGAATGGAAAGTACCACCCAAGCATGTGAGGTCCTGAAAACTCTAATTCCTTCCCTTGGCTCCTAAGGCAGGAAGATTGCCAAAAGAGAACAAAGCAAGGTCAGCAATTAAATGAAGCATTCATGCAAGCTCTTGAGAAGTAGCATAGTGTAAAGGGACAGTTGCTGTCTCACCAATTAAAGATATCTTGAGGTCATACTTACTAAGCCATACAAAATGGACTGAAAGACTAATGACTCAAATCAGCATACACAAACTTAGATTTTAAAATGGTTGCCTTTACTGTTGTGACAGCTGTTTTATAGACTATTGCATTGTTAAATGGATCAGTATTCCTTTAATGCTGTGGAAAACCTGAGATACACTCATAATCGGAGATTGACTAAGAAGTCATTAAATACAGAACTCATTTAGGTAACTGCTCTCTTTCCTTAAGGACTTCACTGTGAGCTTCTTAACTTCAAGTCCAATAAGGGAATATAATTACCTGTTACTTTTCTGTACGAGTTATTCCCTGCTAAGGACATAAAAGAGAATGGAGAATGTAGACGCAGCAAATCCGTTGCTTTCTCCACAACATAAACAATCAGAAAACAGTTAAATGCATAGAGAAAAGGGAGTAGGGAAGGGAAATCTTTTAATCAAAGGGAAAACCCTTTATAAGACCAGTCATTCTTTCAAAGAAACAAACTCAAAGTGGTGATGCAAGCGGGGAAAAAAGAAATCGTTCTCAGTATTCAAAATTGCTCTCAGTATTCACTGGCAATATGCAGAAGAAGCAGACTTAAAATTGTTGTCCAGAAGTTTTAGCACAGGCACTGCTCCCTTGAACAAAAAACTAGTAAAAGGTGAACTAAAAACATATGAGAATTAAAAGCCAGGTTTCACAAAGCAAGGACTGAAAACTTACTGAGTTCTGCAGTCAAGAATATTTATAAAATGCTGATAAAAATCTGGTGAATAAAGAGAGGATAAACCTGATATTACATTATTCAAGGCCATAAAAATAAAGGTTGAAGGTGAAGAGCTCTAGAAGAACTTTTCAAGAATGGGCAATATGAGGGCAGATGAAATTCAACAGTTGCTGTCTATTTAGACGTCATTAGTACATGCAAACTGATTCTGATGCGCCACCCAAACCTCTTTTTTTCTCTTTAGCCCACACTGCATTACCATAAAACTAATGTCCTCTGCCAATGTATAAAATCAGTAAGTAGTTTTAGCAAACAAGAATAAAGACATGATCCTTTAAAAAGAAAGGATTTCTTTGCTGACACCCTCATCTTGACAGACTTACCCCTCTCCTGCTAGGAATGCAGCCCAAAGCCTTGCTCAGACCACTGCCTCTGCAGACATAGGGACTCCATTTTCATATCATCCTCTCCTTCAATTGCTGGGGCTGAGGGAAGCAAATATCAGTGTTTTATGTATGCGCCCTAAAGTATTAGAGAGGATGTTCAGAAAGGAGAAAAAGCATTGCAAAAATAAGAACAAGAAATGTTCTGAACCCGAAAGTGTAATTATTTTTCAAAACCACCTAGTGTTTCAGTTTGGAATACATTGTCTAATTACATATAAAAATATTAATTTAATACAGAAATATGTTGTTCTTTTAATTACTGGATACTCTTAGAAAAACAAATTCAGAATTTAAGTGTAAAAATATAAATATTTAAAAGAAGAATTATACAAATTATTGCAAGAAAGGAAACCCCACAGTTAAGTTCTTCCGAAAAACCTTAAGTATTTATGTTAGTGGAAAATATTTTAGTTGATGAAAATGTTATTTAAAGGAAAGATTTTAAAAAGTTTGAAACTATTACCTTTTAAATAACTTTTTTCAACTATATCTTGATTTAGGCTTGTACAAAACAGCAAGAATTTGAAGCATTCTGATTTCAATAGTTTGATTTAAGAGGAAAGAGTTGCAGTGAATTATTAAAATTTACTGTAAACACTTGAATAAATTAATATAGATTTGGTTTGATAGCAGCAGTTGAATTTTGGCAGGGACTATAAGGATATGCTGATTTGCTTCTATAAGAGCTAATGTTGATTCATTTGAGATCTCCACAAGACCTTTTATATAATCTTTCTTGAGTATTATATTTTTTTCCTCCAATGCAGTATATTTTATTTTAACTATGAATGGATGATACCATTTGATAAGAACATATTCTATACAAAGTCGGGCCTTGAGGTTTTTTTGCTTAATGTATTTTTGCACTACTGACATTATATTCATGCTCTGCTAGGTTCCCTGTTTCTGGTAGGACAGAAATAACAACTGATGGTTGTGATGGCACATGCCCCCCACATCCTTTCTTCCACACTATGATTTCAGAAATTCTCATCCGGCCTTGGCCTTGACAAGTAGCACCTGGTCTGAGCTCCTCTCAGAAACACTGTCAGCTCCCAGGAAACAGTGAGATCTAATGAGCTCCTGTTTTTTAACAAACAGCTTTGGTTAAATTTCTTGCCTGAATAACAACCCAAGCAGAACAACGCTTTTGTTACTGAACTTTCAAAGAAAGTTAGAGACCCAAATTGCTGTCAAGATGGAAAATTACTGACTGAATCCACTCCTCTTGCAGCCATATGAACAGCTGTTCTAAGTGAGATGCTTTGAGCTTTCCTGGACCCCAGTGGGTTGCGACTAGCAAGCTCCCTCTGAGAGGAGCCTCTCAGAGATAGTGAACTCTCCAGATTGCTAAGCTTGGAGGACTGAACAATGACAACAGAGCCTGAGCTGATACCCTCACCTCTTGAGGCTCTACCTTTTGCCCATTGTGAAGACACAAAGATGTGAGTACTGAATTTGAGATGAATTTTTCACAGGTATATATCTCATGCATACTCCTTTAGGTCTGTATGTGTGTGGCTTTGAATATGCAATAGAAAATTTATTATGACCATTGCTCTCTTAGATTCTTAAGTAACTCAGATTCCTAAGTAAAATAGGCCTATAAAAAAGACATTGTTGTGCTTTTAATAAATTCTATAAAATATTTTGTTAAATTATTTAAAATAGGCTATAAATTTTGTACTTGTTTAAATGAAGTCTGTTAAAACATTTAGGCCTAAACCATTGGTCAGGTCCAGGACTAAGTTTGGCAAGGGGTCTGCTCTGAACCTTGTGACTCGATGGGAGTCTCTCTTTCATTCCTTTTCATCCTTACCCTTTTCCATTCTTTTTACATCCCCAGACTCCACACAGATTATTTTTGGCTGATTTTAGTTTTAGATTTATTGATTTTATCTGTGTGCTTTAACTATCTAATAAGTAGTAGAGTGAACTTTTACAACACATCTTGTCAGTCTTTCACTTCTATACCTGGTTTTGCTGATACGTTTGCTGGTCCTTTGAACAACACACTCATTTGCAGCAAATGGTCAGAGGGATGATTCTTTCCACTCTAGTGTAAAAGAGTAAATACTGGAAATTTTTCAAGGAAAGACAATCCTCAAAATTGTGATGGTTTTTCCTACACAACAATTCAGATAAGTCAACATTACTTTAGAATGGAATTTCTTCTACAAGAAATGTATGAGTTCTATGGTTGGAAAGTGCTTTTCAAAAAAACAGGTTCTAATTACATGGTAAATGTTATAAGAGACATGAAAAATTAAGTAGAACCATTACTTCGCAACTTGAGCTTTCAGCTTGTGTTGGTGAAAATGAAAGGTGTTCTTTTTTCTCTAGTTATTATCAAGGAAAGGTATGGAAGATCTCATTATGGCAGACTAACACAAGTGTTATCTGCTAAATGACTATTTTTCACAGTTGCTAAGCTTTGATGTGAATTTATGCAGCCTGTGTGAAAACACCTTAATGAAATATGATCTGAGTTGTATCTCTGTACTTTAGCAAGTAATGACACATGCTAGAGACTGGAAGGCATGCTACAAGCCAGCACTAGCCATGACATTCTTTAGTGCCAAATAATTCCTACAGACAAATATACCATGCACTAAACTCAACATCTCTCACAGAAGCTGAAATGATGTGAAGAAACTAAGGAAGGAGAGAAGATTTCAAGACACATTTGATCCAAGAGAGAATGATACTATTGGAAAATAGCAGTCAGAGTAACCACCAGGTTGTACAGAGTTCACAGAAAAGAAGTGAATTTACCCTGGAAAATGATATCTAAAGCATATTGTCAGTATATAATGGTGTAGAGAGTTTTCCAAGGCTAAAACATCAGTATGTTTCAGAGCTAGGGTTTGTTGTTAACTTTTTATTCCATACTGCTGAAAGCATTAATTTAACTACTGCTTAGAAGACATTAATTGTCAAATTATCATTGTCATTTCAAGTGTTATTTTGATATACACAACAGTTAAACATTTTTCTGGAAACAGCCATAATTAAGGCAAAAGGAGGGATTGGGGATGATATCACAGAACCATTGAATATTTTGTATCAGAAGGAATCTTCGAAGTTTGTTCAATCCCCATATAGTGAGCAAGGACATCTTCAAATAGATCAGGTTTCTCAAAACCTTACCCAGCTTAATCTTGAATGTTTCCAGGGATTGGACAACTGCAGTTTTTTGGGCAACCTATTCCAATATTTCACCACCATCAGGATAAAATATCTCATGTATATTCATATTTATTTGTTATAATGAAGACTTCAATATCTTTATGTTTTGAAAAACTAGAAGACCTATTCTCCCTTTAACTGCACAATGGAAATTTAGTGTGCATTAACTTATCCTACATTTTTTACCAAAGTTCTTCCCCAGTCTTCTCTATCTTTACCGAAGAGAAGTAATGAATAAAATTCCTAATTAAAAAAACTAGTTAACACCAACAATTTTGTATGTTTACTAAAACTGTTAAAAATCTCACCACTTCAGCACCAAAATTCTGCAATCAGTTATGTTTTCAAATGATTATGGCTTTTTTAACATGATAAATCAGATTAGTTCTTGCTACTTTGCTAGCTTATCTGGTACACATGGATACATAAGATGACCATTAACGTCTATTTCTTTTTCCAAGTTTTCCTAGATTCCAGCAATTTATGTTTTTGAGATGGAGTTTTCTTGATCCCTGTCAAAACAAAAGGATTCTGTCATTAGCAAGATACTTGTGTGACCTTCAGATCTGTATCCCTAGCCTCTTGTTCTATTCAGCCTGCAATCTTTTTGGACAATGATGACCTACATGTTTGTCGAGTACAAAATAGCAAAATAAGGTGCTACTCTCAGTTGGAGTATAAATATAATAGTAACACAATTAATAAACTAATTATATAGACCATATTAAAGGCTATAAAACTGGCCAAACTCTGACTTGTTCTGAACTTCAATGGCAGATTATTCTATACAGGAATCTCCATAAATTACACTTTGTTAGAAGCTCCCATATGCTTTCCCCTGGATTTATACATTTTATTTTAGCTTTCCAGAGAAAACCTATTAAAGCAACCATTATAGAAAAAACAGAGCAAGTCTTTATCAAAATTCTTGCTTACCATCCTACACTCCATAAGAAAACATTGTGCTGTATCATAATAGTAAATTTTTACTTGAAAATCCTTCTTTATAAATCAAAGACACACTAAGTATTCTCCAAATTGATTGAATCTTGGAGCATGAACTGTAGGAATAAAAATACATAAGAATTCAGACATAAATAACAAGATTTTTTTTATTTTTTATTTTTTAAAGCAAACAAGAGAGAAACAAATATTTAAACATTTCTAACATAAGTTGAACTTCCTGTTTCTTCAAACAGACAGGGCTTGCATAATAAAAGTAAAGTCTGCATGAAGATGTGCAAAAAACCAAAAGATTTGTATCCTCTTGAGTGTCTTAATATTGCCTCAAAATGCCATGAAGTAAAATCAAATTATACTTTGTTGTAGCACCGGTCAAATAAGAGTTTAGAGGGAAAAAGAAAAGCAAGTATTTTTTTTACTTAATACAGTTAATTGCAAGTTAATTCTCTTCCCCAAGAATATATTTTCCTAGATTGCCTTAATTGCTATTTATTTCATGGATCAAACAGGGTAGCAATGCCATTTTTTTTTCTCACACACACAAATGCTATTTTTCTAACCATGTATGTGTTACCTTACTCTCATTTTTCATTTTTTCTGGTTCCCTCATTATAAATCATTATTTCTTTTATTTACTTCATTTTTATTCCTAGTTTATGCTTAGGATTACATTTATGCCACCTCAATCTTTTAATCAAATGCCCAATCTTATTAAATTGCCCAGTATAATTAGCCAGGAAAAGTCACTTCCAAGGAACATTACATCCCCTGCCAAGATGGGAATTTTCCTCAAGTTTTAATTTTATCCACCACTTCTGTCACTGTGGCTTTGGCTCCTTCTCTTCAGGTAATTTACACTAGCACAGCTGCAGTCTTGCCATCACTCCCTTGCCTTGCTCCTACCTCCTCCCTTCACTGTCAGGTAGGTTTGAGGAAACAGATCAGAGAAGAACAAACCACAAGGCACAGCTGTGGGGGAAATATGGCAGCCTGAGTTTTGTCTAGATTTTAAAACACTGATTTTTACTTCTAAATTAACTCTAGTTCTAGAAAATCTGTCCAGGCTAGGTCTTGAAAGGACCCAATCTCTTCAGGTCTTCAGAAGTAATTATTCTAGGCTGTTAAGGATTCTTTTGCCAATTTTTTTGAGTGTTCATTTTCTAGACAGCTGTGAAATAATGTCTAGTTGGCCTTCCAAGAGTGACTAGCTTCACTTTAATCTGCTCCTGATAACTCGTTATGTGCCTCTAGAACTGAAAACACATCCAAATTGTTAGTATTAATCATTTGCTAAAGTAGATTACCTTTCTAACTGTTTGTAAAAATAATGGTGTTCATATATTGTTTCAGCATACAATTTGTAGCATAAATTGTAGTAAATTATTTTATTGATATTTATAGATAAATAATGCTATCAGAGGAGTCCAACATTCTACCTTGTTATGCTATGAGATGTCACCATTAATGCTGCAAAATATCTGTTGCTCTATTGATTCTAGAACTTTTTAACTACATAGAAATATTTTTGAGGCATTTCCACAGATGTGAGAACAAAGCAGCTAATATGCACACGTAATTTAAATAAATAGAATAAATAGAATAAATAGAATAAAATTATCTACAACATGAGAAAGAATTTACAGGTTTCTGTCATTCCAGAGGCTTGTAATCATAGATAGGATGCTAACATTGGTAAGTATTAATATCAAGTGAAGAAAGGTGTTTTCTCTCTAGGTGATGAAGTCAAGGTAGTGTGGTTTGCAAGAATAGCAGGAATATCAGAGCAAGTAGCAGTCCTAAAAAGAAGGTAAATTTGTCTACAAATAAACTCACACATAACAGGACTGCATTTCTCCCAAGTCTCCACAATATTCTTATCATTCAGGACACAGATCTTTATTCTAAAAAATATAGATTTAAGAAGAGCTTGAGAACATTGCCTAAACTGATGCTGACTGCTGCAAGATGTACTGCAATCAATGCTCACATCTGTGAACCAGATGTGCTAGTTTTGGCTGGGGTATAGCTAATTTTCCTCACAGTGCCTAGCATGGAGCTGCATTTTGGATTTGTGCTGAACAAAATGATGATGACATAAGGATATTTTTCCTATTGCTGAGCATGACTTACTCAGAGGCAAGGTATTTTCCACTTTTTGTACTGCCATGCTAGTGATGAAACTGGAGGTACACAAAAAATTGGGAGGAGACACAGCTCAGGTGATCTCAATTGAGCAAAGGGATATTCCAGACTATATGACATCAAGCTCAGTATATAAAGTGGAGAGAAAGAGAGAGAGGGTTGTTTGGAGTGACGGAATTTGTCTCAAGTCACGGCTACACGAGCCCTGTTTCCTGGGGTTGGTTGAACACCTGCCTTCTCGTGGCAAGTGCTGAATCAATTACTTGCTTTTCTCTGTTTGTGTGCACAGCTTGTGCTTTCTCTATTTAACTTTCTTTTTCCCAGCCTGTGAGTTTTCTGGCTCTTACCCTTCTGATTCTCCCCCTGACCCCACTGGTGGGGGAGTGAGAGAGCATCTGTGAGGGGCTTGGTTGCTTGCTGAGGTTAGACCATGACAGTCCTTTTCGGCATCCAGTGCAGGGACACAAATTGTTGAAGATAATGTCAAAGTTGTGATCTAACTTTGTCTCTAATACTTAAATAGAGTATCTCTGTTGCTATATACTTAAATTTTCTTTTTCTGCTACCTATGCATGACTGACAAACATGACTCAGAATCTCATCTCAGAAGCAGATTTTGTCAGCTAATAACCTGAAGTTCCTTCTTCAGTTCTATATGGTGAAAATTAAACCATTAGGTCATTCATCGTGTATCTGCGTTTGTGAATATGCAGATGTTGGCTAATATACAAAAGTGACATACTCAAGTTTGAATTATTGATCTTATACTAGCTTTTACCATCCTTAAAGAATGCTCATATATTATTTTCTACCTATGGTAGGGTTAGATTAGCAACTTAGCCTTGCACTCTTGAAAAAAAAATAAATTTGGTAATGCCATTTTCTTTCTTTTCCGAGGACGAGGAAAGTATTTAGAAAATAAAATTATTTGAAAGAACCTTACAAAAATTACCTGGAAGAGTATTTTTCTATTGCACCTTCCTCCTTTTTATCCATTACTTTGTCAACATCATTCATAATTATTTCAATGGGAAATGGAATTAACAGTGAATTCAGATATGTGTTAAATAGTCTGAGAATCTTTCTTCTGGTTAGTTTGTCTCATATGTAACCTCTGTAAAGATGAACAAATATTTGCTTTCTTAATGGGTAACGGAGTAGATGAAATTCAGAAATTTAATTTTGGAGTTTAAGGCTGTGTTCTATATGCAAACCCTTCACAAAGAAGCTGCAGATGAAATCGTCATAGGAAACTAAACTTACCCAAGAGCAGGTGGAGTACTGTTGAAGCGTATCTCTTATGCAGGATGTGGAAAATATGCAATTATGCTACAATCTCTCCTCACTTAAGCATGTTTCATCAATAAACGTACACATCTTGGTATCTATCCAGAAAGAACCCTAAGCAACCCTTCTGTAAGAAGATGCTTTTGTACACTGCCACAGATGGGAGAGCATGTTCTCCACAGTCAAAACACCTCCTACAATCATCTTTTAGCTTGTGAATATAAAAATGGCAGATGAATGTAGCCTCTAAGGAAGCTAGCAGAAGGAAGAAAATTATCAAATCAGATGGAGTTTTTTTGTCATATGTTTATGAATAGGAGAAGTGTGAAAGAAGCAGCTGTAACTAAAAAGTAAAAATAAAAAAAAGAGGAAGACATTTAAAATATTTTCACATTTATTAAGAAAAAAATAAAACTATTAAAACCTATAAAAAAGCTGAAGGTCTATTTTGAATCAGTTCTGTATAAGTATTCTTATAGCAAGGTCTTATTTTTTTAATCCATCCTGTAAACACTGTTGTGTTTGTTATTTGTGGCTTAGCTTTCCAGGTTGGAGTTGTACCTTTACAAATTTCTGGCTTGTGCATTTGCATCTTACTAAAGATTAAGTTGAATTCAGTGAGTGGTATTTCAAGAATTAGGTGTGCTGTCAACTTTTTGTGCCCAGGTCAGAGTGTCTGGCCTGAAGACATTTGAATATTAACTAAAAAATGACTTTTTGATAACTAAAACACAGAAGTATGTGTTTAAAGGAAAATAAAACACAAGGGTATCTTTTATGGAAAGGGGTTAGAATGATATCAGATGAAATTAAAAATCCATGAAAAAGTTCACAGCAGCTACGGCTTGGTCTTGTGACCATGATAAAAAGATGCAAAGGAGCAGTGAAGAGTCCCCAGGAACAGAATGCTCTAAATCCTTGTTTATTTGAGAACTAATTGTTCAAAGAAATTCAAGCAGAAACTGTAATAGAGTATAAGGTTAAACACTAAGGTGGTGATACCAGGTAGTATGAAAACACGACCTAGATTTATCTGAGATGATTATGATACTAAAAATCACAACCTCAGAGAAATTTGTATATGTAAGTGATAATACAATGAACTAGACTAAGATGAGTATCAGAAATTTTGTCATATGCATGAGTGATCAAGCATGGATGTCCAATCACTTGTGTTTGTGAACGTAGCCTGCTTTAGGGACAACTGGAATTTAGTGTTGGGGGTTAGACTGAACCACAGCAATGGATGTGAAGGTAACTGTACTGCTTCAGGAAAACAATTGTATTTTTGAAAGGCACTTTCATTTCTTCACTTACCATTTTCATATTTCTTTTAGGGAATGAGGCAAAGTGAAAGAGATTCTATACCCATATAAATATTCCTGCAGGAGCAGTCAGGTGATGTTCCAAACTCCTTCTACTTGAATGTTCAAATAACCTGCTTCTTTTATCTTCTAGACTGCCTAGAGAGCTGTTCCCTACGTCTCACATCCACTACAGAAAATCTTTGTTCCTCTTAGAGCTTCCTCAGTTTATTTACCACATCTCTGAGTTTCAGTTTTTCTTCTGCTTTGACTCTCCTAACCATAGTAAAGTTACTATTTCCTTCCCTTTCAATTCTCCTGCCTAATCCTTTTTCCCCATTTCCATGTTCCACAGAACAGACCCTTTGTAACAGCCAAAGCTGCTGAGCTGTCCTTCCTTGTCCATTTCTGGCAGAGCCCATGCCACTGCACCTTCTCCAGCAGGTACCTATTTTTTCCTGGGCACCGCAGCTGGTGCAATCCAATCTTCTTCCAAACTTGGGTCCTGGACTCATGCTCTGAAAGGCATGGCAGACATTTCAGACAGTGGAAATTACCTCCTCAGGTGGCATTCTGAAGGCAGAAAGAATGACACACGCTGAAAAAAAAGAGCATTATCTGCCCTGCCCTCCTTCCTATTTTATCAGTCAATTGAAGTGTTGTATATAACACTTAGCAGCAGTTTCAGGTCCCTCTTGACTCAATGCAGACATATTGACTATCAGTCTTTGCTCCTTACTCCTTCCTGCCACTGTTCGGCCACTGCTAAGAAAATAAAAAATAGCAGCTAGACATTTACTGCTTCTATCCCATTTTCTCCTTCTGGTAGAAGGCCATGCAAGGAGACCACTGAAAATTTACTCTCCTCTAGGATACAGACGCTGAACCACAGTCTGGCCTGGTACACTTGGTATCAAAGTGAATCACAAAGGATTTACAATATCATTCAATTAATCAGTCTCAAGAGTTTCATCTGGAATTAATACCACACACAGCTGCATTTGGAATTATTTTTAAATCAAGTGTACCAGTGTACCATTTTCCCCTCACTCAGTCTTTGAATTTGGCAATAAAGCTGGATGAATTTTGCCAAGGTGATTCATTTTATCCAGACCTCTAATTATATTTGGGCAATTAAAGAGAGAGATGGGCGCAGTTCAACAAGTCAAGAGCATTTTATAAATAAAAATTTGTCAAGTATAATGGAAAGCAGTAGCTACAAAGTAAAATTATATAAATAGAGGCCTAATGCTTGCTGAAGAAAAATAAAAACAAAAACTGACTTTTCTGCAATTATGCAGGTTGATTTGCTGGATGAGAAAAATGCAGAATCTAGAATGGAACAGAAATGGGATTTCAGAGTCGTAAAATCCAAGCATACAGAACAAATAAAGTAAATTCTGCTACTCCAAGACAACAAAAACTGTACCTTGAGTCCAATACATACTGAGAGACCACACTGGTCTTTAACTTCAGATGTTTCCCATTCTGCTGTTTTACCTGGATTCCACCTGCGTAGTGTACCAGGCTACGTTTTTTAATGGTGATCAAGGACCTTTGATAACCATCATTAGCTGGCTTAAGTCATCAAAACCTTGAATTCTAATTTTAACTCTATTTATCTTTGTCTTTTCTATTTATTCTACTAAAAAAATCTCTGTTGTGAAAATAGGATGTTCATACTAGATCAAATATTATCTCTGTTAAGAATTTATATACAGTAACCATTTCAAGAAATCAGAGCAGAGCACTGTACAGACTGAGCCCTATATTTTTAGGAAAGAAAAACAGTACTGAAAGTCAGCAGGTGTTTGGATTTACAGAGGGTGCACAATCTTATATTTGTCATTTAAAAGATAAACATGATAATAAACACATAGTTTTCTTTCAAGCACTTACTTCAAACAAGTAATGCAAGAATAGCAATTCATTTCCTTAACTTTGATACAGCACCACAAATCAAGTGTAACATTGTCAAAATGACCTGAGAAAATATTTTTATATCTGTTTTTCTGATGTTGTGATGATTCTCCATATTTTGCTTGAACTATTCGTTTTCACCAGAAGACATTTGAAGACAAATCTAATCATTTTCTGAGTCATGTTTAAAATAACTGTGAGACTGATTTTCCATTGTCCTGAAGAGTGTATAGTCATTTCAATGGTGCAGAATGGTCCCACTTCAGCAATCTACTTAAAGTACACGCCTGACTAAGTGTGTGAATCGTCCCATTGATTTCAAAGGAAGTATTTATATCTTTAATGAGAGGCACACTTGGAAAAGGCAGACTGAATCAGAGCTGGAACTCTGTCTCTTCCCAGCTTGTATACTGGCTCTTTGCCACCTATTTGCAACATCAGCCTGGGCTGAGTGTGGAGGTGACCAGGCTGCTGGTTCCAGGTCCCAAACAAACCAATTCAGTCTACAATGGGATACCAGACAGGTGTAGTGCTCTTTTAGACAGATAAACACCATTACTCTAACTGGTGGTATGTGTATGCTAACTCACCCCTATACAGCATCATTGTATAAAACTTCTAAATGAACAAAATTTTGCAAAACCAGTCAGCTAAATAAATACCAGAATTAAAGAACAACTGCAATATTTTGCATGCAACTTATAGTGCAATACAATAGTTATCAGTAAGTATGAAGTATGACTAATCTTAGATTATATCTTTGGAACACCATTTCCATGTTCAGAGTAACAGCCAGAGCTCTACAACCAAGGTTCCTGGTTATGCTAAACCTAAACACCATTATATACCTTAAACAGACTGCATTGCATATTCACATAATAATTTTGCATTTCAAATTTGTGTGTAATCAGCTGTGTTCACTAAATTTAGGTGCTAGTAATTCTTACAAGATATGCACAAAGAGCAAAGACAAATAAAGTGTTGGTAGATAAAGTAGATTTTAAAGATATTCTAACAACTGAATCTTTAATAACCAATACTAATATCATGTCACAGTTTTATTTGCTTTGCAGTCTACTTACATTTCCTTTAGTTTCTTCTTACAAGTGTTTTAATTTCATTTCATATAAACCAGAATATAGATGGAAAGAGGTGTTAAAACAAAACTGTATTAAATTTATGAGATTTGAAAATTTTTTAAAGCTAGTTTTTAAGTAACTTTCTTCTAAACATTTTAGAATTCTAGATACAAAAGTAATGTCTTAAATAGAAGCTCTGTTTACCTCTCCACGTCACGATGTTGCACGAGTATACACAGCTCTAACAAATAGCTTTGACATTCTCAACTCTTTCACTATTACTCTCCACAGTCCCATATCTCTTTCGGCATTTGTTCTACCCTGCAAAGACATTTTGCTGCTTTTATGTCATGACCTCAGCCCTACAGAACTGGAAACAGGGAACCGTATGTTGGCTGAGTATTGTCTAGGGAAGGATCTCTGCTTCCATCTATTGGTGAACTGTTGAAGAGAGGAAGATGGCCTTACTCATTTCCCTTTCCTCTACTCTCAGTGGGTGTTTTCTACACAGAAGCCTTCTCAGCCCACAGTTACCCTGTCCCCCACACCTGTGTCACAGAAAAATTGAAGTCAGACCTTCTGAATGAACTGGTAGTGCTCATTCAGAACTGCTATACCCTAGATCTATCAACCTGATTGCCAAGCAGAAAATATCAACCAAAGAACATGTTCCATGGCACAGACCAGTCACCAGTGTTGCTGAGGGACACCAAACAGCTTCCCTAGGATGAAAATCACAACTAAAGGCAACACCACAGCAAATTACCACACTGAGAAAACAGTACGCCTTACAATATGCCACTAAATGTAGCAGTCTGCTGGGAGAAAGACAGAAAACAATGCTCTACATAGACCCCAAGCAAAATAACCAAAGATATCTAGTATTCACAAATTTTTAAGTGAGAGCACAAGTCAGCGCATTGAATTCAAGAATTTCTCAACATTTAATCCTTGCTCTTCTTGTTCAACTCTTACACCAACATAATGTGAAATCAGGTCAATAATAATTATTTCTTAGTAGCACACATAACCACTTCACTACGTGCCTTTTCTCATATTGACTTTTTTTCCTTTGATGTATTACTGTCCCTTAATATTTACCTTCTTAATATTTCTCTGTTAATTTTCTTAATTACCTTCTGGTTTTTATGTCTATTCTCTGTATTTAACTTTATTTATTCCACTTCAATTGTTATAATCTCACCTCCATCAGTATTTCTTTAAATATTGTAACCACTTGCCTATCACTTTATTTTCTCTCCTCAACCCAGTGTTGGCACACTTTGTTTTCTTCTTGGCATTAGTTATTTGCTGTCTCAAGACTGTCCCTTCACCCCTTTGATCATTTGAATCCCTCCCAATATATCTTCACTTGTTGGGCCACCATGTTTACTTCAAACTGTCACCCACAAAGGCAGTAGAAATCTTTCTATTGCCAGCAACAGGACTCTCTCAGAAGTCTTCATGTGGTATATGGATCTGTATTCAAGCTAGTACTACACACTAAATTAGACAGAACATTCCTACCATCTGTTCAGAGTAGCTGTAAAGAGTTGCACAGACGCCGGTTTGACTGCACAGCAACAAATTTTATTGGTCTTGGTAACCCCAGAGATTATACTACACAGTGAGCACCATCTACTGGCATCTAATTATTTATACATAGATATAAAGCATTTCTCTATTCCTGAACCAAAAAATATTTCTTTTTTAAAGAATCATATTTTTTTTTGCAGATCTACAATTAGATTTCTGTTCCAATCACTGCATCGTAATAACTTCAATTCTGGCTGGAAGTCAAAAAGACCCATTATATTTAAAATACATAATTTTAAATTAATAAAAACACACATGTAATTTAACACACAATTTGTAGATAAATATACAAATAAACACATATATTAATTGTAATCTTGGCTTTAAATCATCTCCTCTTCATTTTTATCCTAGGAAGCCTTCTTAAAGGAAAAAATAAAATGCTTAATCCCACAGTAATGACTGCAGATATTGCACCATGAATATATTTTATTGATATTCTGAAAGTCTCTTAACTACAGAAAGACTCTGAAGAGGGAGAGATTTTGAAATACAAATTTAATTTGGACAAGTATTTGGTACATACACATCAAAGAAAGAGCTGGACAGGAGTTTTTTAATCAGAATGATTTTGTAAGAAATGCAGTTTTCACAAGCTCAGAATATTCTGAAGGAAGCTTTGATTTTCTTCTAAGCCTTATACTTTCTGTGAGTAAAAACCAAAAATCTATTAAAGAAAAATGAATCTATTGTACTTTGTTTTCTTCTTATTCAAACAACATTATTTCGTGCCATTCAATTAGCATGTTTTAATATCAAACTGACTTCACCAATTATACTTCTTTACATAATAGAAGCGGTAGAATTTGAAGTTGATGATGTTTGGGGTCTGTTTATTCTCAATTGATATTGTTTCACTCTGCAGACAGATTGCTTAATTTTAATTTTAGCAGTAAGAATATCAAGAGTTTTAGTCCAATTTAACTAATGGAAAAGTTAGAAAATACTCTTATTTAGATCCTATGCTTTCCAGAAATATAGAGGTTGCAGAGAATAAAGGCTTTGCTTTCAGTTCCTTGCATAAGGAAGGCTGTCAGGGCAATGTCCATACTACTCTACTGTGCCCAGGAACTTTCCCCAAGTACAAGTAGCATGGAGTAGCTTG
This sequence comes from Thryothorus ludovicianus, assembly GCA_013397245.1. Lineage (NCBI taxonomy): Eukaryota > Metazoa > Chordata > Aves > Passeriformes > Certhiidae > Thryothorus > Thryothorus ludovicianus. Next base: position 438,535 of record VZTB01017961.1, on the reverse strand, counting down.
TTGGATTTATGGCATTCAAAAATTATGACCAAATTATCTTATTCTGCACCATAGGAGTTGCTGCAGGAAGCTGAACATGGGGGAACAACCCTTGGAGTGATATAAACCTCAAACTGTGCCAAGAAACTGTTTAGGATTCACTAATTTGTATTTAGAGAACACAGGAATGGTTTGATGGACTAGATGGTCATATTTCAGTGCCTAGAAATGCTTGTTGATTAGTCTACTAGAATAGACACAGCCTTAGATGTTTAAAATGTGAAATTAATCCTAGTGACAGGCTGATTGAGATGTACTTCCCAAAGCTGCATGTTATGCCATAGGAAACCTGGAATCTCATATAAGGTGCACTAATTGTCTCATTAAGGCACATAGGGGAGATCTACAGGGGTTTAAGTCAGTTTTAAGGAAAAATTACATCATTGTGCTTGACATTATGGACATGTATATGCCAACCATCAAATTAATTCAGAGCACTGACCCTGGACTTTATAAATATGAATCACAAAAGAAATACATTCAAGGACATTCTCCTGATATTCACCATCAGTTAAACTATGAGTTTCAATCCATTTCAGCATATCGTCATATCGCCTAATTTCAAGAGATAATAATACACATCAAACCAATTCTTTTAAAATTCTGGTAAAAATACTGGTTTAACTAAAAACTTTTACACACTTTTAAATGGATGATAACACTAAAACATACCTAGCCTTAAGTTGGACAAAATAATTCTCTGTATTTAAACATAATAGCTGATCCAGAACAGTAAAAGCCATAGTCTGGAAATAAAACCAACACAGCACATAAATATAACCACTGCCTAGCTTTCTCAACATTTGTTTCTGGATGAAGACATTATTTCCAGAGAAAATATTAAGTTTCCTCCCTAAATTCCAGTTATCTACTAAACCCTTGAAGACTTCTGTGGGACAGTATGCACAAGGACGTTTGGACTAACCCTGCATTACCCCTACAGCTGCAGTCTTACAGCTATTCTTCCCCCCTGAATTGAGATAATGAGTTAAGCTTGCATCCTCTCCTGGCATTCTATCCTTACTAAATTTTCCTCAACAAAAAATATTCTTTTAAGCAAAATATTTTGTTGGTCTAAAAAGCTATTTAATTATACTACATTATACTGGATGAATGCAAATGAATTATCAAAAATGCTACTGAGATTTAGCAGTGAATTTCCATACAGCTCTATTACTTGTGCCAAAAGTAATGAAGACTCACTTTTAAATTTAAGTTTACAAAGGGAAAACACAAATGGATATATATTTTATACCATACCATACTTTTCTCAATTAGCTAGTGAGAATAAACCTTCCTCAGACTGATAATTCTTCTGAAGAGACTCTTTCCATGCTTACACATAAGACTCTATATGTGCTTTTAAATTGATTTGTGCATGCACCTCAAAGCCCTGGCAAGGCACATTTAAATAATTGCAATAGAATACACATCAATATTTAAACACATTATATACTCTTGAACTTTTACCTTGAGCAGTTTTTTTCTATTTGCTTAAAAATGTATTTCTTTAAAGGCTGAGAAGATACTGGAACATGAAGATACACGCTCTAGAAACAGGCATGCTTAATGCTTACTTTAAGGAACATTTTAGCTAGATAAAAAGTTTTGAGTTCAGAACTTGAACTAAATGGAATATTAGGGGCAAGTGCCTCAGTAAGTGTAATACATACAAGAAGCAGAAAGCAAGGAGAGTTATTTTATGAAAGTTTAACCTTTTATATTCCCTCAAAATGTTTTGCAGGACTGCAATTTTTTTTAATTTGAAAACTACATTTTTCAGTTTTCTTTCAAATTTTCTCAATGAAGAAGAAGAATCTCTGTGAATACGAAAAATTAAAATCAGTTAGGAAGACTTCCACCTGCACCCCAGGGGCACCATTACCTTAGCTAATCAAGTCTCTTAATGTTCAGGTATCTTGACAAAATGCCTGAGTATCAAGAGGCTAAATTCTGCTTGTAACTCTATGGCTTGCCAAAATTATGCAAGCTAGTCCCGGCACCTCCTTGTCATTTTTTAATCAGCACCTTGTCATCTCCACTTGGACTAAAGTGGCTCAGGAAATGCTAGATTTCTGTGGAATGACAGTGTATAAATAATTTCTTAGACATAAAAATGTGCCTTGGCATTACCCGTAAGCTATGACTGCAAACTTTAATATTACTTGACATAAAATTCTCATGTAGCTTCACAAAACAAATAGATATGTAGCATCAGGCATATATTGTTAAAAGGGAGAATGTGACTGGTTTTGTAAAACTGTTTTTTAAAGCAACTATAATTCCAAATCTCACCCAATTTTTATTGCTGACACACTCAGCAAGAGACTTGTATTTCCTGTTGGAAGTTATGAGATAGCACCACCACAGGTACTTTTCATACCTCAAGACTGATTGTACAGGTTGTAAGTTTTATTTTCAATAAACTAAAGATGGCTGCTGAGTTAACTTGTACATCTCAGAAAACCATAGAAGACAGTAAATTGTGAGAAGAAATTATTTCACTACTGATGCATGCACACTAGCTAGAGAAGAAACAATACAAGAACCACAATTAAAACACCCAGTTATCTTACACAAAGTTGGTGCTTACAACATTGTTAAGCTATGCTTGACTCACGCTATCAGGGTTTCCACAAGCTGACAAAAACTGGCAGCTGTTTAGAATAAAGAACTCAAACAGTACACACCAGATGCATCTAAACTGCAGGTCAAGATAGAGTAACAAGATGTACCATGCCTGAGTGTCCCTTAATCTCTCAGGGTAGTGACATTAGAAATTAACCTATCACCAGCAATTGTCTCGAGGCTGTAAGGTGGCAATAGTATAGTAATAGTGTCATCCTATCTTGATATTGTGCTGTTGGGAGGACAGCATGATCAGGTAAAAGATTAAAAATTATCTTCTAAATTGCAAAAATGGAAACCTGCCAGAAAAGAGAGATCTTTCTTTCCATTCTAATGTATTGCTTAAAATACAATTATTCTCAGGCTTGTAAATCAGCTAGAGGACCCCTCAGATTATTTCATGGGAAATCCAGGTCTGTACTCCACAATAAAAGTAAATAAGTGAGACCAATGAACATCCAAATACCAGATAATTACTACTATGATTATTATTATTATTGTGTCTAGTTTGATTCTGCATAACATGAAATTCAAATTGACTTATTTGATCTACAAGTCTCTTATCTCACTGTGGAAGCTGGATGCAGAATATGGTTATTAGCTAGTCTGGTCAATTTGTTTGCAGATTCAGGACAGTTCCCCATAGCTTTTCTAACTATTATATAGCACTTGGGATATAAATCAAAGGTCTTTCATTTAATTTACATTATCTCAGCATTAAAAATTGTCCCTGATACTCATTGTCTCCTTCTTTTCACCTCTCTTCATTTTGTAACAAACTCTGTACCAAACTTAACTTTCTTTGATTCAGGATTTGAAAGCTACTTGTTATAACGTGGCTGTTCTCAGCCAAATGCTGCTTATACCCTCTGTAACCAAATTTCTCTGCTAAAGCGAGCTTCACGCATTTTGGATTGAAATTTGTCTTTGTTAGGAGTGTATTTTAAAGCAATTTGAGCCTGTAATGCTATTAGAAAACCAGAGTAATTAGACGTCTAATTAACTTTGACGATTTGTGACTTGGATCTAAGGGATATAACTTTTTCTAAATGGAAAGGATTGGACTTCAAAAGTTTTTTACTGCAGCCTGTCACAGTCCAGGTGGACTTTGATTAAACTTTTTTGAGCAACCACAAGTATCCAGCTGTCAGCTAATCTTTTCTTAATGAAACCTTATATGTAAAAATAAGTATGAAAATGACTGCTACTTGTCAAATTAGAGTGGCAAAACCCCACAGTATATGTTTATAACATGTGTATTTACTTGAGTGTGAAAGGAGAGACCTAATTCACATTCTGGATGTTTGCTGAACAGCTTCCTACCATAAGTGCAGCTGCTGTTTAAACACCCTAGGTTTTAGAATAAATTGAATTGTCTTTGTTAACACATTAATGTACAAAGTTTAAGAGAATACAGGACTTTTGGCAGTACTTTGAAAATTATTAGAAAATAAGGCTTAAAAGTGACATGGAGGTGTAGGTGGGCTCCCCATTGGTGATGCCAACCAGAATCTAAGATATCTGAAAAATATGCAGGAAGGTCATAAGCAAATGTATGAATCCAGAATAAATTAAAGCATTTACAATCCCACCATGGACTAAGCAAAACAGAAGAGATGGAACAAATATTTACATGACTTATCTATCTTTATGATTGTAATTAATTTGCTTACAATTAGATGGTTGGATATAAGAACCTAGGGAAATTTACTTGAGGAACCTCACATGTAAACTACATAACATTAACTAAAATTGAATTAATTCTAGAGTACGAATCCTCAGAAATCAAAACTGCACTACAATACACATTTGGAAGTGATAGCACATCTTTCAAAGAGTGCAAGTGCAAGATCAGTAAAAGAAAAAAAATATTCAAAGCTCAAAAATGCAAATTTTTTGTTCAGAAATCTCTCCTGCTATGTCCTCTTTCCATCACTGGTGAAGATCAGATCCTGACTCAAGTGCAGGACCTTGCACTTGACTTCCTCCGAAGCCTGCATAGGTCCCTCTGGTTATCATTCCTCCCCACCAATACATCAAGCACACCACGCAGCTTGGAGAAATTGTGAATCTTGCTGAGGGTGCACTCAATCCCACTGTCCATGTTGCTGACAAAAATCTTTAGTGGCACTGGTCCTGATACTAATCCCTGAGGAATGTCCCTCAGCACCGGACATCCTCTCTATATGTCTATTCAAGATGACAGTTTATTGAGAGATGTAAAAGTGTTTTAACCCTTAATATTCACCAGCTCAATGGGTTTCCTGTTTTTGGCTCCACTGGGATCACTCATAGCAGCAGATCTATAACAGAGGAACATGCAATGTGAGTGAATAAAGCAGGTAAATCCCCTTTCCCTGCTTGCAGCTCTCTTTTCTCATCACAGCCTTCAGCTAAACTCTGGTTCCAGGCATCACACATTTGTCTATGATTGAGGCAAAGAGCCCAAGATCCATCTCCACTGCTTCCAGCAAACCTGTGCTTTATGGCAAAACTAACTTTACGCAAATCTCAAGCAAAGTGAGCATGAGGAATTTTAAAGACAAGTGGTTCTTAGGCTGTTTGCAGGTTTGCTGGTGACTGTGGCTAGGCTTTCTGAGAAAGAATGAAAAGTTTCTAAAAGAGGAAAGCCCCAGAGAGTATTTGAATTAAAAATTCTAAACTTTGAAATAGAGAAAACACCAAGCAATGTGGGGAAATAGGAGGGTTGACAAATATTCCACACTGCAGCCTCGGAGGGAAGGCCTTTATCACAGCTAATTCAGGGATATTTTTTCAAAGTTGCAGACACTTGGATAGTTCATCCCATCCCTCAGTTCCTAGACTAGAAAAGTTTCTTTATATCCATAAGGCTCAGGCTTCAAACTGCAAATAGAAATTTTTCTCTAACTTTGCCTTCTCAATTCTTAGGTACTTTGCATATTGAGTAAGTTCAATAGCTTCTAAAAGAAGAGCAATTTCTCATCTCCTTCCAGAGGACTTTAATGAATTCTCTAAAAGAAATAGGAACAAACAAAACCAAAGGGATTATAGAACCATAAGCTAGGTTTAACATGAGTCCTGGCCTTACATACCCTTGTATAACATCAATTTGTAATTAAACTTCTGTGTTGGAGCAGTATCTATAACTGGTAGATATGAAAGACTCTTTAGTACTGTATTTCCTCCTTAATATGTGCCAAAATAAGATGGACTATGCCATGCAAATTCTTATTCTTTCCCTATTACTCCATTTCCTTCAAATGTTGAGTGCACCACACTAAGTGGCTTTCTTTTCCTGACCAACACTGTCAAACCTTTTAATGTCCACAATTACTGCAATCCCATTTTATAGACTGAAAGCCCGTTCTGAGACACTGGAACATCTTTCTATGCCTAAGGATAAATTCTCCAGTCTTTTATCCCAAACAGGATTCCTTCTTGTCCATGAGTTCCTAAGTGGCTGGCAAGAGAAACCTTCACAGGTATCTTGACCAGACAACAGAGTAAGCCTGTATGTCAGAGCCTGCAAAAATGGCCCTATCTTGCTCAGACTATGTACAGAAGTACCAGGTAGAAAATGTTGTCTTGAGCACAGCTTAAATTAAGATAAATGACAGAGTTCTTGCTTAAGCAGGTACAAGTTCAAGTCAGAAGGCAAAGTGGTCAGTATGAGTGGCATTGCCAGGCAGGAGATGGAGCCACCACAGTGCTCACAGCCCCCAAAGAGCAGCTCAGCTGCTCAGCACTGAGCGCTGCTGGGACAGAGCAGCACAACACTGCCACTGCCCCCAAATGGGAGCACTGTCTCTCAGCATAAGATTCCTCCTTGCCCTGGCTCTAACAGAGAAGCAGTCTCAGAGGTGAGGAGCACAGAGAGGCTGGTATCTCCCAGCAAAAGAGGAACCTTGCCAGTCAGGCCCTGGCCTCAGCTGGCAGTACTGCTTTGTCCGTGGGCTGAAATCTAGTTGCTCCAGTGCTGCTCTTCTCTGTTACTGGGAAGGTCACACAAGGAGCTGCAGTTTCAACTACAGACCAGTCACCAGAAATCTGTTCCCAGGTCTGGAACAACAATATAGCCCTGATACATCTCAACTACCATTTGCTTCCCATCTGAGGATGCTGGGAATACCTTCTGCTCTGTCTCCAACACATCTCTGTCCACTCTGCAAATCAGAACAAGAAGGCACTCTTCTGACCCTTTCCTTCTTGGGGCAGGCCTGCAGCCACACAAAGCCTAAATGCCCCCTGACTCCAGAGAGATCTACCTCTGTGTCCCTGGGTAAAGCAATGAATAAGTCAGTCACCAGGAATTGTAACACATCTGACCAAGTGATACCTTGTTTCTGCTCTTCACCCTGAATCTCTGGTCTCTGTGTCACTGTATAGTCAGATAGCACATGTATTTCCAGCACTGATTAAACCTTTTTTATAAGGCGCCAGCATGACTCACAGTTATAAATCCTATTATAAGGATTCAGTAAGAGATAAAAATCTGTGCACCGACAGAACCTCTTGAAGATGTGAAGCTTTATGCTTTTCAAAACATAACCCACAATTCAAGCTTCAGTCACTGCAATTCATTTGAAAGTACTGAGTTTGAGTGATGGCTATTTTACCCTTTTGAAGGACTGGCCAAAAAAAATTTAAACTTATTTATTGTTACAAATGCCACTGTGACAAAAACCTTGCAAAAACCTTATATAGAAACATAAAAATCAATAACCAAATTGGTAGAAAGATTTCTTTATTCATCTGTAAAATTCTCCTCCATAGGTAAATGGAGGAGGTCAAATTGCATGTCACAATCCTGTCTATGAACTCTGAAACATGAATAGTGTGTAAGTTTACATTATTGTCCAGAATCAGTACAATACTACAGAAAATTTGGGAATACCTTATTCTTCTTTCTCCCCAACATTTATTTTTTCAATTTAACCACAAAATCTTAAAAGAAAAATTGTTTTCAGCAAGTTCAACTAAGAAATAATAATCATATATATATATCATAATATAGATGTCATATATATATATAATTCATAGATTACATGAGATTTTATTAGAAATTTGTGGTTTTCCATGGGACAAAAAAATGAAATATGCCACATGTGTTTAATTCGCATGGTATGGAAATAGTACGGTATATTAGGAAAGAGTGATCTTGTAGATATTTAAGAAATTTATATTTAAACAATAATGCACAAAACTAATAACATAATGAACCAATAATAACATAACAAAACATAACAAATTCCAAATCTGTAGCAGATTATTTAATAGCTTTTCCTCCAGCTTTCCCTTATAGTTTTAAAAATTCTCTCATTCTCCCAGACAATCTTATAAGCTTTGTTTAATTGATTTTGTAGGCAGGTATTACAGAATTGTTACAGGGAAGTTCCTTCTAGAAGAGGTGTACATAATCAAAAAAAACAACTTAGCTGCTTTGATTGAAATAATGTTGTAAGGACACAGCTATTGCCTCTGGTTAGCAAACAGCGTGAGCAAAGAAAAAGCTACATGTTGCAAAAACATGGATGAGGATTTTTCTAAGAAGGATGACAACATTTTAAGCTCATGATCAAAAAAATTTCAATATAACTCTCCTATTCACTTAAACTGGATAGGAAACAATTTTGTTATTAGAAGAATCGTATTCATGTCTAATACTTGAGCTAAACACATACTTGCCTTCAGCTAAGTTAGCTTTCAGCAAAATACTCATGAATTTTATAATTACCCCTCATGAATTTGTTATTTTATTATTATTCCTCATGAATTTTATAACTGTAGAAACCAAGTGCATTAGTGTTTTAAACTTGAAACTTACATATTAAAAAAAACCTTTTCCATAAATAACCAATTTTGTCACCTATACAAAATATTTTGTTCTCAAACACTTTTTCTTTTTATTACTGCACTAATTTTCAGAACAATAGGAGACATTATACAATTTCAGTAATGTAATGAAGCAATATGCAGGGGTTTTGTGAGTCAAGAGTACAGAGCAACATTTTCCTTATGAATTTCATGACAAATCATACTGAGAAGTAATTGTGACAGAAGGAAGGTAATGAAAGATACTCTTCTATCCTGGCAAGCCAGTAAAAGGATAGTGATAGTGAACCAACATTTTGTGCTAATGATGTCTAAGACTAGAAAGAAACTAGGCTTAATAGATGTAACAGATATGACTATATAATTTTATATANGACCAAATCAGTGACATAAACTGGACAGAGAAAGAAAGGGACTTTGGGAATCAAGGAACTCAGAGCTGAGAAGTATTTTTTTCTTAACTTTTCATTAACAGGAACAAATTTGCTGGGTTAACATGGCTGCTAACCCAGGGGAGGTGCAAACAATATAAACTTCTAGAAATAAAAATTTAAAGTAAACTATTCCTAAGCAAAACTGTCAACCTTAAACTGACACAGAAAAGATGAATTTGTTAAAGTCTGCACCAGTAACTAGAAACACTTCCCAGAACCACTCTCAGGTAATAAAAAGCACATCATCACACCTGAACTTGGAGAAGCATAGGAAAAACTGTAATGTGAGATTTTGTAGTCTTTTACTTAAATGGTGTGTTCATTAGGCCCACATCTGAGGAATGTCAGCATATTTGGAGTCATTCTCTGTCTGTGGTTCTCACCGGCCAGTAGTGTCTGGCTGGCAATTTCACTGACTCCTTGCTGAATCTTTACACACCCAGTCAGTCAGCTGGAACTACTCTTTAACTTTCCCCAAGACGTCAAGCACTACCCATATATTTTGGGAACAGAAGCTACAGTATTTACTCCCATCTCTGATGCTGAACTTTCAACTGTCCAGGGGTTCTGAAAGGCATAACTTGGCCCATTATTTATTCTCAGTGCAGCTGGTTCATACATCCTAGGAATAATTTTACAACAATTAGACATTCTGCAATGTCTAAGATTTCCCTTTGATGTAGTATGCGACAATATTAAAGGATTTTTCCCCCACTTTCTTCTGGTATTTATAAATAGTCTATATATCTAGGCAAAACAGATGCACATTTCATTGTGACTTTAATTTTTTTTTTCCCTCTCCTTCTTCTGAGATTACTTTTTTTCCTGCTAAAATTCCAGGAGTCTCAAACTCTGACAGTCATTTTTGGCTAGTATTTAATTTTTGGAACATACACAAGCTAATATTTTATTGATTTGGTTTCATTTTAATTAAATTCAAACTTGAGGAAGCATGGCCTTTTATAATAACTTTGCCATCTTGTAACTTATTTTAAAAAAATACAATACAATAGATTAATTGATGCAATAACATTGCAACTACATGTCCCCAGGTTTGACCAACAGTGAGGATGACAGTAAATATTTGCAAAATTTCACTTCACACACTACCCATATGTGGATACATGCACATACACAGCTGGACATGCAGCAAAAGTTATTTTAGCAGAACACACTGGAGAAAAAAAAGTAACATTCCTACAAATGTGAACAGCACAGATGGGCCAGTCCTGTTCCTCCTCTCCATCTGTGCAGTACTGAACTCAACTACTGCACAAAAGTGAGCAGACAATCTGGATCACTCCAGAGGCTAAGTGGCCTTAGACACTCAAGTCTGTCCAGTAGCTCCCCACAGACATCTTGAGTTTCCCTGGCCACCCCCACCAGGACATACAAGAACATGAGATTTGCAATTCTACTGCAGCTGATGGTATTTTGGATTTCTTGTCATTCCATACACATACATACACAGTTCATTTGCACTACGTTCCCTCAACAATTCTCTCCAGTAAGTTGTCCAGACTGATGACCTTTGCCATTGCTGACCTTCAGGTCCCCCTGTATTTCTGAGAGCTGTTTTGGGTTTATGGTCCCTGCAGCAGTTAATTCTCATATCTGTCTCTCATTATTTCACTAGTGCTGAACAAACCCAGAACATTCCATTCAGGAAAAGAAGAATAGGATTTAAAAAGAAGAGATTATGCAATACAATCACAACCACAGGGCATAAGTGGATAAATTTACTGGCTATCTGCTTACAGCCAACTGGTAGCAACATTTTCTTTTCTGTCTTTTCGTATTCTTGTTCGCGTGCATGTTTTCATGTGCTTGTTCCTTGTTGATCTACCTTTAGTTGACCCTTTCTCTGCCTTTGTTCCCCCACTTAAGAACCCCATATTCAGTTTCCCACTTAAAATATCCTCTAGAGAATTTTACGCAGTCCCTAAATCTCTTTCTGCCCCCATATTGGCTACAGTAGTTTACTGTAGTCTTCAAGGTATTCCAGGAAAGAAGCTTCTCTGATGGAACCCTCTTGGTGGGTCACAGTGGGGCTGCCTATTCTTCTGTGACAGCCTTAGAAGAAAGGTACAAGCATTCCTTCCAATCATCTGGTCATCTGATCCTCAAAGGGTCTTTTTCTTTGTTCATTATGATCAGACACTGGACAAACAACCCAATAAAAGCTAAAAGCATTTTAAATTAATTGTACAGTTGGAAATATCAGTCAGAGAATTACTGAAAGAAAGAAAACCTTTGTCATCAGAGAGAAGTTGAAATATAAATACCAGAAAATCTGTTTTCATTTATTTGTCTCTGAGTATAAGAAGTATAAGAATTTTCAGGTTTTCCTTGAACTATCAAACCCAGGTATTGTCTGGCCTAGATTAATAAGAAAAATAGCAATCAAAGCCTATTAGAGTTTGATTTTTTTTTCTTAACAAAAATGTAATTGAGTTTATTTAGGGGAAGCTTATTTAAAGGAAGTTTGCACACACATCCCTTTCTCTCAGTCAAGAAAATTCAACATTCAAAAGCAAAAAATGAGGCTACTTGTTCCACAGCAAGAAAATTGCTGGAATAAGCAATAACTAAGTATACAGTTCCTTTTGCACATATTTTAAAGCCACTGTCCAGTAAAAAATAAAAAAAAAAAAAGAAAATTAAAAATTTTAAGTAGGCAAAATTATCCATTATATAAATTGTTCTAAATCACGTGGCATCTGTACATGAACTGAATGCCATTTTACAGGGAAAGGATACACTCTTCTGGTCAGTACTACAGGGAGAAGCTACTCTTTCCTCAGCCATTTTTATGTTCCTGAAAACTTTCCCATTGTGATATTTTTGTCCTTTGAGATGTTGGCGAGCAGCTGATGTAAGAACTTTAAGCAGCTGATGGAGTCATAAAAGGTTTATCTGAAAAGGGTCTCTGGAGGTCGTCTAATTTGATTTCTACTTGAAGAGAAACCTTCCACAGAACTAGGCCAGATCATCCTACTGAAGTCTTGGAAATCTCCGAGGAGTTTCCATGACATCTCTAGGCAAATTGACACAGTGCTATATTTATATATATATGCACCAATAGATAGATATAGAATAGATAGATTAGATAGATTAGAAAGATAACTGCAACTCATAGCCATTGTTCCATCAATTCTCCTGCCACTACTGAGAAAGATTTGTGTGTGACCTCTGTAATTCCTCTTCAAGTAGCTGCCAATTACCCTTAAATAAAAACTACATTAGTTAAAAAAAAAAATCCAACCTTCTCAGCTTCTTATTCTGGTTCATGTTTTCTTGGTTTTTATTATCTTGACTTTTCCACCACTGGACTTGGTTTTCTCAACAGCTTTTTGAACTGGGAGAATGAAAGGCATAGGAATTATTGAATATGCAGCCTCAGTGACACTGAATAAAAAGAGATAATAATTTCTTTGGATCTGTTAGTCACAGCTCAGTATGCAGTCTGTCTTTTACACTGAACACTGTCCACTCATATTCAGTTCAAACTCCAGTACTTTTCTGTAGGCTGGCTAACTCACCAGTCAGTCCCACTCTGTGCAGC
>VZTB01017961.1:373781-426047 GCA_013397245.1 Thryothorus ludovicianus | reverse complement strand
ATGGCTAACTCACCAGTCAGTCCCAGTCTGTGCAGCTGCATGGGGTCATTCTGTTGCAGGTGTATAATTGTGCTCATCTGCTTCTTGAACTGCATGAGATTTCCAAAGTCCTGATCAACCTGCTGCTGTGCAGATGTTAAAATAAAAGTACATTTGGAAAAAAAAAACAAAACAAAAACAAAACACCAAACCACAAACAAAACCACTTCATTTTTCCTTCTCATGCCTAATTCAAAATCTCGGGCTAAATTTCTCTTGGTGTCTGTGAAGAAGAGCTGTGGTGCAGTCAGAAGAGTTGGCCAGGAAGGGTTATTGTGTAATCAACTTGCAGTCCCATATCTGGGTGCTAAACATAACGAGCATTCTTCACCTATCTACCATTTTTTTCCAATTATTAAATATCTCACTGACATTATTGACACAGCTCTGATGCCTGTGGCATCTTGCTAGTGGCAAAGCTTTCTGCTATGTACTTCTTTGGGAGGAAAAAATCTAATACTGGTGCCCACATCTCACTGAAAATCAATGATGAGCAGACTCCAAATACAACATGAGCACTTAAACAATTCTGGCAATTTAATTCTTATTAAAGGGTTTGTGGTCAACAGCTCCATGTCCTGATGAACACTGGTATGAGGCTGTGGACCTGATGAAGCAAGTCCAGAGGAGGGTAATAGAGACAGAGGCATGGAGCACTTGTCCTATAAGGAAAGGCTGAAAGACTTGAGGTTGTTCATCCTGGAGAAGTGAAGACCGCAGGAATAATTATACCAACCTTCCAGTACCTTTCTTAAAAGAGCCTTTAAGAAAACTGGTGACAAGCAAATACAACTCAGAAAAATCAAAAAATTACTTGAAGCTCTCTATTGAAGGGGAAAATATTGTCTGGATGCAGGAAGCATCCATTAGAACCAATTTCAAAGCAAAATACATTTTTATTTTTGTCACGTTGTAGAAAAAAATTAGGATTTTGTCATGTTATTAGGGATAAGTTTTAGAGTCCACACATCATTTCACCCTAGAATAAGCCTTATTAAAAGTCTCATATCTTCTTATATTAATTTTAAAACCCATTCACATATAGGACTCATGGTATAAATTAACTTTATAGAATGGTAAAGATTTAACCTCATAATATTATTTTCAGATAATTCTTGTATCAGCAAAAGTATTTTAATCCCTTTATCTTCTTGTAACTTCCTTAGAGATTCCATTCATACCCTTAATCTATGAAACAGTCCAGTAAAACATGATTTTCCTCTCAGAAGACTTGTATATTTCCCATTTTTACAGGTTTATAAGTTGTAGCCTCCTGATTCTTTATTGAATGTGGATGATTGAATTTTGAGTGCAAAAAGAAGTTGAGTGACATAAATTGATGCCTTATGCTCCATGCTCGTCACAACTTTAGCAGCATCTAAAGTATCTCTGCTCTGCCCTTCCTTCTAGCTGAGACCTGGCATATCTCTCAATTAATAACTTTAGCTACATGGCTTGCAAGGGTAGAAAACACACTTTTCTGACAGTGCTTCTAAAGGATGTGAACCATACAATCATGTCCTTTAGCACACCACCAGATCCAAAATGTCATGTCTGAACCTCAGCTAAATGAAACCAAACTTGCAATTTCTATCTCGGCAATGGCTCAAGCAGGTGAAATATCATGAAACAAACTTGTTTATTCTTCTGTTATTGTATCCCCAAGCTTCCTTTAAAAAGGTTTAGTATTGTTTGGCACAGCATATACTGCAGATTATGGAAAGGAATCTATTAATGGCTTGAACAAGTGTTACTTAATGAAATTTACTAAGAGGTATAGTTTACAATAATTCATATGGAGAATAATAGCTGACAGAATGCTCAGAATCCTGCTACCTAGTTTTGATATTGATAATATTGTGCAGTGCAACCCTTAGATGTCAAACTTGGAAAACAGACAATTTTTCAGTTCAGCTGTCCTAGCTGAGGCAAAAATAATGCTTAATCCTTGTCACTGATACCAGCTATGCTAAAGTCAATGACTACAGATTTCTGCATGAAAATACAGCTCTTTGGAATTGTAGCATTTATAGTGAAAGCAGATTTAATTCTTGATGGGTCAAATTCAAATTGTATTTACAGGTTAAATAAAAACTTAAAATTTTATATTGAACTCAAGGAATATTTGCATTTCTTTTTACTTGGACAGTTGAGAGAAAAAAAGACTGAACAGATTTTTATCTTTCAGAATTTGCTTAAATGCAATCTGGGAAAAAAAACCCAGCAATTTTGCCATTTTAATACCCCTTCTTAAATAGATCTTAAATGATTTAGTAAAAAGACTCCTATGTTCTCTCCCATTGCATGCATTATCTTTCAACATAAATGAGACATCACCTTTAAGGTTCAATTTTTGCACTGTGTTACTATAGCAACTCCCAGGAAAAGTCTATTAAGTAACCTTCAACAAAAAAACCAACTCTACTTCATTTATAAACACAGTCTAAATTAAGCAAAATATATTCTTTTTTCAGTTGTTAAATACCTGATTTTAACAACTATATAAAGCAATAAAAGATCTTTGCTTGTATCATGAAACCAATGCTGCCTATAGAGCTCAGGGGAAGGACAGTCAAGGCTGGTGTTAGGGCAACATTCAGATGAAAGAATAATTCTTCGTTAAACCTTGTGATTAAAGACCTCTTTGAACATTACCCATTCTGTAAGTAAAAATGGCCACATTTCCAGTCATGGAAAACTGACACAGTTTCACTGAATTCAATGGAGCAAAGCCAATTTACACCTGCTGAGGCCCTTCATATTGTATGAGATGAATAGTACATTCGTTCAGGATGAGAGAACTTTTTGATCATACTCTCTGAAGTGAATGGGCAACTCTGAAAGCAAGACGATGGCAAATGTTTAAATCAATATTAACCCGAGTAAAATTGAATTTGGATCATAACATCTTTTCCATTGAAAGTTCAAGATAAAGTCGCTGTCCCGACATTGATAGGTGCCTATCTACACAATTTTCAGCCTGTGATCTAAAATATTTTATGTCAAGGCCTATTGTTGAATATATACTAAAAAAATAATAATAAAAAAAAGAAAACAACAAACAAAACAAGCAAATAACTACTTATTTTACATTTTATGTGGAATTGATTATAATTAGCCTGGAACCAACATTCCTTCTAACTGATATTAGGACATATTTTTATGCCTTGCTGCTAAAAATAGCTTTCCTTGGAAAAAAAATCTATTTAAGAAGTGGGTTTTAGGATCAGCAATGGATTTTAATTCCAAATACGCAGTACTTCAATTACAGATTTGGGATTGGTTTCCAAACTGCTGGCAGTCCAAGTCCAATGCAGAACTTTCCAATACTACCTTCAGTAGCCTAGGAAAAGCAAAGTATATAAATATCCACAGACATCAAAAGTGATCAGGCCAGATTCTGTGCACTCTCTGCTTTCAATTTTCAGCTTCTTTCCCCTGTTAGATATAGTGGAATGATATCTAAAGTAAGAAAAGAGAGCTGGAAAGATACTCAAGAATTCATCCATTTTCACTTTCTGCCTGAAATTGTTTGCAATTTTACTTATAATTTTTAAAATATTCCTTCTTACTTGTATTGATTTGATCTAAATGCAGCTGAGAGATGACAACTAATTTTAATTTTCCTTTTGAATGCAGTGTCGAAGAGAAAGACAGATGGGATGAGTATTATTATAACAAGTCAACTTCAAAATTTCATTAGCAATGTATTTTCTACTTAAATGAGATATTTATGTAAAATATTTGGACACCAAAATAAGCAGGTGATATTTACTGGAGTAGCCAGTTAGGAAGAAGAATGTTTTACATTCAGAAGTTCATATGTATTAAGAACAGCAAAGAGTCTGACATGAGTTCTTAATAAACACAAAAGCACAATACAATGGGGTCAGGAACAATGAATGGAGAGAATGTTTTCTGAAATTTAGACAAGTATGGTGGTTTTCCCAATGAATTATTGATTTCTGCTAGTATTGTTATTAACAAAAAATCTTCTGGCTGCCATGAAACCTTTAAATCAGACTACACCAATGTCTTACTGCTGAAACCCTACAGAAGCTTAAAAAAATGAAATTCAGCATTAAATGACAGGGATTTTGTTCTGAAAGTTCAGTTGTACATTAGATGAAATTTAAGAAGCTAAAGACCCTAAACCATTAAACAGTCTTACAGCTGAAAGCACAGCTTCTTCAAATTCCATCTTATTTCTGTACTTTCTGAAGGTACCACTACTGAAAATAGTAAAAAGCAAAAAATTGAATGCACTCAATTTAATAATTTCATGAACCACAAACAAAAGAAAATCGTCTTCCTCTGTGGTATACAATTAATCTTGTATATTATTTAATTTTTAGTAAGCTTGTTATGCAAGTAAGCTTGCCATTTAGTAAACTCACTCTCTTCTCACCCTGGTGGGATGGGGCAGGGGAGAATGAGGGGAAAAAAGTAACATTTGTAGGTTGAGATAAGAAGAGTGCAGTAACTGAAATAAGGCAAAATATAATGACAATACTAATAATAACAAGTAATGCACACTAAAATTTCTCATCACCTGTTGACCAACATCCAGCTTGGTCTCAAGCAAAGATCAGCATCTTCCAAGTAACTTTCCAAGTAACTCCCCTCAAATTATATTTGGCCATGATGAAATGTCCCTTTGGCTAGTTCAGATCAGTCTCTTGCGCACCTCCTCACTGGCAGAGCGAGACACTGAAAAATCCTTAATTTAGGCACATTACTGCTCAGCAAAACTAAAACATCAGTATTTTATCAACATTATTTTCATACCAAATCCAAAACAGAGCACTGTACCAGCTAGTAAGAAGAAAATTAACTCTATCATAGTTGAAACCACAAGCACTAAGGTCCTTCAGCAGTATCTTTCTCAAAGCTTTGCTGACAGCCCTTTACTTTAATAAAATACACTTAGCCTTCAAGACCTTTATCCCTTGTTCAGTTCCATCCAGACTGGATACATGGATTCAGAAGCTACAGAAGAATAAGACCCATGTCAAAAAGAGAGTGGAACAAAGGTGATTTATTCAGGAAATTTTGCTACGGTTACTTCTTTTTCTAGATATGTCCAAATATTTTAAACCATATTACCATATTTTCATTTTTAAATGCAAAGTCTTCTGGAATTTTGCCCCACAGACAATTTTGCTTCTGTTTAAGAGAAAATGTTAAAAGTATACGCATGTTCAGAACATTTCTAGGGAATATGAGTGCCATAGTTTCCACAGTCCTTTCTACAATAAAGATTCTTCTGTCTTGCTACAGTAATTCTTTTAGACATTCTTTTATTTAAACTAAATTGTTTATCTTTAACATACATCTTCTTAGTCTAAACTTTATTATTTTACACGTAACAGAATAACAGCATTATCTCAATATTTTTCCTATTTCTTGTTAAATTCAAAATAGGAAGCAAAAAAATTTCCTGGAGTGAGAGCAATGCTCATATTTATGCTAACCAGACCAACAGTAGAAGCTGCAGGGGAACATCTTTCACCTAAGTGAAAGAAATAAAAAGTAAAAAACCAAAGTAAATGAGAAGAAAATAAAGAAAGCAAAACAGTAGAGAATTGAAGAATAGGATAATCAATGTTTACTCCAAGATAACTGTTAAACAGATAAAGATTACAGTACTATTAAAAAGGGAAAAAATAAAAAAAGAAAAAAAAGAGGAGAGTGGGACAAATAAGATTACTGAAAGATTACAAACTAATTACTGAAATTCCAAGTCACAGGTAGGATCTCTAGTCTTCACAGCCTGAGTGAGTTCTATTATTATCCTACATAATTCAATCTGAAAACACAGTGTGCTGGTTTCAAGGTTAAGGAGCAGGAGGGATTATCCCCACAAACATACTTTCAAAATATTCCAAGTCAGAGTTACAATTTAACAGGAAAATTACAAGAAAGACAATAGTTCAGAGACATTGGCTTAAACTGACTGAGCCAGAATATGACCTGACCCCCTGTTAGCCAGGGTGGGGGTAGCAGTCTGATTAAAGGGTGGCTGCAGTCCCGTTGGAGGGATGGAATGCGCTCTTGCCGAAGCGGTGACTCTGTAGGAAGGTCTGGCTCTTCCCTGGAGGTCCAGTGGTGGTTGTCAAGAGCTCTTGTCCTCTGGGTATGCAATGATGGCATCGTGGTGTCCCAAGCCTCAGATTATCTACAGGCGGGAGTGTTTGGTACCTCCCCCAGGATTTCACAGTAGGGTGGTATAATTCTAAGAGTTGTTCCAGGGTGCCCTTGGTGGTCAATTAGCAGAGGTGGCCCCCTCAGAGCAGTAGCTGCTTCCCCAGAGGGAGTTAACACAGTAGAGTCATGACAAACATAAAGACACACTTCACCCATTTTAACAGCTCATCAGAGGGTAATAAAGATGGTGGCAGAATACATACTTTTGTCACACTTTACATTGTAACTCAATACAATGCCACAAAAAACCCAAAAAAACCAACAAGAAAACCAAGCAAAAAACTCCCAGAAACTCCAAAACAAAACCAAAACCAACAAAACCAAATAAAAAAACAAACAAATCCAAACAGAGCCACACCCTACTCCTCTCCCCTGCCCCCCAGATAAAAACGCTCCTACTAAAATTGGCAATGTTATTGCTGCTGTAAAATTCAAGTACTAGAAGCCTAAGTCTTCCTCTGTAATGTTACTGGTTAACACACATGTGAATTTTTGTAGGAGTCCTATCCCATTCAGAAATTTGTTAGAAATTAATTATGATTAGGTAATTAGAAATTATCAAAATGCCCATGTGTACATTTTGATACTAAAGGTCACTCTGAGAATCCTAATTTTGTTATTTTCTGCTATGCTTTTAAAACTTTGTAGATATAATTCCATAGTTGTTGGTTGATTTTTTGCCAAACTGTCATAAGCAAGCAAGACAAGTAAGTGGATTTTTAAAAACACACTAGTCATCTATACCACATGTTTGAAATGTTTATAAACTTTGCTGTTATCAGACCTTAATTTTACTGCATGGTAAAAAAAATAGAAAATCAAATAGATTTTAGAAAATCAAAGTTACAGCTGGCAAGTTAGGCAAATGTTTCAGAATGGAAAATTTTTTCACATCATTTATAATAATCTTTATTTTAAATATTTTCAAATTTTCAAGCTATTCCAATAGTGTGTCTCCCTTCTATATCCAAGGAAGTACATTAAAAAATTTTTGCTTTTATATGGCCCAGTAACCTTGTTTGAAACAGTTCCTTATTATGTGTAAGATAGATGCTTAGCAGATAGAGCTTATTAAAATTAAATACTTACATTATAAAAAGAAAGTTGCTTAATAGGAGAACAGATGGCTAATGGGCTGTGACTAGCCACAAATGGATTGTGAGTATTACAGCAAGAATCTATCAACAGATAGGAAAATGATTCCGGACAAGGACTGATTGCCTGGAGTCAGAACACAATCTAATTTTAAACCCTTTCATTTTGATTCTTACTTTTTTTTTTTTCTTTCAAATAATATGAACAATATGATGGAGTCATTTTGCTGGAAACAATTGAACAGAACTGACAAATTCATAATGCTTCAGACCGTGAAATCCCAATTGGTCCAATCACAGATACATTTATCATTCCTGTAGAGATATTATTATAGTTACAAGTTATAGCCTTTCCCACTGTGATAACTACTTCTTTGAAATTGGCCAGTTTTTCAAAATAATTCACTCAAATTTCTTCAGAAGACCCAGCACAATATTTTTTTTAATCAGAAAGTTCTTTTGTAATTTAATTTTTCTTCTTAAAAATGCACTTGAGAAGCACTCTAATAGAGCTTTTAACACAAAATAGTCGACCTAAAAGCTTTGTTCTCTGTGCCCGCTTTGATAGGTTTTTGCACCCAAAGGTCAAAGCAAATGTGACTAAATTCACACATGACCACAATCTGCATAAAGAGCTTTCTTTTATACAATGAACACCAGTCTGCTTTGTTCCTATAAATTTTTGTAAGTATTTAAAATGTTGGCACAGGAAGCCCTGACTACTTTTTTCTTTCTCTCAGTTCTTAGAACCAGCATAAGATACAAAAGCTGTCCAGGACAATACAGTACAAAAAAAAAAAAAAATTACACTAAATTAAACAGCTAAAATAATTAGAAATATTTATATGAATTCATTTCAGCTTAACTGAGCTGAATAGTTAATTCCTGGTCCTGTTTCAGAAGCTATCTTTCACTTCAGAGGTGAAAGAAATTGGTAATGTTTTTCTAGTACACAGATAAACAGAAAAGTTTCTGTAACAGAAATCAGAAGTAATTTCTCTTTAGACTCAATACTGTATAGCAGAGGAATATCCCATCTTTGATTATAGAATTCCAATGATGGGGAATCACCCAAATCACATTTAATCAACGATTCAGAGCTAAAATGTGCTCATCATATTTATATTTCACTTCTACTCTCTTAGTTTAAATTTAACTTCTAAACAAGGGCTTTCACAATATTTTATTTCTATCTTAAAGATCAGTTCACACTGAACTACCTTAGACCGATCACCATGCAGTTCTCTCTCAGAAAAAAAAAAACAACAAGCAGTTTGACATCACCTAGTCATTTTTTTCTTCTCTTTTCAACTAATGCATCTGCTTTGTACCTTCTAAATGTTCAATACAGTTATTTTGAGAATAGATACAAAAAATCAGAGTATTTCCATTGCAAACAGGACAGCAGGATACAAAGAGCAGTCATTTTCTTATTCAGCATTCCCTAGTATTTATTGCTTTTTTAAAGAAATAGTTTCATAGCACAAACTATTTTTCTATTAAACATCTAATTATCTTCAAAACATTAATCATAACTATACTTTGCAAATACGTCCTGTAAAACTTTTTTTATATAACTTTATATTAGGGAGTAGTTCCACTACATCTCATTCTGCACATTACATAGTCCAGGGAAAATATATTAAAATCAATCTTTTTGTAATTTTATCAAATTCTATTCACATCCATTTCCCCATATCCAAAATTTGAGTAATATACAACTACAGAGATCTAAAGCAAAAAGCCCCTAATTATAATAACATGTTTGAGAATTTCAAATTTGAAGCTTAAAATACTTAGGAATTAGGATTTTTTTCTTTAAATTCCTTGCTCTCAAAACTCCAATTTGTCTTGTGTGACACCAGTACTGCAGTCAAGATACTAAATTTTCTCTTTCTATAAATCATAGAAGATCACTAATTGCATTAAATGCGGCTAGCCTGCAAAATCAGAAAATGGTACAGAAATGAAGATGCAATAACGAGGCTTGAGTGCTCATACTTATGACATCACCTGTAACTTATTTTTTCCAGCATCTACAAAGTCCAGTATAGTAATCAGTGTTAAGTTTTAAAGACCTATTGATTGAATCACAAAATTATAGTTTGGTAGTTTGCTTGCAACAAAAACCCCATAAAAACAAATAAACAAACCAACCAACTGATTTTGTGAATATCGTGTGTCAATAGACTGGATCTTTTTTCCCCACAGAAAGGGAAAAATAGTGCATTTAACTAAGTAAATGATAATCTAGAAATGTTATGACTTCATTTTAATTTGTGTTCACTAGCTGGAATCTTTTATTTTCTAAACGGATTTTAATTATTCCTTGGATTCATGGGAAAATATTAGATAACCTGCTGTTCAAGTTTGTTAGCAACCAAACAAAATCTCATGAATACAGTAAAACGTATAAATTCACTCCAGATAAATAATAAACCACACAGCTCTTCTCAGTTAAATGATGGATGAAAGCCTGTCAGAGAAAAGAACTTGGGCTGTTTTGAAAATCTAGATAATTCAAACCTTCTCATATATATTTTGTACTGGCCTAGTTCCATACAAGTGGAATAGTATTTCCTATCCACCAAGCAATGCAATCTAGTTTATAGATTATATAATTATATTTGTCTTTTATTATTTATTTCAGAGATACTGCTATTCTATGTCTTTCATTTTGGAATCCTTCTCCTTTCAATAAGATTATCAGGAGGTCCTATTCCAAATACCGGTTAAATTAAGTTCTTAGGTGGTGTTCTCCCATGCTTATAAACAACCAAAAAGTACTATTTGTTTTCCCCATGGCTAGAACACCTGCAAAAAGAAGGTTTCTGTGAAGGCCAGCTGACAAACAGGACTTTATTATGCAGAATGTTCCGACGCTGTCCAAGGAAAAGGAATATTAGACTAATTGAAGGTAGCACTTAACAATCAAACTGCTTCTAATCTTCAAAAGCGACCTCTGCTTCTTCATGCTTATCCATGGGTTTAAGCTAAAAATTTTTATACCCATTGTGTCAATGATCTCTTTCTTATAAAGAGTAAAAAAGCACATTCTCCTGAGTATTGCAGAGCTGCCCTATAAGCAGGAGCCTTATGTAAAGTATGGGGTGGAGGAAAGAGCACCTCCTTTTGAAGACTTAAGGGTGAATCGGGTGCCTTTCTCAGCTCATTTGTCTGAAGCAGCACAGTGGGAAAGGATTAATGAACCCTAGCTCCTCCAAACTTTCTCTTTGAAATTCTAAGCTTCTTACTGTAAGAACCTTAGGAGTAGTCTTGCTCTCCTTGATCTTCTGTACTCTGCCCCCAGATGCACATGCTCAAATAAGAGTTAAGCAAAACTTGGGCTATAAAAATACCTCAAACTTGCAACTACTCGATTGACTTTTTCTCACTTAGAACTCTCTCAATAGGAACTCAGAGTTCAGATTGGTAGTTGCTTCCAGTCTGCTTTCCTCTATAGGTGCAGGTGCTTGCTATAGCACACAGAACTTGAAGGGAATGTTTCCAAGACACAGAACAGGACAACTCTGAAATAGAGAAAGCAGGGCAAAGGTTACAAGCGGAAGATTAGCTTCCCTTTGTACACCTGACATGGGCCAGAAATCATGAGAGAGCAGATTTCTACTGTTGACACTAGGTGCCATTTCCTGCTCAGAATTACTGTAATGAAGAAATACTTCAGACACACAGGGCAGCATAAAAGACAACTGTAATAGTACTGTGAGGGGTTTTTTTTTGTTTGTTTTGGTTTGGTTTTTTGTTTGGTTGGTTGCTTTTTGTGTGTGTGTGTTTTGTGCTTTTGTTTTTGTTTTTTAAATAAACAATATTAAATCATTTGATATTCCTGCTTTCAGTATGTAAGAGTATATCTGGTTAGTTTTTCTGGATTTACTGGTTTCAGACTCACATTTGGTTTTTTTTGCAGAACATATATGCATGAATAAAATTGTAGGAGGACTTTAACTCAAATTCTCCAATCCCTATTGTCTAATTTTTTTCCTGCTTCATAAAAAAGAAATAGTACACAACCAAAATGTTGCTGCAGGATTTTGATTTCACAAACAAGGCAAAATGCCCTCCATTGCTCCGTGTCTAAAACCTCTTAACAAAAAAATGTTGGCTCCTTTGCACTGCAGGCAGACACCCAAATTAACTGTTTTAAATTAAATTCACATTATCTGATGCTCCATCTCCCTTTCTTATTCTTTTGTGACCCGTTTTCTTCTGTTGAGTGAAGGCTGAAGCTGGTGCTAAAGGTCGCAATTTCCTAGAAAAGAAAGATCTTCATCATTCTCAGTATTTTGCACTTCAGGGTTCTATGTGTTTTTTGTTCTCTACATCTTTTCGGTTTTGTAGTGCACCATATGATTGCTTTCCAAGGAGTTTCCTGTATTAATCACTGTCAACAAGTACAGAAAATCAGGTCATCTTTTCTGTCTAGATATTGGATGCACCATAGATTTCTTTTTATTGTAACTCTGAGTTTCTTTTGTTACAAAGTCTCACAAAGCCTGTGAAACTTTTGCTAAAGGATAGTTGAGGAAAGCTGATTTGGTAATTGTTTCTATTTCCATAGTTCTTTGAAAAGTAAAAAAGTTTTAATTCGGTAATTTTTTATGAAATTCTTTATTTTAATAACATAACAATAGTTTGTTTTGCATGGGTGTCCACCCATATGAATTTGTTGTGCAGAACTCTTGCTCATCTATCATATAAATTTTAGTGGGCACATTTGTTCCAGTCAATTGATAAATATTTCAACAGATGAATGTCAACATTTTATCATAAACATATGAAAATTAATTGAAACCTCCCAGGTGGTACAATGCAGGTGACAGATGCAAAAGTGACATTGACTAGGAAGGGGATAAAGAAGACAAATAAGGCAATTTTACATTGCATGATTTTGTTTTCAGTTTTGATTGCATGTTTCTTAAAAATCCAATAAGGTAATTATATATTCATGTAATTCAATACACTTACTTTAATTAGGTCAGCAAAAAAAGTAAATCAGTAAGTGTAACCAAAGGATTCATTATTAAAAAATCTATATTCAGCTTATTTTATTTTTCAGGTTCAAATCTATTTTCAGTCTATGCCACTTGCAAGAATTTTGATTTCTACAGTACAAAAGTTCTCCAGGTGCAATAACCACTCTTCTTAGCATTAGAACTGGCTACACTTCTCACTAGTGAGAATATCACAAATCATATAAATCTCTGATTTCTCTTTCTTATTATATGGAACTATTTGATATATTTACTTCATTCTGAAAAGTCTATTTAACTTGGGGATGCTGGACAGCTGTAATATTCCATGATATCTCTTAAACTAATAGATCTCTTCTGTGACTATTGCCTTCACCAGTTCATTTCCATTTCTATCTGGTAGAGTTACAAGATAATATCAGACTCCAAGGTAATTTTTTTTTATAGTACAGTGGAAAAAATATGGTCTGGTTTTTGAGAACTGCTTTAGAATAGGTTTTTGTTACTGTTGTTTAGGTTTTTTTCAGCACAATTGTTGAAGTAAATAGTAAGTAAATGAAGTAAAGAAGCAAATATTTATGAAGCAAAGAAGTAAATATTTGAAACAGTTTTACATGTAGCAGACCATTTGAGATCATTAAAGATGCTGAGAAGAAGTACTCCTACATCTCCTCTTGAGCAGTTTTTGTGATTACTGCATAGATTCTTTGATAATATTTTTTCAGCCCATAGTCATGTCAAGTGCATGTTGTTTCAGGATGGCTTCTTAGATTTTAGTTTGTTTTTTTTTTTTTTTTTTTATTAGAATGTTTTTTCTGTCAAAAGCCATGACTTTTGCATGTGCTCTTCTCTTAGGTCAGCCAAGTATTATCTTTTACTAAATCTTTTCCTATTACACTTTTTTTTAAAACAGTCCATTACCCTAAGTGAAATGTAACTGTAGTAATCCTTTATTGACATCCAGATCCATTTTGATTTAGCATATGCATTGCATTAATACTGCCAATGCAGCTCAAAAGATCTTTC
This sequence comes from Thryothorus ludovicianus, assembly GCA_013397245.1. NCBI lineage: Eukaryota > Metazoa > Chordata > Aves > Passeriformes > Certhiidae > Thryothorus > Thryothorus ludovicianus. The sequence continues at coordinate 412,690 of VZTB01017961.1, read as the reverse complement.
TAATAAACTACATTACTTTAGGATTGCATGTCTTAATAATTATCTTTTTTCTGTGTCAGTATATGGCATTTTTTATATGCCATACTGACATATATGTCAGTAACTGGCATATACCAAAGTGACAAAATAAAGGATTTAAAAAGAGATAAAAAGGATAAAGTATAAAGAAAAACTTCAGTATTTTGAATACTACAGCACATGCTATGCAAAATCAAGAATGCTGCAGTTCATGAAAAGCAATGGAGCTTTTAACTTAAGACAAATAAGAAAAATAATATGGTTGTTAACACTTCTCTTTGACACATGGAATTAAAAGAACAACAATGCCAATAAATTTCAGCTTTCACCTCCAGCTATAACTTGCAGCTGCCTAGTTCCCACCCCTATCTCTACAAATCCATCGAATGTCCACTGTGCAAGTGACTTATTCATTTCCAGTACTGAAGCACATAAGTGATTAATTTATTTTTATTACCTGGTAAAACAAATTAGACAGGAGCAAAATGTTTCCATTCTTGCTTAATCTATGCATTTTTTTCCTCCCCACTGCCTTTGCTAGAGACTGATTATGTGAAAACTATCAGCCTTTTACTTTAAAAGGACAGGGTACCCTGCATGGTCCTCTCGCAATGGAGAGGACTTCAGATTCTGTAGTTGCTTCTTTATCAAACATATTTCATGTCTGTCACCTTGATACTTTTTCACATGCCTCTAGAATTTCCCATATCACTGAAGATGAAAGTATCTCTACCAGTACAGTCTATAATCTCTACCTCTGGTGAATGTTTGACTGCCCTTTCTGCCAAAATGCAATTCTAAGTATAAGGAGGAGCAGATTTATTGTGACTTCTAAGAAGTTTATTTTGGATGAATAACATTTCACAGTGTATTCCTGCCAAAGGGTTATCTGTGAATTCTGACTAGCATCTAATTCATATATCATTTGGGTCTGTTACAGTCCTCAACTATTGTAACTTGACTTCAGTTTCTAAATTTACTCGCTTCTGGGACTTTTTATTTATGTTTTCCTTTCACTAGGTGTTTGTTCTGTCTCTTTAGTGTCAATTAAAACAATTGTCCTGCCACTAATATTTATATTAGGTAGTTTTTATCTCCTTATTATTCCTTTTATTTACTCAAAAAATTACTTTTATTCTCATTACTTACTTACAAATAGCTGTATTGAGTGTAAAAAACCTTGGAGAACTAGGGGTTTTTTGAGTTACAGCTTGAAAGTTCCTCCATATAGGAGAAGAAGATTAGAACTACCTATATTTGTATTCCATTATCATTTTCCTCTCTATAGGAAAAGTAAAGTAAATAAAATCTGTGTAGCTTCACTTTCTATAAAAAATATATTTCAAAAAGCCAAGGCATTCTCAGGTTAGTACAATATAATATTTAATATAAAATATTTACAATATTTAGTCCTTTATAGTAAAAGGACGAAAATAGGCTTCTATGATCTCACCCAAAATACTATGTTCCAGGAACAATTTTTTCAGCTTTACCTCCTAAATGGAAGAATGTTCTGTTTGTATCATAATGACATTCATACTTGACATTCATACACAAGGAGCACACAAATCAGTTTCATAATTTAGATCAGAATGCAAGTCTGTTCATATAAGTGTATTGAAAACATCAGAGGAGAAATCACTATCCCTTTTTTCTGATGCTGACAGAAAACCAAATGGTGTAGGAGAATTTTTATCCCGACAAGCCTGTTAAAAACAAACACTGATTGACTGACCTACCATTTTTACTTGGAATTTCTTCCAAAAAATCTCAAGAAGGCTTTGGGAAAATTATAGTACTGTATAAAACAGATGATACAGTTTTTTAAAATTCCCGAAAATCCAACTCCCACTGAAAGTTAGTTGGAAAGCTTTTGTAAAGTGTAAGCAAGAACAGGAAAAAACCCAGACTGATGACTTAATTTTACATACATTTTGAAAATATTTTCGCTGCATGAAGAGAATTTTTAATAAGCTCAAGACATTTAAATCTGGAAGCAAAAAAAAAACCCAACATAATTTTGACTGTGATAAATTATACAATCCAGATTTATAGCAACCTATTTAGAAGTGCATGTCAACAACCCAGTAAATTGTCCTCTAGCAAAGTGCAAATGTAGTTATCTGTATACTTATCTCTCAGAACTGCTTCATATTCTGCTATATATTCCTCTGAAATGATATTTAACATTTTTCTAACAATTTTCTAAGTGATAAGTCAGATTATTTTATTATTATTGATAATAATAACAGTGGTAAAATGGCAATAGCTCAGATTTAGGGTCCATCTAACCTAAGCATGACAGGAGTCAGCTGTTTGGGCTGGATGTTCTCATGGATGCTGGCTTCTGGAATTACCTCTGTTTTGTTTTGGGTTTGTTTTTACTATTTAACTACACTGTTTACAATCTCAACATTGTTCTCATATTCTGTTCGGCACTATAGACAAACGTCTCTAGCTTAGGGCAGATCACCTGGCAGCCTAGACCTTAGCAGTCTTTCTCCTGAACAAAATTCTAGTAAAGACTGTTGGCAAAGCATATTTCCTGGGGTCATACATTATACACCTCAAGTCTTACATTTTCTTCTTGAGAAATCCTGATTATTCCATTCTTTCTCAATCCTATTGGGCATAGGTTCCTGCCTACTGTATGTATGTTGTGTCTTAGTGCTAATCTTAATCTTTTTTCACATTTCTGTACACAAATTACTGCAACTAACAGTGCACACAGAGGGACTTTCTATTTCTTTCCATGATTAGATGCAATTTTCAACTTTTAGAATTATAATCCAAGCTTCTTTTTGATTTTTGAATCTTCACATCATTATTTTGATAGGCTTTTTCTAAATACAGACACAGTTTATACCTGCATCTGTTTTGTCTGGATTAGTCATTGGTGTTAGTTAAAAAAATGTATTTCTCTGTCCCTCACTGAATACAATTACATCGTTTGACAATTCTTGGAATTGGGAAGTGACAACAGTGGAAGAGACGTTTTATTGCCAAATACCATGGTGGTGGTAAACAACAGAACACAGGGACTCCTTGTGTTCTATTAACTGGCTTCTGAGCAGAATCTAGCATTGTCTCAAAGGCAACAGATCCTATTTCCTTTGGAATTGGCAACCTAGAATGACCCACCACACTTAACACTCATGTCTCAAGTTACTACAGCATCATCACCCACTCCTCACATAGGAGACCATTTGTCAGTATTCACTCCTAAAACGGGGCACAATTTGGTGGTGGTCACACTACTGACACCAGCACCAGGCCCTTGTTATCTAAAATCCTCCCCTGATTGATGGTGGGCTCAAAAGACTAACGCCAAAGTTGGCAGCAAACATCAGCAATTTATTAAACCTTCTGCCTTTTCCCTGCTGCAATCCCATGAGCAGCACCACAAGACTCCTTCCTCTCATGGCACAACCTGCTAGCTCCAGCAACACCTCCCTCCCCTCAGCTCTTTTCTCTCTATGCATAACACCTGTGTGCCCTTTTACTCTTTTGTGTTTGGTCAATAAACAGCATTTCATTCGTCTTCTTCAATGCTGTTCACCTGTCTTAAACAGCTGCACCCCATTAGGGATGAGGTTCAGATGCAGACCCATTCCTAATTTCTCACAATCTATTCTCCTACACTACAGATCCTACTGTTAGATGCCTGCTCAGCCTTTCAATTTCCTGCCTTTGGCAATTGTGCCATAGGATACTCTTAAAAGTGTACAGATGCAATACAAACATTTATGGCTTTTGAAAGTGTACTATACAGAACAGCTTTAGAAAAGAGGCAGGAATAACAAGAAATCCTAGTTTTGATAACACTGAAATCAAGTGCATCTTAAGCACGAGTGGCTTTTAAATCCTGATCTGTAAGGGTGTAGCAAAATTGCATCATCTTAATACTATCTCAGGACCTGGGCTAAGGCAGTTTCTAAAATGGAAAAAATAAATAGTTGGAACAATGACAGCAGTAGAATAAAAACTCATTCTGCACTACTTTTTAAAATAGAGCCATGGGAAATATGTGCAAGTGGTAATTAATTACATTATAAACAAAGCTTTACTTAAATCATAGTTCAGCAGCTACCCCCACACCAGTCATACTTAGTCTAGTGATCTTTGGAGTTCTTAGAGTATTTAATAACTGTTTAGAGGCACTTAATACCACTGCAGAAGAAACCAGCTCAGCAGGAGATTATACAGGTTCATATTTGCTCTCACTGAGAGTAGTTCTGCTGAGAAGAACTTGGAGGTGTTGCTTGATGAGAAACTCAACATGAGCTGGCAATTTATATTTGCGGTCCAGAAAGTCAGTTGTGTCCTAGGCTCCATCAAAAGCAGCCATGGCCAGCAGGGCAAGGAAAACAATTTTCCCATTTACTCTGCTTTCATAAGACTCCACGTGGAGAGTTGCATCTGGCTCTGAGTTCCCCATCATGAAAAGGACATTGACATATTAGAGATAAGTCAGAGGACTAATATGGAAAATCTAAATTCTTCTATCATAGAAACATAAAATCATATAATTAATTGAGTTGGAAGGGACCTACAAGGATCATTGAGTCCAGCTCCTGGTCCTACACAGCACACCCCAAGTGTCACACCATGTCCCCAAGAGTGTTATCCAAACTCTTGAACTCTCTCAGGCTAGTGCTGTGACCACTGCCCTGGGGAGCCTGCTCCAGTGCCAAAACACCTTTCACCCTCTGAGTGAAGAACATTTTTCTAATATTCAACCCAAACCTTCCCTGACTCAGCTTCATACTCTTTTTCTCAGATTCCTGTGCCTGATCACATGAGTGAAGAGATGGATGCCTGGCTCTTTGCTTGCCTTCATGAGGGTGTTGAAGACCACAATGACTTCTCCCCTTGATCTCCTCTTCTCCAGGATGAACAGGCAAAGTGCCATCAGCCACCCCTAATATGGCTTCCCCTCATGTTCTTTCACCATTCTCAAGGCCCACCTTTGGACACTAATAATTTAATGCCTTTCTTGCATTGTGGTGTCCAAAACTGCCCCCAGCACTCATGGTGAAGCTGCCTCAGTGCAGAGCAGAGCAGGACAATCCCCTTCCTTGCCTGGCTGTGATGCTGTGCCTCATGTCCCCCAGGACACAGGGTTGGCCCTCCTGGGCACTGCTGGCTCAGATTCATCTTTCCCTCAACCAGAACCCCCAGGTCTCTTTCCATAGCACTGCTCTCCAGGCTCTCATTCCCCAGTCTGTACACACAACCAAGGCTGACCCGTTGCAGACACAGAATCTGGAACTTTCCCTAGTTAATCTTCACAGGAATGGAGGCTGTCCATCTCTCTAATTTGTCCATGAAAACTTAAATCCTACTTTTAATCACTCTGGCTCACATCTTCCTTTTCCTTCTAAAGCAGTTCAGCTTTAGAAGATATTAAATATAATATTTTTTTGCCGAACATCTCTGAAAAATTTCCCTATTTATCTTCTTTTAGTTACAGGATTTCCATTAAAACAAAACCCCTAACATCTGATACTTTATACCAGCAAGGCTTTCAACATATTTCTCTAACATTTTTAATTAAAACATCCATAATATCTCTAAAAGATAAATGTAGTAATTAATTCCTTGATATTGATTAAGAAAAAGAATCAAAATAAATTTAGATTAAGTGAAAATAATCTTAAAAAAACCCAAAAAACACACTATGTTCCTTTACAGATTAGACTTTTACTCTTTTAACACTGAGGAACTATCCAAAGTCATCCATCTTACAGGCTCGTATGGCTGAAACCTGCTACTAATTTAATCTTACTCCAGCATGATGAGTCACAGATTAATTTAGTCAATCTTGGGCTACCTTTAGATCTCTGTCAAAATCCAAGTGAACAAACACCCATTATTCCAGGATGAAGCTAAAGAAAAACAGAAATAATTTTGAGGGTTAGACATAGACAGGTTTTAATCACTTACCTTTATACTGGGAATAAGCAGGACAGATCTGATTATTTTTGTTGCATCCAGAATATGAATGAAAAAGGAAATTCTTATCAAATTTAAGAAGTCATTTTTGCATCATCTCTGAGGCATAACAGACTTTATTTAAGACACTTTCTAGTTAATATTTTTAATGCATTCATGAATAAGATGCTAGATATTGTTTTAACAGAAGTCTAGTTAACTCGAATGTGTAATACTCAGAACCAGGCTGTGAAATCAATGCATTACTAGACCAGCACAAGTCATATATGCATCCAAGCATTTAATAAGCTGATAAAGTGTACTGAGGTATTTTTATACCTAACCATTGACTTTCTAGTACCTATGATCAAAGACCCTGTTAAAATTTCCTGTGGGTATTTCACCTTAAGCTTGCACATTGTTACACTGACAAATCCCATTGTGTCCTGCTCTCAGAGCCAATCTCAATTCTAAATATTTCCATCTTATCATTCACATCAAAAGTTCATACAGAATGAGGCCGAAGAATCCTCAGCAACCCAAATCAACATCTGTCTTATATATTTAGGTTAGATATATCATGATGCTTTCTTGGAGGGCTCTTAGCTACTACTGGCAACACTGGCTAATAATATTGTCATGCAGCTCATCACTCAGAGTAGCACAAATCAAATAAAAAGTAGAGTGCTTTTTCTACTTGTAATAGTTCAGCTAGATTAAATGATTCTGTTATTGAATTATGCACTACCTATATAAAGGTTTTCTTCAGAATATTAATTTCCAGAAATCCCAGTTCCAATGCAAATGTAATGATTTCAGTGATTTCAGTGATTCAAAACAAATATAATTTTTACAGTTTTATTGCAGAATATGTGGAAGATCAATTTCCTTAGGAACTTTTTGCACTTTTTTTACCTTCATTTTTAACACATATAATTCACACATGTGCCAAAACCCCCCATATCTTCATGATCAGAAGACTTTCCTGGTATTGCATGTATTTGTTTTGAAAAAGAACCTCACATCCAATATTACATCAAGATTCACAAACATCAGGTCAGACAACTTTTTAATTAAATTCTTCAATTTATGCAGTTTTTATCACTTTTAATAGTCAAGTCACAAAAAAGGAAAGCTTTGCATTCCGACTGCATTTTGGTCACATTATTCAGGTCATTTCTATATATAAAGTTTAGAGAATGTGCCAAGTATCCTTTGGCATGATGTTTTCAGGAAGGCATTTATAGATCCACTAGGTAAAATAAGGTATTTATAGAAAATGGTATGAGATTTGCTCTAAAGTAAGAACAAGATGGTAAAAGGATAGCAACTTAACAGAAGAGAAAAACTTCCAGACAGTCATTTTCACTTCCATCTCTACTTTGGATACTCTAGTAGAGAACAAAATTATAGAAAACATCACGTAGAAGAAGTAGTCAGCCCTTTCAAAAACTAGAGGTATGAAAAAAACTGTAATGACAAAATAGCCCACTTTTGTTTATCTAACATTTCTTGCTGAGATAACATTAGCAGGGCATTTTTAATAAAGTATTTAAAAATATCAGTAGTAGGAGATGGATTTTGCTCCTAGACAATGTTATTGTGGTAAAGAACATGAACTTTTGTGGATGGCATTCCTGCTTATTTATCCACAATACTGTGTGATATCTTAATTATTTTAAAATCTTTGCCTGTGACAGCTTAACCTCTTTGGAATGGATTTTCTGGAGTCACTTTTTCCATAGATCTCCCAGCTTTTACTTGGGATTGAGTTTACTGCAAATATGAACACAAAAAAATGTTACTTGCTTCTAATGATCAGTCTCTCATGTTTAAACTTAGGCTTTAAACCTTAGAAAGAATTCTTGTATGATTTTGGGGTATGAGTGTAATAAAAGGTTACCTCTTCTAGCCCCAGTGTCTTTGATCTAATTGTCATAATGTCCTACAAATAGAAGAATTATTTCTGGTCAATAACACCTAAACCACAGGTAACATGTCAATGAAGTTTCAGGTTTCTAACTTAGACAAATGGAGAGTAAACCCTCAGGTAAATAATTTGCAACATCTACAAAACACAGGCTCTACTTCAGTCATGAGTAATGCCACTGAAATAATTGGGGATTGCTTCTGGAAAATCATTATCTGACATGCACTTCAAAGATTCATTTGGAGAAGAGCATTACACTAACAGTCAGTTCTGCTGCCCAACAGCCTGTGATATTTCCACAAAGTGTCTCAGCTTTAGCACCTCTGCCCTGAATGAGAAGCCAATCCTGATTTAATTCAGTGGGTTTAGTTCACATAACACAAATGTACAGGTATTTTAAAGAGTTATACAGTTTGACTCCTTGTAAGCTTATTTTGAAAGTTTCTAGGATTTATCTAGTTCAAACTGTCAGCACTCCCATCCAATAGCAGAAGGCTGAAAAACCATATGGTCTAACCATATCTTCAGCCTCGTATCTCTAATTTCTCTACATACTGCCCAGCTGCTTTTAGAGTTAAAATTGTGGCCATAAAGACATCTGCAAGATCAAAGTCAATGCCTTGGGAACACAGTCTAGAGATAAAAAAAACAAGAGGTAATAAAAATTTACTTATATGAGGTGTCAGTAAGGCAACATCCTAACCAAAATACTAAGTTAGCCCCACAGCTCAATGGCTTATGGAAATGCTCTGAGTTAGCTGCAGGCTCGCAAAAGCCTCATGGCTGTTCTGCAATCAGTTCAGATTAACGTGAATGCCTTAACACTGATCAGGATCCCTGGTTTGCCTGACTTACTCCTACTAGCCACTCCATTAGCCAATGCATATATACCATAAACTCGGATAGCCTCTGACAAAGTCTCCTCTGGAAATAGTCTCCTCTTTTCTATTTATTCTCCCACTGAAATCTATTGTACTGAAAAACAGCTTTAGCTGGAGTCTATATTCTTTCTGTCTGTGATCTGAGCCCCTAGGGAAATTTTGATCTTTTGTCTGTATTTTTTTTTCCTTTACCTGATGATTTCAGAATACCTAGCAGAGCAAGCAGATGTTTCAGAAAGAAATGTCATGTGAAAACGGGCATTCAAAAAAGAAAGAAAACAGTCTAGAGTTTCTAACGATTTTTGATTAATTTGAATTTTCCATCTGCATAAATAACTCCTACTTTTAAGACTATGAGCTAACACACCCTGTGGATATATTTGTCATCACATATCTTGAAAGAATATATTTACAAGGATATCTATTTTTTTTTTTTTTACTTGAGTAGATTTACTAAAATCCCAGTTTTTGTACGTGGTCTGTAAGGAAAAGCTGGATCTGCCCTGTGCTGGACATAGCTAATTCCAGACACCTCTGTAATAGACCCAGTGCATGATGTGACTGAGCCCTTCAGCTCCAGGTGTGGCACCTTGGGGGAAACATGTAAGAAAGGGCAGAAAATGCCACATGGTGAGAAGAGGAGAGAACAGGAGAGAGAAAAATAGGGGGATAACACCATGCAAAGCTCATGGTCAGAGATGAAGGAGAGACTCCAGGAGACAGAGCAAAGATTGCTTTCCAGTGTTTGGAAAGGACCCCATGATGGGTAAAGTGAACATTTCCTCAGGGAACTGTGGCATCTGGAAGGACAGACATCGGAACAGGAAAAATGTGTGAAGAGTAAGAGAGCCAGAGAGAAGCTGTTATGAAATGACTGCAGCCCCTTGTGCTTTTCCAGGGGCAGAATGGGCAGTGGGGGTAGGAAGAGAGAGGTTGAGAGTGAAGGTATGAACAAAAATCTGAAAGACAGGGAAGAAAGAAATTTTATTTATTTTCTTTGATTCTTACCATCCTCAAACTCTTTTATTTGGCATTAAATTTATTTTCCCCAAGTCAAATCTGCTTTTCCTCTCACAGTAACTAATAAGCCATCTCTGATTTTATCCTCACCCACAAGCTTTTTCATCATACTTTCCCCTCCTGTCCTCTAGAGGAGGAAAGATGGGTGACCAGATGGAAGCTTGATATTTAATTAAGGTTAACCCAGTAAAAACCTGTACTAAGTTACATTTTAGGAAACAGGGAACTAAATAACTTTTTCTAAATAAAGTTTTCTATCACAAGACACGTGTTCTAGACTCATTTTGCTAAAAAACTCTGCACAAACAAATTTTTCCTGCTCTTTGTCAAGAAATAAATTAACAAAGATTATCAGTTCTGTCCCATAAGTACAACAAACCTGATAACATCATTTTGTCTGTTTCTGAATCTAAGATAAGGGGATTATTTTAGTTTCACTCAACATAAAATGTATAAGCAAAATTCCTTTGAACTATATGGGGGTGCTTTTCTCAATATTGCCTAAAGCTACCTCAGAAAAAAAAGTGTTTGAAGTTTTACAGGATTGGATCCAGAGGATGCTGTCTTATAATGAGAGAATATTCTTCCCCAGCATATATTACCTTACTGAATACTTATTTATGGCATTATGCATGAGTTATGATAAAGTTTCCTATTTTATTAAAAAATAAAAATGTTCTTGTTCTCTAGATTTATTGAGCTTAAAATATCTATCATTAAAGAAAGCATGATTGTAAGTATACAGTTACAGTTACTTCTGTACAGTGATTTCTGTTATGAATCATCTGTCACATGTTATCAAGACCAGAGACCTGCTACCTGAAGCATGCTAATTTGACAAACTATGTCCTTGATTGTCAGCTAAATGAGCTTTTCCTTTAAAGCTCTCCAGTTTCACTTGATTATTCACTCAACATAGTTTTTACTTTTCTTGATAAATCTATAAAATCTTAAAAAAAAGCCAACTCAGTTAATGTTAAAGTTCACTGAACAAGTCAACCATTGATTGCATTATGTCATTTTTACAATGTAATTTTACACTGAAAATTTTAGTGAACTGAATTTTTATAGATGTATAAAATCCTATCCCTTAAGGGTTTGTTTTCTGGGGTTTTTTCCATTTTTTGAGCTGACTTATTTTGTCAGACACTCATATTTTCTTGGTTCTAGTTAAGAGGTGAAGAAACAAGAATCTTTTCTGACAATTGAAATATCTAGCCACTAGGATAATATATACACAAATTTAAGGAAACAAAAAGTACTAGAGTAAAAGTTACTATTTTAACAGTGGCAGATTTTAACAAAGTGTTTTTTTTTTTTTTTTTTACTTGTGTGTCCTTAGTAATAACTATGTGCCTTTTAGTTACAGAACATAATGACATTGTTAAGTCTAGAATATAGATATAGATTTTTTGTCATGTAGAATTCACTTCAGGACCACCTGGAGCCCTAAAAGAGACTAGAACAGTTCCAGTCTTTAGATTGTTGTGGCCATTACTGTAGAAGAACTTAAATAAGTAATTTACATACTTGTCAACATCTGAGAGGCAAACACGCAAGCCTGTTTTGGAAACGTAACATGATTCAGAAAGAAAACACAAGTTTGACAGCTTCTAGATTTTAATTCCACCTTCAATTTTATTAAATGATATTTAGATTCTACATTAGCTACCTATTTCAATTGCCTGAATCTTTCTTCATGCCATTGCTTTATACCATATTTCTATTTGGTTATTTTTCAATAACCACAATGAAAAAGGATATCAGTACATATAGTACTGCATCTCTATTTTTTGTGTTGACAAAGCTTTAAAAAAATCAGTCAAAGTGAAACATTCACAGTCCTGTAAAGTTACTTAGGATAGGTCTCATTTTCAATCCATAAGCTTCAATAAAGTTCATTGAAGCTGTGTAGAAATGATTAATGATGAAAGAAACTAAGATGTTGGAAAGTCATACCTGAGAGAATAATTTATAAGGCGTACTTCTATGGGCTTGACTAGCAGGAGATCTAAACAAATGGTGAGGCTAGAAAAGTGCTGAAAGGATATCTAGCCTTATCAATGGCAATGTCAGCAAGAGTTGCGTCACACAGTTATTTAATATTGAGGCTACAGAGGCCCAAATTTTAAATGTCCTGTCATCTTGTGGGATACTCAAACCAAGTTAAATGACAAATACTACACACAACATGAAAAAGCTTAATAACAGACAAGATGTCATGGGTCACAATCCAATCTTATAATATTAACACATCACTGAATTCTTTTGTTATCTGTATGTCAGTTGAATTTTCTTTCATACATAGCTTGTTCCTTTATTATTGCTGTTTCAAAATGTACTTTTTTTCTCATTAGAAGTCCAGCTTAGTAATCAGTAGTTTATACCATTTTGTTCCAACAGCTTTTTTGCTTTAATAGATATTTTGCATTTTCAGTATTATTAGTATTATGTTTACAGAAAGCACTCAACTTCTCACTCAGTTGGTGTTTTGATAGCTCTTCAGTCTTTGCTCAAGTCCATCATTGCTTAAATCTTCACAGTCTCTCTGCCTTTTGGCAACTACTGCCTCCCCCTGCAGAAAGGATGGTCTGACTTGTTCAAGTGAAGTCTGATCACTGCCTTGCACAGTACTTTTCCTTATAAAATAACAATAAAAAAGGTGTTATTTCCAGACACATGATCTTCTTTCCAGCTGTTTGCAGCTGTTTCTTTATAGTAGGAAATTTACCATCCCTCAGTATTTCAAACACTGTTGGGTTTCATGCCATTCGGTCCTTCCAATATCATATTCTGAAGGTCTCAGTAACGACAATACCACTAAGCTATTTTCTATGGACCAACACCTACTTTTCTTGCTCTGGAACCAGGACAATATATAGAAAATAACTGCTTGCATTTCTACTTTACAATGCTTTGTAAAAGACTGACACACATCCAAGAGTGTCCAGCCTCTGGAGGATTAAAACAATGCACCATAGTGCATTCAAGCTCTTGCTCCAAGCCTTTTGGAGGGGGAATCAAAACATACCTTAAAATTGTATCAAGCCTGATGTCTTGGAAGACTTTTTCATCACTTTTCTTAAATTAGCTAGAATGTTAATACTGTTTTCTCCTCCATACTAAAAATACTTTTTCAATGGTAGTCTGGATCCTCTTAGTTTTATTATAACCAAAGGGAAATATTATATCAGATAAAGCTCTGTGAAAATACTTAATCTGGTTTGATGGTCTAATTTCCAGATTTAACCATTATCTTTGCCTAGTGCTCACTGATTCATGTACATAAACCAGCTTGGGCCAGCAATAACAGCTATCTTCATAGTGCATTCCTTTATGAAGTACAGACACATCCAAAGAGTTTCTAGATTTAAACCTGTATTCCCCTTAAAACAGGTCTAAATTATAGAAACTACATGTTTCATACAACTGACAAATTTCAATTTTTTTGCCAAAAAATATCAGTTTCTTTTACTTTTCTATGATCTTTCTATTTTGATAGCAGCCATCTTCTAAGTTCTATGTGCTTTTAAACATGACACTGACAAAATGTTGTGTGGTTTTGTTCATAGTTCCTCATATTCCTTCAGTGATTTTGATTTATTATGGCCTGTTTTTTATTTTCGTTTACTATGTGCTTTTGTAATACTTTAACAAAATACTTAAATAAAAAAACAAAACCAGCAAAACCTCCCGGAACAAAGTTTGATAAATGCTGTCGACATACAACAACTATCTAATATTTTTAACACTTTAATAAAGGATTTAACAGCCATCTGTGGGGATGCTCATCTAATTGCCCTTCCACCTATACACCTTATTTTGTAAAGAGAAAAGGCAGTAGAAACTATAAAGTTACATTAGAATTGAGATTGCTTTTGTTTCTAGAGTTTGGTCAAGTGGAATGAATTGAAAAAATAATATAAAAGTTATTATCTCCAGCATGATGAAAGAAACCCATATTCTCAAAATTCAGTTCTTCCCACCTAACTCTCACTGATAAGGAAACACCAAAATAAAATTTAACTAGGGCCAAGAATGTATAAAATTGATGCTACTATTACTAAAAAATCTGACTCCAATTCGTATAATCCCAGAGGAAAAAGCAGAAATATAGTGGCACCTTCATTGCTTTCTTATAATAAGCTTTCAAAATATAAAATTCAATATCTGAATTCCTTATAGTGATTAACACATTCACACTGATTTTCTGCTTCTTCCCTGCAGATACATTGCAGCAATGAGTCGGTTATTGTTCATTTAACTAACTACACATCCAGCTATTACAGATCACTTTGAAGCTTTCATAAAGTATGAGAGAGAACATTCTTTTAAAGTACTTTCAGTGCCTGCCAATTTGATAAATATGTGCATTTACTGTCATAAATGCAGGCAAGGTTTAGAAAATGAGGGCTATTATAAAATGTGTTGCTACTTTCTTGCAAATTTTTGACAGTTTTGCTCAAGGTATATGTGTCAGAGTGTGACTGAGGAGTTTTACACAGATAATGAGTGTTCCTAGAGACATAGGGTTCCTTTATTAACCTTAAATATTCTCAAAAAAATATAACTCTATGCTTTTAAGACTGAGATGGAATGTTTGTTTTTTTCTGTAGAATAAATGTTGACCATACTCCTTGGATTTTCTCTGGTTTAAAAGCAGACAATATCCTCATTTGCATCTACTTTATCTCATCTTTGTACAGTCCATTATATTAATGTGTTTGCTTTTTTTTTCCCCAAGCCACATTTAGTTCTTTTTCATTTCTTAGCCATAGTTGCATCTTGATATTCAATATGCAGTACATGACCAGTCTCAATTCCTTATCTCTGAAGGGAGAAAATTAATTCTGTGTTACACACATGCTTTCTCAATAAAATTATTTGCTTCTACTTTTCCACTAATTGAAGTGTTGAGGTTTGTTGTCAGCTTATTTTTGCTTCTTCACTTTTCTGGCTTTCTATTTTGTAGAAAGGTAAATCTAGTTTCTACCAATTGTAATTTGTATCTAGAATCCAGTTTCTACCAATTTGAATTATTTTTCCTGCTATGAGAGGCAGATTGATGAAACATAAGGCAAAAAGTTTAAAAAAAATTAATGTCATAATATTATTCTGCTTAAAACACAATCCAAATTTTAAAAAAGAAAGCATTTTTTATTTTACAATTGAGGAGCAGAACTCATTTTTAAAAAGTCAGTGACAAGTTTTCATTAGCTTTTGCTGGAAAGATATTTTGTTCTCTCTTGCAGATTAGATTGGTCTGAGGACAGTGATTTCAAAAAGTCCTAATGTCCCAGTTAAAAGAATCAAGACGTTTTGTTGCATTTCTCAGCTGAAAATTCTGGATGTTCTGCTTGAAAAGTAAATTCTTTATGGGACGTACAATTCCTCTGTTACTAACAAGTATTTGATATCTCCTTGACTCTACTGAGAAAGTAGCTTTTAAGTTTTTTCCTTTTATTTTCGTATTTCCGTAAAAAAATTTGCAGAGACAAAATTTCTTCCTTTGCTTCTCTAGCTGCATTTACATGACAAAAAGTCCTTTACGTTCTACTGGGTAAATTGTGAAATTTCATGACTGTTCAAATATGTAATTAATTGCAGATAACAATAGTTTAAAAGGAGTTTTCCTAATTTACAGCTCAAACAATTCCTTGGTACATATTTTATTTACATATACGACCTGCAAATAAGAAATAAACATGAACAGGTCTATACCTAAAATTTACAAAAGCCTAGTAATTGTAATGTCACATTATCAGCTTGGTCCATAGCCCACTTGTGGTGTTTTGATGTCAAAGTACATGAAGTGAATAGAATAGATGTAAGATTTCCTACTGTTTGGAGAGACCTGAAAATATCTATGCCTGGTAAGAAATGCGAGGGACAAAGTGTTCCTCTTCAGAACACTTTGTCTTGATTTAGTGTTTTAAAGTGTGAGCTTTAATTAAAAGAATCTTCAATGACTAATTGCTCAGGACACCTAAATATATTCTTACTTAGTAAATAACTGACTAAAAACAGCTTTTAAAAAACACCTATTTTTTACAGCATTCCAAGGCATTGAATGCATCTCCCAGCAGGAGCTGATGTTTTAATGATATAACGCTCTACCTCCTATAAAGGAGAGTAATGTCAGCAAGGATTGTAGGAAAAATAATTTATCAAGACTTGAAAAGCACTGTAGCAATAGATTCAGATAAATCTGACTTCCACTTAGGTTTTAAAGGTAAGATTTACTTTCTTTCAGATCAATTGAGCCTCTCTTAATCACTTTTTTTAGCAAGATAAAATTAGAACCAACCTTTTAATGATGCTGTGATGCTAGCTCCATTACTGTGTTCAGGTAATACAGAATACACCCCCAACCGAGACTGGCAAATATAGTGAAAGTTCATGTAGTTATTTATTTTACATTCATATATAAGTATGTAACATTTATAACTGTCCAGATGCAAAGGAATCTTCTTCAATAATTATTTCAATTTCACTCTATCTTACAGCAGCCAGTGGACATCTTTCTTTATTAAGAAGCTCAAACCCTTAAAAAAAATTAGTATGTCTACATTTACAATGAACAGGCTACTAGGCAAAAATAATGTGGAGGCTGTACACTGTTCCTCTAATATACTCTGTATATTTGCTATCCAATACTGTCTGTTACCATCATGGTTGTAATCAACAAAACCCACAATTATAAGTTATCTCACTTTTGAACACAGAAGTATTTGAGTGACCCTTGTCTTTAAGTAAAACCATTTTTCAGTTATCTTTACAAATCTTTTCATGTGCAATATTAAAATTCCACACAGTGTGAGGACAAAAACAGATAAGTAGTTTTCTCTCAGGAAGAAACTATTTAGGAAATTAAAAGCAACACAGATACCTGTGTATATATGAAATAGCAAATCTACACATGCTAATAGCCCTTTCAATAGGTATGGTTACAGAGAGAACAAGAAGCAGGGGAAGAAGAATGAGAGACAGTCAGAATTATTTAAAAATTACAATCCATCTGCAGTGCATTTCCTGTTCAGGCTCAGCAACACAAAACAAAGGAGTGTCTCTGATCAGCATGTGTTTCTTCTGCTGCTTTAGGGTAGTTGAGTTTGACTTATAAGTTACTAATCAAGCTTGGTGTGCTGCTTGTGGCTGGGATAGAGTTAATTTCCTTTACAATGGCTGCTATGGCGATGTGTTTAGATTTGTTTTGAACAGTTTTGGCAACATAAAGATGCTTTTGTTCTTTGTGTAAGGTGAGCAAGATTTACACAGTGCCAAGGCCATTTCTGCTTTTCCTATAGGCATACCAGCAAGGAAGTTGGGTGTGCGGTGGAGGGGACACAACCAGGACAGCTGACTCCAGATGACCAAAGGGATATTCCATTCCATGTGGCATCATGGTCAATACATAAAGTGAAGAAAGAAGTCAGGGAATATTTGGAGTGACGGCATTTTTCTTCCCAAGTAACTGTTATGCGTGATGTGGTCCTGCTCTCCTGGAGTTAGCTGAACATCTGCCTGCCTGGGAAGCTGTGAATTCATTCCTTGTTTCACTTTGCCTCTGTGCACAGCTTTCACTTCCCTATTAAATTGTCTTTATCTGGATCCATGAGTTTTCCGTCTTTTACCATCTCAATTTTCTCCCCGTCCTTCTAGTGGGGGAGAGACCAAGCATCTGTGTGGAGCTTAGGTACTAGCTGGGGTAAAGCCACAACACTGTGAGCTGGCAACCCTGCTGTCATTGCCATTAGACCAGTTTAGACTAGCACGTGATGGTAGAGCTCTTGTGAAGGCTTTCCACTATCAATACAGCAAAATCTTCCCCCTGCTTCAGTTTGAGGTCCCTCTCACAGGAGATGGTCCTACAGGAACTTCTCCAATACGAGTCCAACCCACAAGCAACAACTGTCCACAAAATGCTGCAATGCAGGTCACTCTTCCATGGAGTCCTGTCCTTCAAGAACAGCCTTCTCCAGCATGGAACACCCCCATGGTCACAAGTCCTACCAGGAAACCTGTTACAATGTGAGATTCTTTCTCTATGAGTCTGCAGGTCCCTGCCAGGACCCTTCCAAGCTCTGGTCTCCCACAGGGTCACTTGCTCTCAGGCATCCAGCAGCTGTGGTGTGGTATCCTCCCCACCACCCCAGGCTGCAGGTGCATCTCTGTATCCTCATGATCTCCATGGGCTGCAGGATCACAGCTGCCTCACCAGGGTCTGCACCATAGGCATAGGCTGCAGGGGAATCTCAGCTCTGGTGTCTGAAGAACTTCCTGCCCCTCCTTCTTTGTTGACATGAGCGGTTCCTCTCACATATTCTCATTTCACTCTTCCCTGGCTGCAATTACATCTGCAGAAAATTTTTTATATTTTTTTTCTTAAATGTGTTATCACAGAGGTGTTACCACCGTTTCTGGTTGGCCCAGCCTTGGCCAGCAAGTGTGTTTGTCTAGGAGTCAGCTGGCCTTGGCTCTGCCAGACATGGAGGAAGCTTCTGGCAGCTTCTCATAGATGCCACTCCTGTATCCCCTCCTCTATCAAAATTGGGTCATGCAAACCCAATGGAGAGATGCATAAGAGACATAGTGTGCTGAAAAGACAAAACCTTCTTTTTCATTTCTCAGAACAGAATTAAGCACCCCACTTTTTTCCATTGTCCTTAGCACTTAGCTGAGGTTTATCATGCAGAATTAACATAGACAGCAACCAAATATTCTTGTATTTCTTAAAAGAATCCTAAAATAAACATACAACCATAATAATTTAAAAAATGAACTGTTTTGTTAAGCACAGAATCCAGTGCTGTAAACTGCGCCCTTCAAGGGAAATGGCCTAAAACTCATTAATTTTTACATAGACACTGACATAACTCATTTCTGAAAAAAATCCAGTGCAAAGTAAATAACAATTACACTACATAGCAAGTTCTTCTAACTGTACCAGCTACCTGCTTCCCACATTCTGTTTCCAGCCTCCTCTGGTGTTTGCTTGATCAGCATGAGACCAAAGAAAGCTGACTTCTTTTCAGAAGACAATTGGTTGTGTTCTGGCAGCAAACAATTAGATAATTTTTATGAGTTGCTTATCTTCATAGGCTTTGGGGTTTTTTCTGTAAATCTTTGCTTACTGGCCCAAAACCCAAGTTTTCACAAACAATAGTTGCCTAGTTAGATATGTTTTGATTTAAGAAACACTACTCTGAACCTTCTTCTTCAGAAATTTTGTACAGACGTATTTTTAAAAATACCTGCAAAAATGCAAAGAAAATTCTAAATACATATGAAAGCATACAAAATTCCACAGTGAAAGGCTATGATTTTAAGGAAAATCCATAATTTTATGCTTTAAGTATGATGAATCAAGAATTAGTATTATCCAAGCAATTATAGTAAGATTTTGCTTAATAAAAAAAAAAAATTTGGCAACTGATCAGACAGTACAAGTTAAAACTGTTTAGAATGTCTGTTCCTATAAAAACACAGGTTAAATGGGATGTCTTTTGAAAATTAAATGTATATAAACAGGTTAACTTTAAGTATTTGTCAAATAGCTTGTAAAAATTAATTTGCACTTTGAACACATACTGACCTTTCTGCTTCTCATAGAAAATTTTCCTTATGTTTACATTTCTGAAGCTCTCACAACTTATCAGAAGGCAAATTAAGAGTAAAATAACTTCAAGCTTTAGACTTCTTAGCAGTTTATAGTGTCAGCACACATGACAGAGTAATGAGCTTTTAAGAACTTAATCTGAGGTGGGGGAAGATTCATCATTTTTCCTAGGCTTTGGAGAGTGATTCTTCACTGATATCTCTTCTGATTAAAAAATTTGCGCTGTTTAAGAATAAGAAAAAGTTTTGTGTCCTTGTTTTCTCTTTTTTTTTCTTTTTGCTTAAAGACATTGATTCATTGATTACATTTGAAAAAAAACTTTTTCAAAGCACCCAGCAGCTCTTACATTTCCCAATCTGACACATAAATTATAGAAAAGCTGTTCTCACAGGTAATTCAGGTTGATATTATACAGTATCTCAGAATTGCATTATTGAGAAGAAATAGGAGATGAAACTACAGAGACTTTGTTTTCGAGGCAAACGGATGAGCTTCCCTCCAGAAGTAAGAAAGCACTTGGATTCCTAAGAAGTCAAGGCAAGCAGCAGCAGTGGACCTCTGCTCTAAGAAAGCACCATGACCCTTGTACTACAGCAGTTCTCCAAGTCTCCCATTCAGTTTGATGCCATATAAACAGAGCAAGGGTTATTACCCAGCTCTAAAATCATTCAAAAAAAGAATAACAAAGCTTGTTTTGATGATTCAGATGTCATTGACCAGCAAGAAACTAACAAAGAACTGAGAAAGATCGAAGTGAATTTTCTCAGGAAGAGATTTAGATTATGAACTACGGTAGAAATCTGTCAAAAAATGCAATAGAAGAGGGAAAGGACTTTTTTCTGATATCTTAGATTTTCTTTCTTCAATATTTGTTTTAAAAATAAACCATAGTGGAGGTCATGGAACTAAACGAAAAATGTGACTGATATGAGAGACAAATTAGATCTGGACAGCTCAGTTCGGAAAGCATGGCAAGAACCAGGAAAAAAGTTATGGTGGCTAGACCTGTGTTTAAGTTAACTATTTTATATTTCTTCACTAGAAAGACCACCTACCTTGAGGACAAGATTTCTGATGCTACTTTTCAATTTACCTAGGCAAGTTTTAATCAAATGTATTAGTTTCTTATTTTTGTGGCTGACAAGAAAGTTGTTTACGATAGTATTATACATTGAAACTTCTCACACCATACAGAAGCAGCAAGGGAATGCACTCCATACACTAACAGCTAAATAACCATGAGCCACAAAGATGCAGTCATAGAGCTTTAACTTCTTGCTGCATGAGATGTATAAATTCAATAGAAATTTTTTTAAGGAAGATAGCTGTAGGTAAAAGGTAGGAAAAACAACTAAAAACAACTACAAAAAAAGGACATTATTTGCATCTTATTAAAATTAAAAGGGTAGATTTAGTATGCAATATAGCTTGGTTTCCTACTACATCTTTATTTCAAGGTACGGCATGAAACCACAGGCAAACCTCATTCTTCTTTAAATAGTAAATTTATACAATGTGTCTACCATTTCCTTTCTTTCTTTTCCATAATTCTATGGAAATTAGAGTTCAAATATTGGTAAAAATTTTTTTGTCTGAAACAAACAATAAAAAGATAAATTCTTGTAGCTTTAATATACATGATATAAAATAATTTATTTAGAAGTTGTTTAAATTTAAATATATGTATTTTTATTTTGAATAAACAGATGTCTCTGTTAACTGTCACTATTCTGAGAAAAGTAGACAGAAATACTGAAAGTTAACTACTTGGTGTACATGAGAGCAAGTAAAAATACAATATAATAGGAACAGAACTTTGCACCATGTAGCTCTTGCAAGGCACTGTGTGAGTTACTAGGAATAAAGTGAATCTGTTTTTTTTGCCTAGTTGTCTTCAACAAAAGTTTACAGTATTTGGAAAAAAAGGGCATGACTCCAATCTGCTTTTAGAATAAATCTCACAATGTAACAATTTATTAACTTTGTTTTGTATTCATCAGCACCCTTTTGCTGCATGTTCATCAATTGTGCAATGTCTTTCTAGCTTCAGTAGTATGGATTTTGGATGTACAAGTATTATTTGCTGCATTGTGATACACTTTAAAAAACTCCCTGAGCAGGTGTATGGTTACTCAGGTTCCTGTGTTACCACAGCAGAGGGGAACTGTAAATATCCCAGAACTGTCTGAAATACGCTGCCAGAAATCTTCTTAGAGAGTCAATACTGAAAATGAAGGAGAACAGAAAAGACACACTAATGATGGCATGTGAGGCATCTATGTTTCTTGAAGACACAAAAAACAGGACTGAAAAGTAGTGCTAGCAACCTCGGTTTGGAAACTAAAATAATGCAATAATCAGAGACATGTCCTGGGATCTGAAATTCAGACTCCAAACCAAAGCTTGGTAAGCGTATACAAGGAGATCTTATAGTTCTTTATCTGTCATAGAAATCCAATTTTTTGTTAAAAAACAAAATTATTTTATACTTTTTTTAAATGTAAATGTGTATCAAATGTGTTTTGTGTTCAGAAATTGTCATATGAATTAAATCTTAAAGATTTTTCTTTTCCTGGTAAGTATGAGCTTATTTGATTTTTTATAATATTTAACATTTTTGTGTCATTCAACTCCATCTGTTCCTGTCTTGCCTCTCACAGTTTACCAGATATCTGTTTCAGAGACAGTACATATATTCAATGACTAGTATCTAACATGCCCAGTCCAAGATAAAATTTTCTCTCTCAGTGGTTTAAATTGCCAACAGAATTCTCATTTAAACAAATGAAAGACAGCAATATAAAATAATCAAATACTTCATAGTTCATCAGAATTATAAATTGCTTTACCAAAGTATAAAATAAATTTCAGCTGTCTGTAAAATTAAGTTGTGCTTCACTTAAAAATAATCTGTAACCTGACAGGAACAAAATTCATATTATCTACTTGTTCCTGCCTGTCGGCCTAGGGCATAGAGCACAAATTCAAGTAGCATGAGATAATCAACACCAGGAAGATATATCTGGCAGCAGTGAATATTTGGTATAATAAATAATTTTTCAGATCAAAAGATAGGTGTTTTCTAAAGTTTTTGCTAAGGCAATGTCCTGGGTTGGTGCTGAATTGTATCCCCAAATATTCCTCATTGATCATTCCTCTTGCTTATGGATATCTCCCTTTTCAAATATATGAAAATGTAATTTATTTTTCTTGATCCATTTTCAGGCTTGTGCTACTTTTCCTTTCTTGATCTTCAAAAAGACAGAAGTAACTCACACTTTCAGGGCACCTTAATTCTGAATTCCATTCTTGGGCCAAAAGGATCTATGCAACTTTGTTACTGAAGGGAACCTTATATTAACTACACATTGAGAGTACAGTATTCCCAGTTCTCTTTCCATGTATACTATTTTGGGTACACAAAATGCCTTGCAGTAATACACACTGACTATAATTATTTGTTTCTGTATTAATTGGGATAGATTTATTGTAGGTTTTAGTTGGATAGAATAGTCACAACTGCTGACAGATAGTTTAAAGTTATCTATTTAACTCTACTGATCTCAATCTGATATCTGTGTCCTCTATTTTCCACATATCTCCTGAAGAAGTAGTTGTGATAAGCTATTTTATTTTACCTCTCAAGCCCATTTTGCCATTATTTTCATCAGTTAATAAACATCCCTCATTTTCCACAGAAACTTAGGTTTTTGTGTTTGCCGATTTCACTGGATGAAACTACTCTGCAAATCAGATAAATGTTCAGTCTGAACACTCTGGTTAATCATGTTAACATTTTGTGACACAAAAAAACCACTATGCTTAAAGGGAGCTTATTCTTTACTAAATAAATTAGTAATAAATATAGGGATTTCAGAACAGGTACTGATGTGTTAAGACAAAGATTAGTGAAAGCTTAAACATCACACACTATTAACAGTCATATTTTTTGTACTATATGGCAAAACCAATGTCATTAGGAAGCTCAGGCAAATTAATTAAGACTTGTTACTGACTTATGGCCAAGTATGAGATCAGCCATATAATCTACACATCCCCAAGCATGTCTTTCATAACGTGAGAGGCCTACATGAAACAGCAATGAAGAGTTCAGGGTGATAGTCTTGTTTAGGAGGAAGAAAATCACATTCATAATACAAAGACAGTAACCTTTTGTTTCAAATTTATTGCTACAGAATGTGTATATTTGTATCTGAAGGTATTAGTGAGATTTTTCACCACTAAAAACAACTCTGAGGAAGTTCCATGACCATTCTTGAACACATGAATAGTTCAAGAGATGTGATTAATGCAATTTTATTATTACTTCATTTATCATAAAGATAGCATCACAGCATACACGATATTATTGATATCCTTTCAAGAAAAAAAGAGTTCAGCTGCAAAATCACGTGATGGACTCTATTTGCTTTGGAATTGTAGTAATTGACAACTTAATCTTCTGCATCTACTCAGCTCACACTCTTGCCCTCCACTGCAATCTGATGCTGGCTTAATCCAGTAAAACATCCTGTTGTCTTCTCCCAAATATTTGTTATGCTGCACTTTTTTCCTACATCAGACATGCTCTCCTCCATCTCCTGCTCTTAGCCTTCACAAACAAGCAGCACAGCATACCCCTTCACGTTTCCAGTAACATTCACCCACTGTCAAATAATTGAACAGACAAATTTCTACTGTTAATTTTGTACTTGTCGAGTCTTAAAGAAGCCCTCAGCAACTGGACCCAAGAGAATCTTTCTTCAGTTAAGGCAAGTGAAACAACCATTTAATGAAGCTTATTTTCCTTTACTTAAAGTACACACTTGGATGCTTCCAGCAACAATTGAAACAATGCCACTGTCCTGGAGACTAAAACGACCACTTGTTCAGGGATGAATTCTGTTTGGTTTCTATCTTATAAAGTCTAATATAAAGGAAAACTTCCAATTGTTGAAAGACAAAAGATTTATTATCTAACTGTGTAGGAGTTCATCACTGAGAGACATGGTAGTGATCATGGCAGTGATGAATCTGTGGGTAGAAGTGTGAGAAACAAAAGTTCATAGCTTCTGCTGTCAAAGAAGTTGTCATAATTCAAAATCATAAACAATTCTTGTTACACATTCATATTTTAGCTTTAAAATAAAATTGAGAAAAAGAAACCAAAACCACCAACAACTTCACATTTCCCTGGCCCAGCACATTCACTGTTTAGCAGAGCTGGAATAACAGAATAGGGTTATTAAATTGATGTCCTAGCCAACCCTCAATCCCTTTCTTTTGTCCAGGTGACAAGATTTTGTAAATAGCAGGTTTTAATCCAGTATGGCCCTTGTTTTGAATTGAAATTACTGGTTACTATAGAAATCCTAACATCACGGCTTCTTTGTGCCATTTGTATAACAGTTGTGAATTCCGTGGCACAGCTGTATAATAAACATTTGTGTATTTTAAATCACAATTTAACCGATTTTTGCAGCATCAGCAGCCCTTTTCCCCCCCTCTGCTTCTCAGTGTTTTGCTACCACTCTCTAGCACAGAATCCAAATGAAGTAACAGCTTCTCCCTATCCTGAATCTGACCCTACAGCAAATAAACTACCACTGATGTTTAGGCGATTACCTAGTTCTGTGCAGAAAATCATTCACCATTTAATCTAATTCAGTTATTGTTTATATTGCTTAAAAGCTATCCTTTAATGCATTCAAGAAAAGAAACACCATCTTTAGGAACTAATTTAGTTTGCCAGTAGTGTAGCAACACACTGCTATAGAAACTCTTATGGGTAAGGTTGCAAAATAGAAGTTAAATAACTAATTTCCAGAAGGCTTTACAACAGACTTATTTCTGTGGGGACATTTGTTTGTTCTGACTGAGCATGAATTAACCTTTGAGTTGTGATGGCATATAAGGGAAAAAATAAAACTATTAATCCCATAGCCCAAACTAATTAGAAGTAATATTCAGTCTGGGAAGCACACTATCAACTAATTAACATGAAAATAAATATTTTAGCTTATTTTTGATTCTCTAGGCACATCTCAATTCTAGTATATTTCAGTCAAACTCTTTTCCTTTACCCTTCAGACCTATATTCTCATGAGCTAATTTCTTTGGCATTTTCAATGCTAGATAAGAAATCACTGCAGTTAGTTTTAAATAAGACTGCATAAAAGAAAAGATAAATGGTTCTAGACAGCCATACTGCTTTGTGAAGTACTGAACTGTGCTATAGGTTGACATATCCTTAAAAATGATGCTAAATCATGAAGGCTCAAAAGTCAGAACAGATTATTGAAATGTCCTTAAGTGGATTTTTGACATCATTTTTACTTGAGCTATGAGGATATACTACAGCATAAGGTGACATTCAGAAGTGGTTTTTGACATGAAATACATTAGTACTTGTCAGAGTATGCAATGGAGATCAGAATATGTATAGACTTTTCATATATTATATGATAGATAATGGATTTTTTGAAAGGTTTTTATGATGTAGTACATTAATCTATAAAGCAAAATATGACTATATGCATTTTTAAGTTATTACATGCTTCATTAAAAAATTATTAAATACTTTGAACTATTGAGATGATATGTAGATTTCTAATTTTCTAATTATATGGCACAAATTTCTTTGTTTTACTGATTAAATAATCTCAAAGTAGCTGAAAAATATTTTTGTTTTTCTTTCACTCAATTCCTCTCTTCCTGAATTTTTAGTAGATACTTTATACTCTACTCTGTGACCTGTGCATATGTGTTTCACAATTTACTTAAATAATTATTGTATAAGCTAGCCCTGGTCCTTACCTTAACATGCAACACCCTGAGACACTTCAACACTTCAAAAAAACATCACATTTTCCTTCCAGACGTTGTTAGACGAAACACTCAATTTTCATTTCTTCAGAGTGGGTTGTAGATAGTTTTCTAACCTGGTGGGAGGAGACAGGCCACTGTACATCCCTGATCCTTTTTTCCCTTTGATTCTACATATCATCAATAGCAGAAGCCTACAGAGGTTAAAACAGAGGTTAAAATCCAAATTGAACTTCTGTTTAATCATTTATGCCACATTAACAGAACTGAGACAAATATCTACAATCATACAGTCTACAGCCATAAAATCTATAAGTAGAAGAAAGCTTTCTTGGGAAGCCAAACTGAATCTTTAGAGTCTTCAGTGAGTTTTGAAAAGTAATTTGCTACTTGGTAAGTTTTTTCAAGGCATTTCTTACTAGCAATAATTGAAATCTGAGCCACTAAAATTATTACTTTTAAGAGGTGTGAATTTTCTTTTCTCCTTAGCTACAGTTCTTTTAAATAGAGGAAAGTTCATTCCCTTGAGCTTGCTGATCAGCAAATGTGTTTTTATTAAAAAATAAATATACAACTTACTTTAAAGAGTTGTCACGTTAATATACAGAAGACTTCTGTTTCTGCTGAAGTCATACTGTAATTCCTTTTGATTTACACAATATGTGCCCAATTTCTTTTCAATAAAATTAAACTTACTAGCATAACTTAATTTATTTAGCTTGTGCTGGTATGATCTCTACTCAGTACTATCCTTCCTTCATAAAATATGCTTTCATGCAATATATATAAATACCTGTATTTGTAAAAGCATTATAATTAACAAGAGAAGGACAGAGCTGTAATAAGAGGACAAAGCCCATTTTATAAGTGAACATAAAGATAGGTAAAACTCTTGTTTTGGTATTTATTGCTCATATAGTCCAGATGAGGATACTTACTTAACATCAAAGATAATGGAACTCATTACCTTTAATCTTAGAAGAAATTTAGTTTATGATGATGAAATGCTAATAACTCAATAACTTCAAACACATGATAAAAACAAGCAAGTCTATTTAAATCCTGTTTTAAAAGATTTTTTCGATGCTAAACATCTATTAAACACCAATAGGATTAGAGTATTTTACACTTTGCAACTCTTTTGAAAATCCCTACTGTTCTCACAGTACACAACTTGTGATGTATTACAGGCAGTGTAAATTTAAGGTTTTATTCTTTCAAATGGTGAGTTAATGGGAATTGAATGGGCAAACATTCTTCAAAGGAAAATTTTAGTTTACTTCACTCCTCAGAAGAAAACAGAGGTATCCCATACAGAGGATGAATTAATTCTGAGCATAATGTGTGAAGGATCACTGAAGAATTTTGAAGAGGAATTGCAGAGGAGAACCAAGATTTATTGAGTAACTATCCCAGTATTTCCTTTGCATTCGAGTATTCCAGATAACCTCTAGGCAAATAGCATGACCCTTAGCTGTTATTCTGGAAGAACGCACATCTTCTGCCAGCTCTGAGATAACCTTTCAAATCATCTGCTATGGGAGTGCACAGGGAAAAGAGCTGCTTCTATCAACTGCCACCTTTGACAAAGCATGACTGGACAAGAATCTGAGACAAGAAAAACTAGAAATGAAGGAGAGCTGGAGGTCATGGTCACACTGAGATTGGAGGGCTTGAAAAACTGTTCTTGTTTCATTTAAAATTTTAGTATAGTTTCATTTCCCTGGGTGCTGGTGAGGACAAACAAGACCTGTAAGAGGGTTTATCAGAGCTGACTGCCCCCAAAGCTTTTATCTACACAAAAGAACCTATATTTACTGAAGACTCCCACCTGTGGAGATCAAGGCACCAGTCTGGTGTCTTGATCCAAGCTAGCATCTTAGGTTCATTGCTTTGCCAGGGCTAAGTTCCAGGGTGTTGCAAAGGGAGTACTGAAGCTTGTCTGCCTCTACGTTGTATTACTTTTCCGTATGAGTACTGTTGGTATTGCTGGGGGTAATGTGAAACGTATTGAGAGCAACCACAAATCTTTGAGGGCAAGGATATGTGGGGACCCATGTTGTGTCTGCACAAGCCTGTCACTAAGACAAAAGACTAGAGCAGAAGCAGTCTCATCCAGCAGGTCAACAACTGTCCGTGTGTGCCTGGTGTAGCAGCAGGGGCTTTGGCTGTGGGATCCACTCTGTACCTTGCAGCAAGCACCAACTTCTAGGGTCAACACAAAGGTTCACAGTAGCAGGATGAGAGCCAAAGAGCATAAGTTCAAACATCAGAAATTCTGATTAGGTGTTAGAAAAACATTATCTTAAGGTAGTGGAATACAGGAGCACATTGCTTAGAGCCGTGGTGGAATCAGTCCTTGGAGACTGATCCATTGCTCAGCCTTGAGCAACCTTATCTAATTAGATTAGTTCTGAGCAGAGTGTTTGACTTCTGAAGGGTCTTTCAAATCTCCATGATTGTAAATGAAGAATGGTGGGCATCAGCTCTGCATACCAAAATTTACTAGCTTTACCTACTGGTTATTTAAAGGGGTCTCAGAAGACTTGTTCAGATTCTTTTATTAT
The DNA here is from genome assembly GCA_013397245.1 of Thryothorus ludovicianus. Lineage (NCBI taxonomy): Eukaryota > Metazoa > Chordata > Aves > Passeriformes > Certhiidae > Thryothorus > Thryothorus ludovicianus. The sequence continues at coordinate 383,896 of VZTB01017961.1, read as the reverse complement.
GGATACCTAGCACAAGGCTAGATGACTCTCAGCCCCAGTTTTTATTTTGCTGCTGTTTGAAACCCATAGGAATTTAGGCATCTGGAGGCCTTAATGACTTTGATATTTTTTAAGTTCAAATCTTATTGAAAATAATTTCTGAGACAGAAGGCTTCTTCATATAGTTCATATGGTATTTCTAAAGTATAATATATTTTTTTACCATATCACTATAAAAATCGTTCACCATTTTGTTGATGAATTTGAAAGGTAGGGTTTTGTTACCTGAGTCTTAGGAAGAGACACATCCTAAAACTTGTAAGGTTGTGTCGATTACTTGCTAGAAACAGTTACAGAACCAATTCCTCTTGAAGAAAAACATCTTTGTGTTAACACCCCCTCTGAAATACTTAAATTCTTATTCTGTGCACTTGTCTCCTAATGCTTACTCATATGAATAAAACCATTGATTTGGTTAATTTTTTTGTATTAGTGACTTATTACTGTGCTGGAATTCTTGAGTAGTGTAATGGTTACTTTATATAATAATTTTTATTATATCCTTTTGAGATTTTTGATGTCGGCAAAATTCTTCTAAGTTGCTTTAAGTACAGAATAACAGAGAGAAAAATGTGAACAGAAAAACATAAGACAGCAAAGGTGGGGGTGACTCTTCTTTCTAAAAGCAAGATAAAAAGCTTTTAATAATTGAACTGATATTTACAGAAACACACCATTTTGTTCAAAATTGTTCAACCTTATAGTACAAAAATCACCTTTCAGTGGCATGCTACATCTTTTTTTCAACTATATAATTCCCTGAATTATTATGCATTTCTATTAAAATAAAAAGTATAGATCCTGAACAGAGAGAGTGGCAACATTGATGACTAAATATAAAATACTGTCCCTAATTCTTGTTTTATTGCTGAAACTAGTAAGAATTTAGGTATCTATTCCTCACAGATATGTGAGATTTGTTTCTACCTCATGTAAAATCTAAAGGCCTAATAAAAATCCCTAAAGTAACCACTTCTAAATCTGAAACCAAATAAAAAATATTTGTTAGTTAAAGATCTGTTGTTCCAGTTTGTCAGCATGAGCCTCGGCATTTCTTATCACCCTAATAGCCTGGCTTCACATGATCTATCACCCCAGAGCCCACAAGTGTACTCCAAGATTAAAGAAAAAGGTTCCTTACAAAATCCATTCACAGGTGAGGCCTGGCTGCACATGGGCACTGCAAGGAATGTCCATGTCACCACACTTCATGCCAACTGCTGAAACAAGAGAAGAGAGCAGAAAAGATACTCTGATAGAAAAAGAGTAGGGGAACTGCGAAGTAGGTGTGAATCGGAGATGGAATCAGAAGGCTCCATCTAAAAATCAAGAAGCTGAACTAAGATAAAAGAGACAAAGGTGAACATGAAAGGCTGAAGAAGAGGGCTCATCAATGATGCTGAAATACAGACCCAGGAAGGTGATAAGCTGCCTCCATGGAAACTGCAGGCAAAAAGCCTCTGGAGATTGGTAGAGATCAGGGCCAGATCAACTGAAAAAGTAGCACAGAATTAAGGCTGTTTATGGAGACTAGGAAATACTAGAGATCATGAGAGTGGGTCTGTAGGTGGGTGAAAACAAGAAGTAGTCTAGAAAAAGGCCGTGGAAAAGGAACCTGAGCAGGAATAAGTAAATGTATCTGGGAAAAGATGGTGGAGCTTTTTGTCAAGAAATCCCTTTTGAAAGATGCCTACTAATATTCATTCTTCTTTTACTAGGTGCCTGGCTTTTATATATGGAAGATCATCTACTATTAAGTGTTTTTGGGGATATGATTATTGCCTTGGATTTGTCACTCATAATACTGGAATGTCACAAAATATTTGTAGATTTTTCTCATTAGTAAATCTGAGCTTCAATTCATATTCTCTAGGAACTGATTTAAAAACCAGCACACCTCAGAATAGCAGCAGCATAAATTCTTTAGTGGTAGTAAGTAAAATCAAGAAAAATAAGAAAAAAAGAAAAACCAGGAAAAAAATTGAAAGAAATAAGAGAAGGGGAAAGGGGAATGAGGAAAGAGAAGATGACTTGTGAAAACATTTCTTTGAGGCATAAGACTCCGACACACAATTACAGATTCTTTATATAAGGTGATGTTTGAATAGCAGGGGAAAGCTGAAGCAAAACAGTGTTGAACAGCTACTCTAATAAGTGAGTTTATTGTATCTTATTTATGGTATCAGACAGACTTTCTGTAGAGAAATATATTTTATAGCCATATAATTAAAACTTATTTATTATTGTACAATGTAGTTAAAAGAGTACATTAGGTTTGCACAATCCTCACATTTTCTATGGCGTGGAATGTAACTTTAACAATATTCTTTATATATTTTATGTGTGCAGAAGATATAAAAAAAATGTTCCATTTTATTTCATTTAAATTTGAGTCACTCCAATTAGGATTCTATGCATGAATCTTCCTGTTATACTACTTAAAATAGAAGGTTTTCATTAAATATTTGCTTTGAATCTCAGTCAAATAAATTTTTAAATTCCATAGTTTTCTCCAGGAAAATAATTTCTTTTACAAGCAAACAAAAGAAACTGTGCTCCTTGTTAAAAATGTTCAGCATCAGTTATTTTTCTCTTGGAAATTCTAAACTTTTGCTATTTAGATCACAGAAACTGTCTCTAATTTTTCAGAGTTACTTTTTTCTCACTCATCTGTTGTGATGCTGTCCATCTTTGTGTTCAATTAATTTTCTCTCTTTCTCAGTCTGAATTGCACTCTATATGTGTATGGATAGCAACTTTATTCTCTGTACTTTCATTTAGGTACTTTCAATATGCCAAATTCCTTTAGACCATAAAACCAAGCCTCTCCACACAGAACAAAAGGATTTAACTTACTGTGAAAAACAATGTCTAGAGTCTGCTGGTTTCTCTTGGTCCAAGTATTTTGTCCTCATCACAAACCCTGTTATCTCTGATCTGGCCCCTGAGAGTTGTTTTTTTTTTCCACAAAGACCTAGGAGAAATAATAAATACTTTTAAGAGAAGGTGACTACTAATGGGCTTCATCTGTGTCCCAGATCCAATACTATTTGTATGAGATAGATTTGCACTAAGATCATGGGCCAGATTGGACCCATTAATGATCTGAGAAAAAAAAAAGGATAAACAGAAAAAATTTAAGTACTACACAGCAAACAAAACTTTCAAGAGCTCTTCTTTCTTCTTGTTCCCGGGAGCAGAACTGTGAGCATCCATAGAGCATTACCATCAAATAGTGGGATGCTCAATGAGCAGAGATTGAGTGATCATTTCTGAAGTGCAGTTTCAGCACTTCAATTCTGCCTGACCTGAGTGACTGAGTTTCATGTTAATTGAAGATGAGTTCTGCTTTTTTTCATGTTCTATTTCAAAGAACTGGGTATAGAATTTGGGCCCTTAAAGCAGAGTACATTATGAGCATATCAACCTTGAGTAATTAAGCCATGGGATAACTCTCATTGTTTACAGGACGTTATAAACTAGACTCTGCACTATTGTCAGGGAAATTCACCACCTGCCAAGCTACAATCTTTTATAAGCATCTGAAGTGTGTGTGGGAGGGGTCTTATTTTTTTTTTTTTTGGTTGTTTGTTGTTTTAGTTGGTTTGTTTGAGGTTTTTTATTTCTTTGGGGGTTTTGGGGGTTTTTTGGTTTTTGGTTTGTTTTTTTTTTATTGGACAAACATAGATGTTAATCTATTCTCAAGATGGTCTGTTTTGAGACAGGTTCTAAAACTTGATTTTGTTTTTTACAAACCTATGGTTGAAAAATCAAATGATAGTTCTGGAACCAGGATTGTTATCAGGTGGAAAAAAATTATCAAACCCTTATCTTCCCTAGGTTGTTGACTAGAAAGTATCTAAACTACCTGGTCTGACCTCACTGATAAAAAGAAAAACACATAACAACAGCAATAGCATTACATATAACCTTTAGGGCCATTACAACCTGTATACAGACAGAGACTCTCAGTTTTGTAATATTCTGCCCACACACTCAAAGATGAGCTGGAATCACCAGATTCTCCAGCTCACAAAGGAGAGCAACAATAATTTTTAAGGCGTTTACCAAAATACTCTTCATAAAGGAATGTGGACCTGATTACCTTTTATAGACCACCTGCTTTCATTCTCTTCAGTGATATAAAAACAGCTGCAAAACCAGTCTGACTAACTGGTTAGCCATTTTATTGCTCTGCTGTGACATTGAAATGCTGTAAAGAAGCTGAAATTTACTGAAAGTGAATGGGGATTTTTTTTTTCCAGGAGTCACATCCAAGTTAATCAGTAACAGGTGATGTCTTTACTTAAAAATAGAAAGACACAGAAAAAAAGCAAATGCATCATGCAAATTAATACTGACATTTTAAGTAGCTGTTACAAGATCACTCTTTTGCAAAGTTGTGTTTTAAATTAATTTTTAAAAGCTTCCAAACAAAACCAACAAAACCAAATAAACAAATGGAAAAAAAAGGAGGGATAGCAAGATAGTTTTTATATAATTCTGACTCCTCCAGTCTTTCATAGTAATCTAAAACTTGTCCATCCATAACAATGATCAGGTTTAACAAATAGACAGCTATAAGAGAAAACTGCAGTATTCCATGTTCATTAAAACAAAATAAATAAAATAATGTGCAGAAATTTGTGAACTCAGAAAAATGTAATTATAGGAATCCTTGGTTAGGATGATGAATTCCTTGGTACGAAAGACTTGATATCAAATGATATTTATTCTCCTTTTAGCTGTTATTCTCCTTTTGACTGTTTCAGCTATTTACAGATAGTGCTTATAGAAACTGAGAGTTAAAAACCTTGCAATATCCCACCTACAGAAAAATTGCTTTTTCTGATGCTAAAATATTGTTTGGTTATTCATTCTCTTTCCACATACATGGATTTATTTTGATGTATGTACAAGGAAATCAAATATATAATGGATTCATTAGCAGAATTTTGACCCAGACCTAAAAATCACAATTTAATGTATATTTTGTACTCTAGCAACTTAAGACCCTGATATCAGATGTGGATTCTTGAGTGTTAGACACTACAGAAGTAGGTAAAAGAGGGAAAGTAACCTGCATATCAGTTGTATATTAGTGAGATAAATTTTCATATTGTCAAGACTGAGAAGAAGCCACTAAACAGTGAAGTACTTGTACAGATATACACAAAGCAATGTGCAGGATATGTATTTGGAGTCACTTATTGCCATAAACTTCCATGTCCTTTATTAATTCACACAGGAAGTCTTACTGCCTGATAGTCTAAAAAAGAAGTTTGATTAATCCAGAACTCCCCAAGCCTCTTCATATCATCAAGTTACTATAAAAAATGTTTGACTGATGAAGGACCTTCACCTTCCAGGTAGGCCTCATTGAATATTCATGCTGAAAAATGGTGCAAAGTAGATTCCTTAAATATCCTCAAGATGTAAGAAAATTAAAGAAAGATAGAATTATACATTGTCTTGGTATCAACTCTATCAGAGTAGATAATTTTAACTAGATTAGTAAGGTTTTCTTCCATTAGTCCCTTAGCAAATTACATGGAAGACAGAGATGCCAATCGGTAAGAACATCCATACAGCATACCCAGATGATGATATATCAGCTGTCTGCAGCAAGAAGTAATCATTCCACAGTGATCAGAAAACAGAATAATGACCCTGTTCATGATGGTGCTTCAGTCATAAGGGATGAGAACCATTAGTTTCTGTGGTGTTACAGGACATTTGGGAGTAATGACTGAACAGAACATCAGTAAGAGATCAGCTTCATGAATGAGTGCTTGTGTCACTGCTTGATTTATTCTTTTTTAAACGCTCACGCATGGCAGCACAGGAATGCCTGAAGAAACAAGTGTCAGGAGGAAGGGGTGATAGATAAGGAACCCAGAAACAATAGAAGAACAGTCTTGAAGAGATTCATCAAGCTAGATATGCAAACATACAAAAGTTGCAGAGTCTACAGAAGTGCAGAAGCCTGGGAAGAAGTGCACCAACAGCTTAAGGAGAAGTCACTGTGTTTTTTTAAGCCAATCTAAATTATTGGCAAACATCTGGCTGCTGATGGCAGCTTAAACTTCATCCAGTAGACATGCTCATGAAATTAGCCCAAAAAAGAATAACATGGAGAAAAGAGAAAATAAGAAGTATAAAGAGATAAACTAGGTCTGCAAGGCTCAGGACTCAGAAGCATACTGTTTTCTCCCAGTTAAAATATTTCCTTAAACAGGATATAAACTGGGTATTTAAAGTTTGACCGTGGCCTGAAGATATTGTTTGTTTCCAGACCCCACTGAACTGCAGGGACATGACATTTTCACCCCTGAGGCAAGTAAAGCAGCTGAGCTGGTTTCTTTCTTGTTTTATTTCATTTTTCATTTGCATTTCACATATTAAAAAAAAGTACAGACTGCTCCATTTCCAGAAATACTATGGATCTTTTTAAGCTCAACCTGGATGGGTTTTTTTTTTAGAGATTGTGACTGACTGTGTTTAAACTTCTGCATCTGTATAGTAGTTTTCTTGATTGTTAGAACTTGTTTTTTTCTTCTTTTATTTTGCTTTTTTATTTCCAAAGCATCCCCTTATTATGATCCAACAAAGTCTTGTATTCCTGGTTTGGATAAAAGTAATTTATGACCAGATCCATTGCTGGCTGGTGATATGCTTCAGGTGTCTCTTCTGTAAATAAGTGGGGCTGTTGAAAAGATAAACAAATCAATTTCATAGACATTTTTTATAATTTGACCAGTATTCTGAAGAGTGCAAAGAAGTCTGCTGACTTCAAAGTACAAAATGTCAGTATATCACACTGAAAACATAACAAAAACCTCCAACTTATTAAATATAATTATTGGTTGTTCTAAGTCTAAATGGACAAGTCAGGTTTTCACTAATTTTATGTCTGAGGATAACATATTTCCTTACAAATACATGAAGGTTGTATCTAAAGCGAAATTTTTTTTGTGTAAATTGCTCTGAGGGAAAATAATAGTTGTTAGAATGGTGAAAAACTTCTTACATAGCTTTTACACTGGTCCTGTCATTTATCATTAGTACAGTACCTACATTCACTGAATTCAGAATCTTTGCTGCTTAAGCTGTACATGAGGCTGTGGAGATTTACTGATCAGGAGGAACCTCACCAGCATTAAATGTACCTGTTCAGAGAGGCTTAAATAAGACATGATGCTCATCTAGGAAAAAAGCTGAGGGTCTGACAAATCCAAAACATTCACATTCTACCTAATTTTTAATCACTGATTGCTAAGTTTCATTTAAGACTGAATGGCCATTGACTTAATTGCAATATTATAAACTCGTAAGTGGTTCTTGTTCAGAAAAGGCACAAGGATATGCCCTGAAGAATGTGTTGCTAAACATAAGATTAGCTAGCCTGTGAAGCCTCCACAGAAAAGCCATTAATTTGTGAAAATGGGACTCAGATTGCAATTATTTTCTGTCTTTCTTGATAAAGGTGACTTCTCTGAGACTCCTCTATCTTCATAATGTGCCTCAATCCAGTCATTATAATAATGCACTTTCAAATTGAAAGGATGTTGAATTCTCAACTAAGCACCTGCATTTGTAATCAAATATATTATGATCCACTGACTTAAGAGCATTTTGCTATGATGAACAATCAGAAGGGAAATTATGTGAGTGTGTTATAAATTTAGGAAAAAAAAAGTCCAGTTTTTTCTGTTCAGGATATAATGCAATGTGTTTATGTAGATGTATGAAACTGAAATTCTTCTGCATCTCCTTTAAATGAGCAAAGGATAACTCTTGTAAAGTATATCATAAAGTAATCTCTAGCTGCTTTCCTGTTGAAATATATGAATTTAAAATAGTGTGAATTATATTGTTAAATATACATTTTAGAATTATTTGAAGACACTATTTTGGCTGAAACAAACTTGTTAATCTACTTTTAAAAATTATAGAACCATATTTCTAACTTCAGAAAATAGTTCACACTGCTCAGGCAAAATTACATCAGCTACAAACATATTTTCAACAACCTTCTTTCATCTTAGTTTAAAAGCTTAGTTAAGAGCATTTTGAATACTTAGTTAAGAGCATTCAAAACCTACTAAGCCAAGTTCACACTGGAAAAAAATAGCAGGAATGAATTTTTTATCTTCAAATTAAAAAAATAATTGGAGCACAAATACAGAGAAAAGGTGTCAGGCCATTTCACTGGTGCTTAATAGGATTGAATTTGAGTAAGAGACGACATGGGGAGCACATGGCTGGCATGTGTATACCACATAAAGGAAGTCATTTTGCCTTCAAGTGTAAGTCAAAAAACAATACTTTGCTTTGCAGCCCATTATCAAGCTGATTTCATGACAACTAAAATGTTGAAAAAGCTGAAATTTAATTTAGTCCCTGAAAAATTCAATTCTGCTTTTACAAGCATTATGCCATTATTGCATTTTTCTCTTTTCCATTCTATCCAAGAAAATTTGAAAAATAACTAAATATTGAGTCAAACTCATGGCTAGTGAAACTAAACACTAACATGACAAGGTGGAGCTTGGAAGAAAATCTACTTAAACTATTGCTAAATTACAAAGCCAAAACCCCAAATGTCATTTAAAAATTCCATGATAAATCTTAGGTGTTTCTTTTCATTATTATATTCATGATAGATACATTAAATAAGTGGATAATAAGTGGTTAATGTGACCCACGCATTTCTTACTCCTGAGGAGAAATAGGAACTTTTCCTTCCATTGCCATCTGTAGCCTTGAAATGAAATAAGGGGAGGTAAGGAGGTGGATGGTAACAATTCTGGTTGATTGGTTCACAGTCTTCACTGCATGAGATTTTGTGTCAGACACTGCAGTTAACTCTTGAAATACCACCTTCCTTATCCTTGCCTACTTTTCTGTTTTTACAACGTTCTCCAAATTTGCTCATCAGCATCACAACTGAATATAGAAAAGTGAAATTACAGCTCCAAGGTTTGCTAAGGAATGGTAGGAAATGAGTTAAAAACATGAACAGCCACTGAAACAAAACTTGCTCCATATCATAAAAAGCTATGGATAATTTTTCATTATTGGAAGATTAAGGGACATATTGGATTTTTTTATGATAGCTAAAAATAAAATTGCAGAACCTATGATAAAANAAAGAAATTCTACAACAAATATTAAAGTTAATCCATAAAAGGCACTTATTGATTGCAGCAGATTGTCAAATACTGGTAGGTGGGGTTAGACATCTTGTATTTCAAAACAACCTGCATATAAATTCACCATTGAAACAAAGAAGCAAGACAGAGTAAAGGAAAGATGCTTAGCACAAATAGCAGACATTTGAACAGGAAGATGTTAGGGAAAAAAAGCATAGCAGAGTCTTGGCAACATTCCTTTTTAAAAGCTTAAATGAACATTCATTCCAAATGTCATGGTTATTAAAACAATAATAAAGCAGTTTAACTGATGTGAATAAGTAGGGAACAACATAGCTGCCTCTAAGTCTTTTGCTTGTGCCTCTATCTGTCCCATCAAGTCAAAAGGATTATGATGCAAAGCTAATGATTGCCTTTCTTTCTAAAATATTCCATCCTACTGCTATTAATACACAGAGTGCTCCTCATAACAACTTCTTAACACTGGTATGTGTGTGGTGAAGAATAACACTGGCCATCAGCTCTGTCCTTTCTAAATACAGGTTTAGGTCCTTCTAGGAACTCATCATCCTCTGCTCTTGTTATAATTGAAATAAGACCTCCTCTCATAATTCTGTACCACCAGAATCAAATATAAAGACATGCAAATGAAACATACTACCCAGTGTTTCTGATCTCAGAATCACAGGGATGGTGGAAAAGATCTTTGCAAAAAGTGGAAAGGGAGAAACTGGTTAAAGGCCTTATGTTAAGGACAAGTTTAAGGAACTCTCCCCCAGATTTATGTTCTTAACCAAGAAAATTAATCTGAATTTCAATGAAAGAAGGCAAATAAGAAGAATAGTTGGAAGGCTGAAAACTCCAAATGCTCCAAGAATAATTTTTACTCTGTATTTGAAAATATTTTAAACAGTGTGCATA
>VZTB01017961.1:328954-373756 GCA_013397245.1 Thryothorus ludovicianus | reverse complement strand
TATTTATGTAATATATATAATATTGAAAATTTATTCAAGAATCAAGAACACATGTTCATTGACTGAATTTCTGAAAAAAAGATACATTTCTGAGAAATTCATTTGGACTCATTGTAAATAAATTCTCAAATTTCACATGTGAGAAGTGAAACTTGAAATAAAACTACCCCAGCCTCTACAGAGTATGATCCAAATATAGTCTGCTAAAATTCATCTAATATTGCTTCTTCTTCTTCTTCTTCTTCTTCTTCTTCTTCTTCTTCTTCTTCTTCTTCTTCTTCTTCTTCTTCTTCTTCTTCTTCTTCCTCTTCTTCTTCTTCTTCCTCTTCTTCTTTATCTCCTCTACTTGCTTTTTCTCCTCCTTCACTATAATGGTCATTATGATCATTGAACAATTAATAATATCTGTATATGGGGATGGATTGCAAAATCTGAAAACTGAGAAGTTATTGTGTATTTGTTTATGGTGGCATAATTTGCTGCTTTGTTCTTCCAATTTTAGCTAATGCAGAAAACAGATAGACAAGCATTTGAGATTGCATATTCACTGAGATATTTTTTGTCTAAATTGTGCTATTCAATAATGGATTGAACAGCACAAAAATAGAGAACAGGCAATGGATAGGACCCTGAAACTGGTGTTCTAAGCCTCTAGATTTGAGTGCCCACATTTTCATATGTTGTCTTCCACCAGTACTGAGGCAGAAAAATGGATCTGTCTAAAGCCTGAGCACTGTTACAAAGAAATCTCCTAGATGGCCTGCAAGGAAGTGACTCACTTCCCAAATTACTGGCTGTCTAGAAAGTGAGGTCAAAAATCAATGGAAGCTGCTGAGAAGTCTCACTGAAAACAATAAAATACAAAAAAATATATCACTTCCTATGGACACTAAATATAAACTAAATAAATAAATAAATAAAACCCAATCTTATTTTACATTATATTTCAAAAATGGCATGAAGTTTTTCTTCCTTCTAACCTGATGCTTTGTATATTTCTGGCTAAGCCCCTTTGCGAGACTTCTGCTCCTATAAAGACACAGATGTCTTCACTAGAGCAGACAGAGTTGTGATGATAGCACTTACACAGTGCTGCAGACAACCAATCTATATAATCTCTGTTTTAATATCGTTTAGCTCAGGCAGCTTTTCGTAATCCATGTTCTAAGTCTGGCTAAATATTGGAACAAGAGAAATATTATATTGTTTGAGTTTGGAAAGGCAGATGGAGCTTTTGTATTTGTTAAATATTGAAATCTAGCACTGAACTATTTCTTCTGGTAGCTGTAAGTTAACTACTGAATAAGTTGAAGGACAAAAAACAGGTATGGAGAAGAAGTTATAAATCACTTCAGTTTTGTGCTTCCTGTAATAGTTGATGTTCCTTATTTACTAGACCAAAAGCATTAAGAACCCCTAACAGACTCAGTCTAGTCAAGAAGACTTTATGTTTGAAATAACATGGAAAATCTTTTTCATATCAGATTGTGAAAAAGCTAATATATCAGCATAGCCTGAAAAAAAAAAGTCTTTATCTTTCTTATTTCTTATTCAGGGCTTGTTTGATAGAAGAAATCTGGATTTTTTTCAGTGTTTTAAATGTATTTCCTCACCATCTTGGACTCCTATAGTCACCAAGGATATAACTACACCTATATGTTTTAATTCACTGTTTAAAATTCATGTGTTACACCTTTTCATGTGGAATCTTGTCAAATTAGTGGTTCATATGTTGGAAGAATATACAACAGGGACTCAATTCTACAGGCTTAGACACACAGACAAAGATGATATTTATCCCATGGATATTTAACCTAATGCTTCTGGTAGTTTCTCTATTTTCTTCTTCCCCATTACCTTGCCTGTCCCATTGAAAATCTGATTGAACAGTACACCTAAGAGTCTCTTATATCACCTGTACCCTAAGGCAAGATTAATCATACCAAGGTCATTCCTGATAAATCTGAATGTAGTGTCGACTTTGAATTTTTTTGTAAGGACACTGTAACCTTTAAATAGTCTTTTTGAACCCTTAATAATCTTTGACATTTTCCTGTATATCTAACATAACATCTAGCATTCTATTGCTACAATTACTTTTGTCCCAAAGATTTTGAGACCTGATTACTGCCCTTGGCTTAAAAAAAAACTTTAACAGAAGACTACCATCATATCTCTTCTGGATTGCTTCCTCCTGTTCTTTACGGTTTTCTCTGCCAGCCTCATACTCTAGACTTCTGACAACACAGTTATACTGACATCCACTGAGATATACCCATTTCATTATCTCCTAACATGTGATGACCAAAATGGAGTCCAGTAGTCCTTGGGTATTACAACGTTTCATAAAGTAGAAGTTCTTCAACTGACAAACAATACTATTATTAATTCATCCTAGTATAATATCTTTTTTGGTTTTTTTTTATGACAGAATTTGACAGCAGATTGTGACTCATGAAAGCACTGGCTGCAGATGATTAATCCTTTCTAAGTTTTGAATTTTTGAATCCTTTCTAAGAATTGAATACGAAAACTCTGAAAACATTTTAATTCTTCAGTGTGTTAGATATCAGTCTGCTTCTATAGAAGTGAATTTCTTAACATAATGCTCCTCCAGATTAAGTATGAGCTCACAGGTCTGTAAATTGTTATTTAATTCACTGATCATCATGGAGCTAATTTCACAGAACGATAAAAATTTTAAAGATATTTATGTTCTTGCAAGTGTGATTCAAGTGTATATCTAGGAAAAAAGAAAAGAAGGTAGAAATATTATAATTGCTGAAAAGGCGTTGCCTTGATCTCTCATTAGATATTAGTAAATCTGCACACACCAGGCATTATCACTCTTCCATTCAAAATGTTTCAATGTTTTGAATAGACAGAAAAAAGTACAGGAAAACTAAAACAGATCAAATTACTTCTAGTACTCACTAATTTAATATTTACTTGCAAGATTATGATTCTTATAGTTGGGCTTTGTTGACACTGACATGAACTATTGTTCTAGATATTATTTCTAAGTTTGGCTGGGATAGAGATAATTTTGTCCATCAGTTTTCTGCCTTTTGCTCTTATCCTGAACCCCCCACACCCCTCCCACCTTGTCCCACTGAAAGTTGGCTACCACACAGACATCTTCCACAGCACTACTATATTTCTGAATCTTGAATGCTCTTTGGACAAACTGATTTTTTGATATCTCAGGAATAATGAATTGATTTTTGATACCTATTATAGTGCAAATATTTCTTTCACCAATCAAATCACCTTAACTCACATGAATTTGAATTTTATTCATGTGTTATCTTTTGCCACTCTGCCTTCACTCCAAGGGCTATTTGAGGTCTCCTATTCAATCCTATTTTATGAAGTTTATTCTGCTTTGGAAAGTTCTATGGAATTCTATGCCATTTATAAAGGAAAGTATAAAAATTTAATTCACATGTAATGGGAAATCAATGTTGGTATCATTAAGTTAAACTTACAAACATAGAATTTTAATAAGAATGTGAAATATATTGAGAGTTGAAAACCTACTTAGGTGAATAAGGACATAAATACTTAGAGCTGGCTGCTGTATGTGTGGTATTTTATTAAGAAAGAAGGAATATAAATGCTAAACTTTGAACCATTACATCTTTCCCTCCTTTAAATAAACAAAATCCTCAACAAGCATAAGAACAGCATCATCTAGAACAATGGAAATTAATAAATAGAAACTGAATATCTCAAAAGGATTCAGTTCTCATTAATCAGTTTCCTATACTTTAAAATGCTGGGGTTTTTTATGAGCTTACTCTTTAAAATATAGAGCCCTATCCAAAAGAAGTACTAATGCCTAGATCATTCCTGTTATGAGTTAACAAAAAATAGAAGATTTCTTCTGAGTTATTCTTGGAATTAATCTTTTCTAAGGCTAAAACTGCATTACACAGAAAGTAACAAAATATTGCAAGTATAGTGTAGAAATACCAACTGCTGGGAGGCAAGATCTTTCTGGGTCAGGAATAATGTCCTTGCAAAGACGGAAGAGGGTAAAGCAATGGCACTGACATTATTTGTTGTTAACTTTTCCTTACATTACTTAAAAAATGATTCTATGCAATACAATGCTATTGTTATCAAATGAAATAATGTGAGGTCAAAAAACGTAGTGGAATATTTGATTATTTAACAATTCTATTTTCCTTCCCATATTATCAAAATCAACACACTTATTGTGAAAGAACAGTGAGTCCCAATGCCTAAGGGCTATCTACATTAAAGTACTATTAGTAAAAGGACCAATTGAAAAGAGACTTTTATAAAAACTGTTTCACTGTACATCTGAATTATTATCTGAAAATAAATTATTTCTTCTGTAACTTGTGTTCACTGATATACCTTTAATAACTGTCTTTATTTTCCCCCCTAAATTCCCTATTAAAATACAGGTGTTCAAGTTTTATGACAAAAAAGTCAACATGTTGTTCAACAATGAATTTGAAATATACCACTAGTAGTTAACTCAGAGTGCTGGTGTGTCAGCTAACATCAAATATAGTGCCATGCACAATAAGATTTTTATAGGCCTGTAGCAACACCATTTTTTTCCCCATTTAAGCATATTTTGAATTAAACTCTGATCCATTTTCTTCATGTTTTCCACTCACTGAAATACTTTTCCAATCTGTTTTTCAAACTTCTGTCCTTACTCTTGTACTGCATTGTTATTTCCCTGGTTTCCTCTAGAATACAGTGTAGAGAAATAACTCTGATACATGGCACCCTGTAATACAAAGTCCACTCATCCACACAAAGTCTGTTCCGTGTGGCAGTTATTCTGTGTAAGAATTTAATTATAAGAAAACAAACATTGTGCAAGTTTTGGGCACCTACATTCTTCATTCACCTACACTGAAGCCTGATGTGCACGGAATCCTAGACAGAGATGCTGTTAATAGAGACAGCCAACATGTTCCTATTTACTTAGGAGTCAGACTGTTCTTCAGCAGTTGTATTTAAAGGTATTCCTTGTCACATGACAGCACGCAAAATAGGCATCATCCAGTCCCAGAAAAATAAATAAATTTGTTTCAGTCTTCCTCATTCATGTTGAATTCCTAGAGCTTTCTGCTGTTAAGAATACATATATGTATTATGGTATTATGAATTTAAACAGACAGAGGCCTTTTGAATCTAGTCCTTTACACAAAGTTATATAGCTTCAAGTGGGAAGTGTCCTTTGTCCAGCTTTGTCCATGTTGTTTGCTTCTTTTCTAGCATAACTTTAAAGTCTTGTTGCTGAAGCATAAAAAGAAATAAGAATTTCTGTGAGTACTTAGGCTCAAATTTAAAGGCATGATTTCTATCCTAACATGTGTGCTTTAGTGAGTTTGGGAATTCATGTAAGTGTGTGGGAAAGCTTCCACACTAGTAAGCAGTATTTTTTACATCTGGACTATCAGCTGAAACTGGTGCGTGATGTAGTAAAGTATAGCATGGTCTAGTCTAGCCTGCTATAGCCATAGAATCAAATGTTCATTCTCTAGTAAAATATTACATGTAAAAAATAAAGAAAGCATATACTGGCAAGTTCTGCATTGTTGGTACAGGCAGCAGATGATATTATTTTCTATGCCCACAGCAAATTACGCATACAGTGATGGGCCCTCACCTATTTAGCTACAGGGGTCCAACAGCTGTACTCACTGATCCAGGTAATGAAGGAAATGAGGAGGAAGAAAAATTATGGTCTCAGCTATATCTGGATTTCTCACTAAAATATGCAGATAAATATTGTTGAAATAACTTTTGGTCACTGCAGTTACATAATTTTGAGACATACTGGATTATTTATAATTAATTTTTTAAATATTTCTTTTATAAAATATTTAGTCTGGATTCCAGAATTTTACCATGTGAAACAAACTCAGCAGAACCACTTACTATAGGGCAAGACTATACTACATTTTCAGGAGAGCTTTGAATAGCACCAACATTGGGATGGCTAAATGTACACAGAAAATAAGTGCGAACACATGTGATCCAGAAATGTGCAAAGATGGATCCCTGTCCCAAAAGAAGTTAATATCTTCTGTTTCTCTGCCAGTGCTCACTACAAGATTTAAATTATAATTGAATACTAATCTTCTTAACACCTAACAGGGGTCAGGCAAATAAATTATTCTTTCAGGAACAAATTAAATAAATTTATGATTAAATTAGAGGCTTTTATAGAAGCAGTTGGCAAAAATGCTATTTATCATAAAAATTAAAAAGATGAGAACATAGATGTTTAATATAAGAAATTTGTTTAAAATTTGTAGCTGACTGAGAACATTTTCCACAGCAAATCATCCATCCTAAGACATCAAGAGGTGTTACCTCTTCCATGGCTGACATTCATACCTGAAACTCATACCTGACACTGACCAAGGCACTTGAACTGAAAGGTTAACATAAGTTTCTAACATTTAGATATTTGAAGGTGGGCAAAATATATCCCACTTTGAAGTTCTGTGGGAAAAGTTTTCCTTAGCAATCTGGAGAGTAACTAGCTGCTGACAAAATTTCTATCAAGCACTTCTGATAAGGAATCCATACTCAGGTGCATGAGTGATCCTTTAGAGGTGCTAATTTTTTTTCCTGTTAACTAATGACAGTGTCATGACAACAAGCTTACAGTAAATGCCACCTTTTGGTTACTAGATGGAGGTGAAAGGAACTAAATTTTAAGTGATATTAGGACATAAATTCTTTAAAATTTATGGTTGTATAATTATCAAAGGGGCTAAATTTCATAGTAGTCTCTTTTAATTTTTTATTTTTTTTAGTATCATCACCACTCTTTGCATTGTTTCTCTCTTGTTGAACATAATGGAAAGCAGATACTATCTGAAGGCATCACTATTTTTGGTTTTCTTCCAAAAATAAAGTACCTTCTTGTTATTGGCCAGTGTGTGCAGAGAAGACAGAGCTGATAGAGTACTAGAGAAACTATATTACTTTCTATTGAAAAATGCTGTGGCAATATTTGCCTTATTCAAAAAATAGCTTATTATATGCTTGTTAGGAATATGGCATGAAAATAAGTATGTGCTGAAGATAAAAGTTAGAATACATTGTATAAGAGTGCTTTTACCATATGGCATCTTCATATAAGTGAATTTTGTAAAATTTGACTTTGAAGTTTAAGGATGATAACTACAAAAAAGATGTAAGGGAGCTAAGGGTAAGACTCACATATTCAGTAAAATATATGCTGTTATATAAACTCTCAAAATGCATGTTTTTCCAATTACATCAATGGCAATTGCACATGTTTTGTGTAGACAGAAAAGTTTAAGGTAAGCAATCCCATAAAAGCAAAGCAATTAAAAGTTTTACTTGAAATAAAAATTCCATCTTTGGCACACTGCATTGTGTATAGGTTTAACAGCACAGATGGTATACTACTTTATATCCTTCTTTTTTGCTGTTATCTACAATAGTTAATTGAAATATGTTCTTTATTTGATTTAATAGAAAGGAGGGAAGAATTCGTATGTCTTTAATGAAATAAACTATTTTCAGTACAAGATTCATAGAAAATGTTTTTGGTAATTGTAAAAGATAGCTGTCATGATCATACTGAAACTATGATTCAGAGACACTAGGTAAGACATTTATGTCAATTAGATTGTATGCAATGTCTTGGCACATCATATTCATGGTATTGTTCAAAGTCTATTATTTCACAGCTCATTAGTTTGCCAAAAGAGAAAACTCCACAAAATATTTTCCACTTTTGAAAAGAATTTAAACTTCAAAGGTATTACTTATCCAACTAATAACTATTAGAAGTTGAAGCAAGGGCAGATTTTATCTCTGAAATATCTCTATCAGGCTTTTTTGGGTCTTGTTTTGATGGAATTTGGTATGTGTTACGTTATAGCTTCACACCTGTGAAACAGCAGGAAACTCTCTTACACGTAATCAAATCTTGCTTACTGGTGGATCTTGCTCTGATCCTGGGTCAGTGAGGTCAGAATATTGCTATATTTTTATGTAATAACAGAATTGATGCCTTATAATTATATAAGACCTCTCAAAACATTTGAAGACAGTTTTATTCTCCCACTAAATAATAAAAATTCTAATTCACCATAAATTATTAATATAGGCAGATTCTCAGACTATTCCCTTCCCTCTCAAACTGAATTTTGAAGCCTATTGCAAAAGTTTTGCTTCAGGGATTTTTCAGGGAGGTCATTCAAGGAGTTTAATACATATACACATATATATGATGTGAATGTTATTAAGTACATCCTAAAACAGGGAAAAAAAGGCCTCAAAACTTTCCCAACTTGATTTTTATTATTTCTAAATTTTTCTAGCATATTTAAGTTTTCCATTTCTTTTTACTTTATCCTAAAAAGTATTTATTATTTTTCAAAAAAGTATGTTTTTTCTGAATTTTAGGAGAATTTTTTAATACATGCAAGATTTATAGATATTCACTATTATTCACTCTTCAAATATTTGGTGTTTCTTCAATATTAGAAGAGAAATCTTTTTCTTCTACACTTCTGAGCTGTATGTCTTGCAAGAAAATGCTAACATCAACCTTCATCAGGTAACAACCATAGATCAAGCTTACACAGGTAGTTGAATCACCACATCAAATTGCAAATACATGGCACATTTCTGGTTTGGTGAACTTCAGGGACAACATTTTTTTTTTTTTTTAATTTGTTTGAAGGCTTTTATACTTGCATTTTTATCCAAAACTATGGCTTTGGAAAAAAAGCCCTACAATACTGATAAAAATTTGAAAGTAATTTTCTACACTCCCATATTTTTGGAAAGCAGTAAACATATACAACTGTATATTCAGTAATATCTAAAATTTCCTGTTCCAGTTTCTATTACCTGTAAAATGGAAAAATATATTATTTTTATTATATTTTTTTTTTCTATTTGGATGCCTCTAAGATGTTTAATTTTGGTCCTGAATTTGAAAAATCTTCTTCTTATGCCTAACCTCTAAATTTAACAAAATGACCCTTACAGCACATTCTTATTTGAGAAACACCAAACCATCCTGGCCAACCAGTGGTCCTCTGTTCATAGAGGTCATTGTTGCAGTTTCTGTTTGAAACCGGGCAGAAACATCAATTCATGTTGTGGCTTTGGTTCACCAATTTGAAATTTCCCAATCAAGAGAAAAGGAGGCTTAAACTTAAAAGTAATAAAACTTTATTAACTAACACTAAAAGGGAAAAAAAGAACAAGAGTCAGAATTAAACACTCAGAACACTCCTCCTTTCCCCCCAGCAAGCCTTCTTTCTTTCTCAATGACAACATACAGAAACGACATCCAGAATTCTCAGTCAGTTTTCCACCTCTAGAACAGTCTTCCTTCAGTTCACTTAGGGACAAGAGCAACTCTCCTTTGCTACGGAAAAATTCCCCCACAAGAAAATAAATTATTTTGTGGTCTCAATCTTCATGAACAACAGCTGCCTGGAAAATCCACCTTGGGAAGCTCCTCCCAATGTACACAGCCCCTTTCACAGCTGTGCCTCTGGACCAGGTCGACATATGGGGTTTATTTTTAAAGATAAACTATTCAAAAACAAAGGTTCTCTTTATCTATCTTTAAAATCATCTTCATCTTGGAGAACAGAGATTCTCTTCTTCTTCTTCCCTTGGGGGGCAAAGAGTCTTTATCACTTCATCTCTCCTCAGCAATCACAGCCACATTGGCTCACTTAACACTGCATTACTTTCCTCAGGTCTACAATTTGAACTTTCCATCTCCCCATACTTCTCAATGGTTTAAAGGAAATATTTCAATATATTTTGGTCCATCACCACAGCTTACAAGAGATTTTTAAACTAAACATGAAGCAACTCCTCATCTTCCTTCCATCTGGGACGTCATTCCTCCTTTGTTGCATCCTGTGTTTAATAGCTTGTTGTTGATAGTTTTGTGGTTAATATTTTGTACTTATGTTCCCCCATGTTTCCCCTGAAGTCCTTCTGCTCCATTGTATCTTCCCCTGAGCTACCTCTTGTATTCCACTCCCTTTGCTCCAGCTCCTTCCCTTTCCCCCTGTTCCTGCCTTGGGCCAATCCCCATGTATCGCCTCTTTGGTAATCCTGTAAACCTCTGCCCACTGGACCATGTGACCCATCCTCTCCTTCCACCTGCGCCGGCTGGCCCCAAGGAAATGTTATAATCCCCTCACTCTTCCCCTAAGGATTCTCCATTGGTTGGTTGTTCATATCCACCCACTGATTTGTAACTGTATTTAAACTTGAGCAAAGCAGTGCTCAGGACTGTTCTGTTCCTGTCATGGTTGCAATGCAAAATGTAATCAAAGGTGTGTTATTCTATCACCATCTGTTGGATGGGGGAATGGGGGGGTGGTGAAATCTCCTGTCAATAGGCCATCTCATAAGAAACCATCA
Organism: Thryothorus ludovicianus; assembly: GCA_013397245.1. Classification (NCBI taxonomy): domain Eukaryota; kingdom Metazoa; phylum Chordata; class Aves; order Passeriformes; family Certhiidae; genus Thryothorus; species Thryothorus ludovicianus. The sequence goes on along the minus strand of VZTB01017961.1, from coordinate 363,316 downwards.
AGAGCAGTTTCTTTATCTCTTCTATGACTCATCCTCCCTCCAGGGAGACACCTTCTGCTAATGGACCATTGAGTCCCATTGATAAAATTACATCATCCCATTGGGAAATGCTCTATCCAAGGGGAGGAGCCAAGCATTTCTACCTGGATAAAATCCTGAGGTTTGGGACACCAAGTTAGCCTTCTCCAATGGATTCTCAGAGGAAGACCAGGCCTATCTCTCTGCATTGGACCTTCAGGCAGAGGGCTGCACCTTTCCACAGGATCACTGCTTCAACAGAGCCACATCTGCCACTCCAGGAGGACTGCACTGCTACCAACACCCTGACCAACAGGGTGTCAGGTTGTATTCTGTATTCTCAGTGGCTTTCCTTTTTCCTTTGTATTATTGCATGTATTTTTTTTTCCTTTTCCTAATAAATTGTATTTCTGATTTGGAGTCTCTCATGGGTTTTGTTTTCAAACCAGAACAGTTCCCGACCCCTTCAGCTCCTAAAAACTTTCCCTGCTGGAACCTCATACAGAGAGTCTCCTCCTTCTACTTTGCCAGACCCCTGACATGGGTTAGTGATCCTGCACCATTAAGCAAGTGGCTCTAAAGATTCAATCTCAGTGAAACCCATACTGAGGTTTGTCCCCACACCTGGCGTGGCCCTGGTGTCCTCCACTGAGCTAGCCAGGCACCAGTGGCCATATCACTTCTTTACAGACTTTTAATCTTCATGTGGTCTTTTCATGTGTCTTCACTATGTCCTTGTCTCTTCATTCAGGGGAAAATGAGGCCTGGAGGTCTCTTCTGCACTGGAAGGGTTAACAGAAGGTGGCAGCTGGGCCACCGGATGCATTGCAGCTGTGCTGGAGCTGGCCCAGGATCTCAACGCCTGCTGCTGTCAGTTCCAGCTGTGCTGAGAGAGGGAGGCTAGGATCTTTTTTAGCCTCAGCTGTTACACACCAGAGGCCGATCACATCCCTGTTTCCTGCCTGGCAGGTGCCGGGGGCCTGGCTCAGCCCCTCCTTTGCTTCGTGGGCTGTCTGGGGTCAGCAGATCTCAGCAGCTGGGCCAGAATGGTCGGCCTTCCCCTCCCCTGCCTTTTTTTCTCCTTTCTNTTGGAGTCTCTCATGGGTTTTGTTTTCAAACCAGAACAGTTCCCGACCCCTTCAGCTCCTAAAAACTTTCCCTGCTGGAACCTCATACAGAGAGTCTCCTCCTTCTACTTTGCCAGACCCCTGACATGGGTTAGTGATCCTGCACCATTAAGCAAGTGGCTCTAAAGATTCAATCTCAGTGAAACCCATACTGAGGTTTGTCCCCACACCTGGCGTGGCCCTGGTGTCCTCCACTGAGCTAGCCAGGCACCAGTGGCCATATCACTTCTTTACAGACTTTTAATCTTCATGTGGTCTTTTCATGTGTCTTCACTATGTCCTTGTCTCTTCATTCAGGGGAAAATGAGGCCTGGAGGTCTCTTCTGCACTGGAAGGGTTAACAGAAGGTGGCAGCTGGGCCACCGGATGCATTGCAGCTGTGCTGGAGCTGGCCCAGGATCTCAACGCCTGCTGCTGTCAGTTCCAGCTGTGCTGAGAGAGGGAGGCTAGGATCTTTTTTTAGCCTCAGCTGTTACACACCAGAGGCCGATCACATCCCTGTTTCCTGCCTGGCAGGTGCCGGGGGCCTGGCTCAGCCCCTCCTTTGCTTCGTGGGCTGTCTGGGGTCAGCAGATCTCAGCAGCTGGGCCAGAATGGTCGGCCTTCCCCTCCCCTGCCTTTTTTTCTCCTTTCTGCCTTTCCTCTTCTTTCATTTGGCCAGAGGTGCCAGGGTAGATGAAGGGAACTCGGCCCAGCTTGGCCATAGGAAGAAGCCGGGCCAGGCCTCCTACTGTTAGCGTTCAGAAACACATAATCACGGACGGATTATAGGCAGGTGCTTTTATTGAAGCATGCGAGAGCCAGGGCTACAGCTACCCAAATCAAGGCTCTGTCCTTTTGCTTGAAGGATACATATTTATACCATTTCAGCTGTTACTAAAATTAGCTTTTGCTTAAACAGTGATCACTATAACAGTTAACAATAATCATATTGATATGTTTAACTTATGATTCATACAGGTGCAGTCTCACTTGATTTCCTAATAATAATTAACAATAATCACATCAATATATTTAGCTATGATTTGTGCAGGTGCAGTTTCACTTGGATTCCTAAAAACAAAGTGCAGCATTCCTTTCCTACCTATCTCAAATCTTTACCTAAACTCCTCATGATTTTCAGAAACATTTTGACCCTGTGCTAACACTACCTCTCCCACCATCAGAAATCAGAAAGCCCCAATCCCCAGAATCTCACCTAAAAAATGTGTATTCATCAAAGGCATACCTGTCTTTTTCATTGGTTTAATCATATGTCAATATTAAAAATTGTCGAATCAGGCCAAACCAGGACAGTTGTTCTTCAGGAATTCTGCATAGTTGAGTCAGAAATTTCTATCATTAAAAAAAAAAATAAAAATGGACAGTATACATAATACTGGTCATGGAAACAAAATAAGAAGAAATTACAGAGAAATAGAACCTGAATCAAAGGTTCTGTTAGTATTTGCTAATAAGCAAGCTCCAGGTATAAGCAGAAACTCAGAGGAATTTCTTGTACATTTTACACAGGGAATTATGGCCCTAATTCCAACACTATGAAATTATTTTTTCCTGTTTAAGAGTTCTCCTGCGATGTTTCCATGAGTCAATTGTTAAAAAATCAATAGTCATTTCCATGTGGTGGCCTATTTTAATTTTAATTGAATCCAGATTTAAAAATAAAGAACAACCACTACATCTCTACTCATGTTCATGAAACAAACAATCCCAGCTGTGGCATTCTTACTAGAAAACTAATATTGCATTTGGAATATGAGGCCATTTATTTTTGGTTCTCTGTCTAAAATATTGGGAAAATAGACAAGATTGATTTCTATTTTGTGCAAGATTTATCTCTAATTTAAGACTGCATAACTGCCTGGAGGTTAGAAATTGATAACTTCAGTATGGTAAATAAAATCTGTATCATCCAAAGCCTCTTTCTCTTTCTGGAAATCCTTTGCCTTTCATATCCTTGATATTCTAAGCAGCATGTGTTTTTATAGGTTTTCATAACAGTTCCTTCAAGTTTTCTTTTAGAGTAGAACAGTTTTTTTTCCCCTTAGGACTAGTAATGGTAGACATTTCATAAAAAAAGGAAATTATCATAAAACTTCTGGTTCACCTTCCTGCACCTAAGAGTGCCTTGTTTGCTCTTTGTTCTAAATACAGAAAAGTTTTTAGGCCAGGACATGAACTTTCTTGTTAAATTCAATCCTGAGGCAGCTTTTTATTAGTAGAAGGGGTAGAATTAGTAGAATTAGGGGTCATATTAACTACAAACATAATCTTTAATCACAAAAATAATATTTAAAATTCCAGTGATGTTAGTACTTCAGTTTTTCTGAACTTGAATATCTACAGATTTTCAGTTTCTAATTAGAATTTTAAGTGTTAGATCGACTCTTAAGTCCTCAAAAATTAGAGCAGACTGGCTTCTTAGGGTCTTTACTGATGAGTCTTTCATCAGGACACTTTGTATAGCCAGAACTGAACTAGAACTTGGTAACTAGTTTAAGTCCTTTAAAAACATAGAAAATATGATGTTCAGAGTTTGCTCTATGAGGGATGAGATTTGAGTTGTAAGCTAATTCAAGCAGATAACAAATGCAGTGTGTGAAGAAGCTAGCCTTAGGGATTTTCTTTATTGTGCTATTGGCATTCAAAGTCATGTAAACAATTACCTCTTTCAGCTGAATATCATCTAACATATGGATCTAATAGCTTTATGCCCATTTTAAATCTAATCAGTCTTCAACTTGGCTGTCATTAGGTGTGAAAAAAAAAACAGATTTGAAGCAAAACAAAATAATTTAGGTCTGAAAGGACATTCAGGGAAAAACTTGTGATATTTGCTAAAGAAAAGTATTATTGGCTCCATTAGCAGTGCTTCTACAGGGGCCACTGCACATTCCAGTAAAAAACAGTTAAATTGCTAAAACTGGTGTGTCTACAAAAGTGCTATTACTACTGAAAGATTTCACTTCAATGGAAACATACCCTTGTTTTCCTTCCCCATCCAGATTCAGTTAATATTCTGGTACAAATCTGCCTGGTGGATGGTAGCAAAGGGGTTTGAGAAAGAGTGATCGAGATAAAATGTCCTGAGTTCACAGACATACTAAAGACTTTCAGATGGATAAAAACACATTTATTTAATTGATGAAAGTCTTTTTGTCTCTCTCTGAAAGATACAAGCAAATTGCAAAATATTTGTGCTGAACCTTGCTTTTTATTTTCTACCAGGAACAAATAACTTTCTCTTTGTGAAAATTCTTCTTTTTTTTTCTTTTTAATGGTATGAATTTCACATTTTATTCACTCCCCCAGAGTGGGGGATCAGAGAGGGTTCTTTAAAATAGCAGAGAGAATTCTAAGTAGTACTTTCTAAACGAGATGAATACTAACAACCAAGTATTTAACAAAGCCTGTGTAATGTCCTGGGAGAAGCACAGAAGGTGTATTGGCTTTAGAAAATGAGAGGCTATATCTTGCTAAGTAAGTATTAGTTTTCACAGCTGTAAGCAGTGTGTAGTCTCAGTGAAGCTGCTTAATTTTAAAGGAAGTTCTGTTTATAAAGCTAAAGTGTCAAGCAGAACTGTAGAGGGACTGAAAAGATCCCAAACTTCTGTTGCATAAAATAAGTAGAAGTACATGCTGCCATATTTGTGAAATGAAAGCTTTGTCTTAATTTTTTATAAAATTAACTTTGAGTTTTTTATAATAGTTGTTGGAAAATTGCTCTTTCAACTCTACGTGTTCAGAGAGTCTAATTCTGGTTCATCAGATTTATAGCAGAATATTAGCTGATTTTATGGTCACCAGAACCTGGTCCATGGTTAGAAACATTGGTCACCTGAGGAAAATATAGTAATGGGCTTCTTTTGCCCTTTCAACTTTGGTTTCTAGAAATCTACTAAGATAAAATGATTTTGTTCTCTCCTGTGTTGGGAAATATTTAATCCAATTTATCTCACCTTCCAGAAGAATATCCCTACTCTTTCCCTAGTTTCTGAAGTAATTCAGTTCAGCAAACACAAGTTTATAAGTGTAGGGGCGAAGTGGGGTAAAAGGGAAGGAGATTTACTTTTGCACACTGATTCCAAATGTACAGAATCTGCCTTCTCGAAGACTTAGTCACACTGCCTATAGTCCTTATGGATATTATGGATATGCCACACATAATCATGGACACACAAACTAACCAGATCCTGACTCATACATTTTCCTACATGATAAATTGTTAATGACATCCTCTAAAGTATCTCCAAATTTTCGGATTTTAAGATGCAGATGGAAATTTATTTTGTCATGCATTCAAATATATATAAATCCATTTTCTATGCCAGATAATATGCTTATTTTTGGGAGGCATATATGAAGAAACAACAGAATTTGAAATTAATTTTGTCAGGATCAAAACATGGTCCTGCATATGACTGGAAAATTACTTGAATGCCTACAAAACTTTACATGCTGGGATATACACATGGCCTTACCATTTCAGGGGAGTTAAAGGGTTATAGGAATACAAATGTAGTTTTTGGTTGACAAAAAAAAATCTTGATTCCACAGTTGCTTTGTGACAAGCCTCAACCCACTCACACTTGTTAAAACTTAAAGTAATTTAGTATACAGTTTTGTCTTGCCTGACCTCAAGTGCAGTGATACGTGATCAGGTGAAATACCAGAAACCAACATTTGTACCTCTAAGAAATGATCTGATTAAAAAACGATTAAAAGGTTCTGACATAAGACTGTGAATGATGTCATATGTGGTTTTAACACCCTTTTGAATATAATTTGTGAACTAAAAATCCAACCTCTTGCCTAAGCTAGAGGAAAAAAATAAATTTTATTATCAGTTTTATTTTCTATGCATAGTGCTTGTTTCCATTCTGCTCTTATGTCTTGAAACAAAAAAAAAAAAATTTTTTTTTTTTTTTACCAAACTGTATGCAGCACTGTGCAAAAAGAATTGCAAGTTAAATTAATAAAAAATGTCTTTAAAGATACATTTTCAGTGGAATGAGGAATTAAATCAAATTTTCCAGGTATCTTGAATAAGTGGTTAGGTCATATTTCAAGATTATGGTTTATCCTGATTTCTGAGGTTATTAACATACCACTTCCAACCTGAAAGGGAATCAATGGTACCTGTCTCGATCCATCCTCCTATCAACTAAAAAATTGCCTAGTGGAAGAAGTACGTAAAAACAAATGTTACCAAAAATGCTTATCTTTATAAAACGAAGAACTTTTCTGAATTAGATCTGGTAAAATAAATGCTTCGACAATATCTTGACTTTGCAACTAAAGCAAATAATGCTTGTTATGAAAGAAGTAATGACTCTTAGTACCAGTGCTGGAAGGAAAGTACACAGAGGTATCTGTCATTTCTAATCCAAGTATTTTAGTCAGCTAAGCACGTAGTCAGGGTGCCATAAGGTCCAGTTTTTTCCATGGGCTTTAGGATAGGAACACTGGAAACTTTCTGTGGCCAGCCAGGGCCGATACCACCACCCCATCCAGGTGACAGGCAGCCAAGGAACGCCAGGACAGCCCCAAGGATTGTTCAGTCCCTGGGTTATGGGCCAAAGACAGGTTGGAATATTGGAAACTGAAGATGTCTACTGCAGCACTGATAATGGCCCCAGGGTCTAAAATAGGCTCTTGGACCATGGGCAGGGGGCAGATAAAATAGAGACAGCAATAGGTCCCACAGTGCCAGCAGAGCTCAGACAGAGGGACAGTGCTGGTCAAAGGCACAAAGCCTTCTCAGAGCTAAGGCAGCACATAGGAGAAGAAAATGCTTATATGAAAGTGTGTTATTTGTAAACATTAGAAAGCTTGTTTATTTTTCCTCCAAGGCTACTTTTACTCTTTACTTCTTCACAAGCTACTTTGCTCTCAAGCCATTACATTTTTTTTCCTTAAACAGCTTCATTTAAAATATATATGACACTATCTGTTGTACCATGCTGCTTAAATTATTTACTATCAGTGTAGATTATTGAAATGCAAGAAAAAGTTTATTCTCAGAGAAATGAAACAACTATTACCAGTAAATTTGACTTCATTGCATTATCATAAGTCTTGATTTAAGATGATTATAAAATTAAAACTTCATGCAAATTTCTCCTTCCTAGCTTTTTTTATGATTAGTTTACTTTTACAGACTCTAGTCTTGCCAGAAAGTTGGTGGTTAGTAAATTATTTTTACAAAACACATTGTATGTTTCTTTTATATACAGTCAATAAGAATATAGGATACCTGCTGGTTCAATTATTTTATATAATTATATGTTTGTCAGAATTTGTTTGAATGAACTGTAATGAATGCATGGTTTTATTATCACAAATGAACTTAAAAAAACCCCAAATGTCCTAGACTTCCAAGACCTCCATTTGGCAGCTGCTAGAGAGACATTTAAGGAGTAGAAAATACCGCATTAATTTTTAGGTTTTTACACACCTTCAAGAATATGACTAATAATTTCACAATTACCAAATAAAATAGTGTCTCACTGGTGTATTTTCCCTGTGTCTTTGACAAGCTTTAACTAAAATCAAGTTCTATTCAGTGAATTTATGTTATATTTTCTGGATTCAGCAACCCTGTCAATATGCCAGTCCAGTGCCTTCTCGGTCATGTCCTTTTGCTGTCTTTGCTAAGGAATAGCAGCACCTGCATCATCTTTTCTAGGATTGTACGCAGACGGGTTCGCCACTGCACTTAGAAGCTTTTAAGCAAAGCACAGTACAAATGCACTCTACCCATACTGCAGCAGTCTCATCTTAACTCAATTGTTAGTTCTCAGAAAGCCTCCATGAATATAGTTTTTACTTCTACTTAATTTTATTTATATGGGATTTCTTTACCTCTGTGGAGTCAGACTTTTTTTGCAAATAGGTGGAGTAAATCACAGAGTGACACAGGCTAAGGTGTTTGTGATAATACTGTGATTTATGAACCTTGTTTTCTTAGAAATCTCTGTTAAAAAGCTCTTCATGTTTTTTCAAGAAAACTTATCATAAAGTAAAAACTGTATTCATGACCATAAAATGAAATAAAAGGTACAGTAATTGTGATACAGAAAATACTAATAGTATTTGTTTAGTAGAAATTTCTTTCCTTTTGCTTTCTGTTTTTCTTTCTTTGCCATATCTTTTTACATCTTTACAAAGGTAAGTTCACTTTCATGATGCCCAGATGAATGGCATTTTATTTACACATATGTAATATATATACAAATAAATATGTGAGTGTGTGCATGTGTGTGTGTGCATGTGTGTGTGTGTGTGTGCGTGTGTGTGTGTTGTATATTTTAAATTCAGAGTCCCACATGCTTCAAATACTGGATATAAGCACCTCTTCAATGTCAACTGGTATTGCTAACCGAAAAATTGTGAGAACTGTTTCAAATGTCCATTTCATCTTAGGAGTAGCACAATTGGGATGAAGATGATGTAACAGGCATGAGATAAGGGCAATACTCTAGAACATAAAAATGTTAATTTTTATTCCTCTTGGCTCTGAACACTTCCAGGGATGGGGCATCTGCATATTCTCTGGGATGTTTCAGTGTCCACCACCCTAACAGCAAAGAATTTTTTCCAAATGTCTACTCTAAATATCCTCTTTTCCAGTTTAAATCTCTTACTCCTTATCATATCACTATATTCCTTGATGGAATCTTCATATTTCCTATAGGATTCCTTTAGGTATGGCAAGACTTCCATAAGGTCTCCCCAGAGGCTTCTCTTCTCCAGGCTGAACAAGCCCAACTCTCTCAGTCTGCCATCATAAGGGAGGGACTCCAAATTTGGGTTTGTGGCCCTCCTCTGCAACTCCTTGAGAAGCTCCATGCCTTTCTTATGCTGGGGACCTCAGAACTGATGAAGTACTTGAAGAGGAGCCTCATGAGAACAGAGCGAGAGAATTACCTCCCTCCCTGAGCCTCAGGCATTTGGACCACTGTCCAATGGTCCATCTGGTGCCCAATCTAGCCCAGGAAATGCACAGCCTTTTGAGCTGCAAGTGTACATTTTCAGGTCATGTCAAGGTTCTCCTGTACCAACACCCCCAAGTCCTTCTCCTCAGAGGTTCTCTCAATCCATTCTCTGACTAGGCTCTATTACTGGTGAGAATTGCCCCAAACCACGTGCAGGACCTTGTACATGTGTTTTCACATAAGTTTTTCATGGGCCGACTTTCAAGCCTGTCCAGGTCTCTCTGGATGTCATCCTTTTTTCTCCAGCGTGTTGACTGCACCACCAGTTTGACGTCATGAGAAAACTTGCTAAGGAGGCACTCAATTTTACTGCCCTTGTCCCCAGAAAGGATGTGAAATAATAGCAGTCCCAGTATTGACCCCTGCTCATCATTGGTCTTTCTCTGGACATTGAGCCATTGACAGCAACTCTTTGAGTACAAGCTTCCAGCCAATTCCTTACCCAGCCAGAGATCCATTGTCTTAGGTTACAGTGTGAATGTAACCAAAAGTATGTATTCTATGACCATGTTCACAAGCTGTTAGAAACGGGTGGGGAAGTGTTCCTTTTCTCCTCCATGACTCCTCTCAGATAACTGCCTCTGGGGGCTGTCTCTGCTAATGGACCATCAAATCTCACTGCAGGACTGATAAAATTACATCATGCCATTGCTAAATGCTCTGCCTGGGGTAAGTACCAAACATTCCTACCTGGATACAATCTGAGTTTTGTAAAAGCCACAAGCAGCACTACCCACTGGATTCCCAGAGGACAAGAGCTACATAACCACCACTGGACCTTCAGAGGAAAACTAGACCCTTCCACAGGATCACTGCTTCAACAGAACAACATCTATCACTTCAAGAAAACTACAGTCACCATTTAATCAGTCTGCTACCAACACTCTGACCAACAGGGTATGAGGTTGTATCCTGGCTCTGTCAGTTTAAGCCAGTGTTTGTATATTACTGCCTTTACCTTAATTTTCCTATTAAATTGTAATTCTGACTTGGTATCTGTCACTGGTTTCAAACTAGTACCTTTGTCCATCAAATCTGTGTTTCTTCATTTCAGAGGTTGATGTTGTTGAGAACAGTGTCAAATGCTTAGCACAAGAACTGATAGATGATGTTATTCACTCTTCTCTTAACCACTCAATCTGCAACCTCACTGTAGAAAGCTACCAAATTTTCTTCAGGCATGATTTGCCTTTAGTGAAGCTGTTGGCAGTCATCGATCACCTTCTTGTTTTCCATATGTCTTGGCATCATTTCCAGGAGTATGTGTTCCGTCAGCTTGCCAGGCACAGATCAATCCCTGGATCTTCCTTTCTTCCCATATTAAAAATGAGACTTATGTTTCCTCTTTATATGTTTATATGTATACATGTATATATTTTTATACCCATATACAATCTTTATTCATGCACACATACGCACACTACTATATAAAACTATTTATTCAAATATTGTCTAATTATCAGTGTTAGAAAAATACTTACTTGCCCTTGAAGGCGCTGTTACTTCAAAGCTCTGAAGTATACTAAGAACAAAATCCTTTTATATATATATAATGGAAACTTCTGATAATATTAAAAAAATTTTCAAGGGAGTTGGTTAGACTATGATTTTCTTTGATGTGTTTTGGGTGGGAGGTGTTTGTTTTTTTCTTGATCCTGTGAAGAAACACTTCATGGGTTTCTTTAATATCCCTTTAAACACATTTTTTTTAAGAAGAGAAAAAACCCAAAGTAATCTAGAAAAAAAAAAAAAAGGAGCCAAAAAGAAAAGTGATATTTTCAATTGTTATATAAAATGTCATATAAGCATGCAAACTTTTGCCCCACATAAGTATTGCAACTTAAAGATTGCACTGCACATGGATTAATTATGTAGATTTTATAATTATGATGAACTCAGTTACAGAATGAAATGCCATAAATTGCTCAAGGACATTAAATTCAATCGTTTTGGTGTACAGAGAGCAATAACTGTTTATATCAAATATTGTCAGTACAAAGACAGTTAAATTTGACATATAAAATAGGCTGGGAGATCACAAACATGACACTTCTAGATTTCTTTTATGCTGTAAATACACTGAAATGTCCAGAGTCCCTGAGGCATATCAGTAACAAGCTTGAAACAAAAAGAAAGATTGTCATACTTTACATTACTGCAGGAGTGGAAGAGAAAGACAGAATTTCTCTGAAATGAATTACCCCTGGTTTTCCTAATTTGGTCCATCCAGTTCTAGAAATGGCACTTTGGAAGAGTTTTTAAGGTTTCTAATAAAGGTCATGTACTCTACATATATTTATTAGTTCTGTGAACAGAATATTTACCTACTTAATATAATCTAAGTGCTCCTTAATAATGCCTTGTGATTGCTTCACTAAGCCTGTTCGCTGAACCATTCCACAGGCAAAATTATTCTCTCTAGGGAAAATTTATCTTCTAATGCATTATTCTGCTCCCGCAACTTTGATGTCTATTCTAATATGTCCTCATTGATCAACTTAACCTCTATCTGTATATTTGCATTTTGGGGGTATATTTCACATTTGTCATGCATGATTACTAAAGGTATTTGCTCTCTTTCTCAAGAAGATAGTACTAGGAAATTATCCACACCTCTGACAATAATATGCATTATTTATCTGCTTATAGCATTCACTGACTGTATAATTTGAGGTGTGTGTATGTGAAAACTGTGATCATACAGGAGGAGTCTATACATTCTTGTAAGCTTGGTCCCTCTAGTTACTGAAATTTAGAGATACACAGGAAAGTTTTGAAAAGTAATTACTATTATCTCTGTCTTTTTATTTACAAATTAGTTAATCATCCTGATTTTCATTTTTTAAAACTAATTAACTCTTTGATTCACCAGATGTAGTAATAGAAAGGGGAAAATATTATGTACTGTAATAACTTCAGTCTTCATTTGAGGATAAGGAATAAAACTTATGAAGTAAATGTGACTAGCTGTAACCTAAGATGATCATAAAACAGAAGTGACTTAAATAAATAAGATTCACAAAGTACCTTTCACTGAGAAATTATCCAGTTGTTTAGCAGGATTTCTTAGTCTAGGCTTTCACCAGCTGTTCGTTGTAGTAGTATCCTTGCTGGACACCTGGCTTTAGTAATTGAAGAACCTTTTAGGAGAAAGGGATATTGAACAAGTTTTAATGTAATTTTTTAAAATTTATTGAGGTTTTATTGAAGAATAGAAGTTTCTATAACAGTTCAGAAATCTTAAGAGAAATAGAATAAATCATAAGATAGTTTTCTTTTTATTTAAAAAAAAATCTAATTCAGATTTTTTTATGTATGTCAAAAACAATGACCGCACATGTCGTTGAAAGCTGCACTGGAGGAAAAAAAGTTTTACATTATACATTAGTAATAACATCATATCTGCAATGATTTTCTAATTGCCCATAATGAGAGCACCATAACGAGAACAGAACCTCTACCTGTGTTGACAAGATAGTCCTTATTGACGTCTAAAATGAAAAGAATCCAGTCATAAAGAGTTGAAAACCATAGTAGAATGTGAGCAAATCACACATTTGGAAGATAAAAAGACTTCACCAAACAACTTGTTTAAAATTACATATATATAGATAAAAATTATATAGATAAATACAGATAAAAATGCTCATTTAAAAGTGTGCATATATATAAATATAGATAGATATAAATATAGATAGATATAGCCATTCTGACCTCAAAAATAGAAGTCTTCCCAAATCAAAGCTAATAAGCTACATGCCTAGATCTCTCACTTCTTCCATCGCTTTCATGCATGTATCTAATTGCTATTTCTATGAAAAAAGACAGCACTATATGTTTACTGTGTGTTTATTTAGATTAATATCATGTTGTTATTTGTTCAAATACTGAAAGCTAAATAATCCTAAGCTGCCCAAAACTGATATTTTTTATTTGTTGTACGCAACTTCTCATTGTAATAATTTTTATAATTCAAGAAAGCTTACTCACTGGACTAGTTGGTGCTTATATGTTTTCACATTGTCACTGCTTGTAGCAGTTAGGAAATAATACAATAATTTTGTCAAAAGTTTATTCTGTTTCAATTTGATAAAACAAACTTTGTATATATCTGGGTAAGAACAGCTCATTTAGCTGTTCATGTGTGCATTACCACAATAGTAAGGCCCACAGATCAAGAATATGAAACTGAGGTTGGAAAGTGAGATAAGAATCTGCAGCCCTGCAAAAGACATGCTATTGAACAAATGTTAGGCAAATGAGAATTATGTGACTATTAGAGTATGTGATTAGATTATGCTTGTTACTTGGGCGCAACAACTGAATGAGTTTCTGCTTTTAGACATTTTCTTGCTCAGCAAAATAAATAAGATACACACATAGTGCCTATGGGGTACAATAACACACCTCAAGTTTCAGCAAATGCACAGTATGCTGGGTTAGTACCAAAAATACTGCCTTGTAAGGTGTGTCAGTGCACATCAGCTAATCCTGACAGCTATCTGCTCATGGGCTCCTATCCCACAACAAAGAGGAAAAAGCCAAAATCTAGAGGTGATCTATATTATTTGAATGAACATTACTTGACTGGGATTATAATGACCAGACATTGAGAGAGGCACACATACACCCACTTCCTATGAACCATCTGAAATAATATTTTATGGCAGCAATGAAGTTGTCTACTTCTAGGTGTTTGCTGTGAAAATTATGCATATTTTATCCCTATATGTAGCAATTTATATGTATGAATTATTCTGTTGATAAGACAAAGAAGATCTACAGTATGCTTTGGTCATTTATGATTCTCAGTTACATATACCTAATACTTAAATATGATTGTAATAACTAACCTTTCTGTACAGTTAAAATAGTGGGTTTTTTTTACCATTTTTAGAGTAATTATATATTTCTATCATTTTATATATGTGGTGAACTTTATTATAAAAGGTATTTATGTATTAATCCTAAAAACAAGTGTGATCAAGAAATTAGAATGCGGTAGAATATTAACTTCAAGAGTTCCTGAATCTTATAGCCAGAAGTGAAGGATCTCAGCCTTTTCATCATTGCTGAAGAATATGTACATTGCCTGTATTTCTTTAAAGGCAAGGTGGCAGGTAGCAAGGGGAGAAGCATAACAGAAATCTGCTTGTATCACTATATAGATGGATAGAACTGAAACATAACTTCTCACACATTTGAGGAAGAAAGTTTGCTACCTTCTTAAGAAGTCAGTACAGTCATTGAAGCAACTGATTTCTAGAAACATAGTATCTTGTCTGACATTAAGTTTTATTTTTTTCTAGCTACTGAGAAAGGTGAAAAAAGTATCAGTTACAGAGGAAACACAAGTAGAGCTTTGCTTTCATCTGGGAGGCAAAACAGAGAACATTATCTCACTTGAAATTCAAAATTACTCATCCTGCTAAGAAAGCACATATCATTATATCAATCACTGTTTGTCATAATTACAGCTTTTACATTATGTTCATTATGACACCTTAATTTCTTGCAGAAAAAAAAAGAAAGTTGGAAAATGCTCTGGAATAGAAGTAAACATTTTAAACTGTCTTTAAGTAAAGTTTAAACCTATTTCATTTTTTAAGAAGTGATATTATAGTGAGCTTGACCTTCTGTCTAAAAATTATATTTTAGTTAGTGAAAAGGTCAGATCTGGTTTCATAGATGTCTGCATTGATAATGAAAATAAAAGCATTTATTTATATTTGGTGTCTTTAATAACATTTTCTGCAGCTCATTATCAGCTCTTAAGCTTCTCCCATACATCTCAACTGCTTTACCAGCCCTACACTGCTGGGTGAAGACTAATACTCTGCAGAAACCTGTGTCCCTTTGGCAATTCCTTTTCTAGAATCATAGACCCATTTAGGTTGAAAAAGAGCCCTAAGGTCATCGAGTCCAACTGTTAACCCAGGGATGCCAAGTCCACACTAGAACATCTCTCTAAGGGCCACATTTATATCTCTTTCAATTACCTCCAGGGATAGTGACTCAACCACTTCCCTGTGCAGCCTGTTCCAATATATGGTAATCATTTTAGTGAAGAAATTTATCCTAATATTCAATCTAAACTTGCCCTGGCAAGTTTAGATTGAATATTAGGATATATCTTTGTCCTATTGCTTTTTACATCAGAAAAAAGATCAACACCCATCTCACAACAACTCCCTTCAGGTAGTTTTAAGGTGGCAGGTTGAGAGTAGGTACCCAGAAAAAAGTCGCTTATTCACTTCTCAGCAGATCAGGGGAGGAAAGACTTGTCAAAAGGCTGTGCATCAAGATAAGGACATTCATCAATTACTGTCAGGAGCAAAAAGAGTCAGTGTGGGGAAATTAATTTAACTTATTGCTAATCAATTTAGAGTAGGATAATGAGTTGTACACTCAAATCTTGGCAACACCTTCCCTCCCACCCTTCTCTTCTTCCTGGGCTCAACTTCACCCTCAGTTTTCTCTATCCTTCCCTGCCTTCAGCAATTCAGAGGNAGCAGATCAAGGGAGGAAAGACTTGTCAAAAGGCTGTGCATCAAGATAAGGACATTCATCAATTACTGTCAGGAGCAAAAAGAGTCAGTGTGGGGAAATTAATTTAACTTATTGCTAATCAATTTAGAGTAGGATAATGAGTTGTACACTCAAATCTTGGCAACACCTTCCCTCCCACCCTTCTCTTCTTCCTGGGCTCAACTTCACCCTCAGTTTTCTCTATCCTTCCCTGCCTTCAGCAATTCAGAGGGATGGGGAATGGGGGCTGTGTTCAGTTCATCACATTTAGTCTCTGCTCTAGACCCTTCACCTCTCTTTTTGGGACTCTCTCCAGCATGTCAATGTCCTTCTTAGTAGTGAGGGGCTCAAAATTGATGCCACTGGCCTTCTTGACCACCTTGGCACACTCTGGCTCATGTTCAGCTGCTGTTGATGAACATCCCCAGGTCTTTTTCTGCTGGGCTGCTTTCCAGCCACTCCACCCCAAGCCTGAAGCATTATACAGGATTGTTGTGACCCAACAGGTCACAAGGACAAAACCTGGCACTCACTAAAACTGAGCTGCAAACGATTAATGAAAAATAAAAAGAGTTTTTCTTAGAAATACTGTTTCAATTGGCTGTATCATGAAAGATTTTTGTCTTGTTACTATGCTACTATAGATGATAATGCAGTGGAGGGGACACAAAGGCAAATATCAGAAGCCCTACCCAGTTTATTTAAGCAGTTTGTATTTCCAGGCATGGATTGTGATGGAAGATCTTAAGACAGATCTTAAGACAAAAAAAAAAAAAAAAAGCAACTAAAGTTCTTTTGTGTAGTACTGAAGCTACTGATACAGTTCTAGCAGAGGAGAAGAAAATCTTTGTGTTGTATCTGGTATATTAGGAATAAAACATCCATGGAAGCCCCAGGGCTATTTTAGTTCAGATGATATTATAATATATGACAAACTGAGCACAGCAATAAGAATTGTCATAGAAAATAAAAGCGTGGCTTGATTTTCAGGTCCACTCTCTATTGAACATTTATTTCAGTGCGTTTTGTTCTCCTGTGTTTGCCACAGCGTGGAGAAGTAGCTGTTGCTAACAAAATGGGTCAGAAAAAAATTGGTGAATTCTCCAGTGTGACATCCAATGTTTTGAGGTGCTATTTTGAGTTTTTTGAGAAGTTTCTCTACATGACAAGATGAGAAACAACAATAAAGGCACTTGAGACTTACAAAAGAATAAGTTGGTCAAGACTAAACCAGACCACGTTACTAAGAAATAAGATGAAAGAGCAAGCCAATGGCAACAGATAATTGAACCTAATTTCCCTGGAAGAAGATAACCCTCAGAATATGATACAGTTATTCATAGGTTACATCAAACTTAATCTTAGACTTCAGAATCTCATCTATTAATTGAGTCAGTGTATTTATGAAACTCCAAAAAGACAAGTGCCTTTAGAAGCTGCAGTTAAGGTTCTGAACTCATCTCAGACATCACTGCAACTTGACAATGGCACAGGCAGGCATACTGACTCTTGCAGCATCAGGCTGATGATCCATTATGATCCATTTGCCTTGGAAAGTGGCCAGGAGCGTGGTGAAGAAACCAGTGCCATACTGGCAACACAAAAAAAGGTTAATGACATTGCCTAACACTGAAGGAAATCTAAATGAAAACATGAATTGAAAGAGAAATTAGAAAAGTTAGAAAAAGGGATTAATTTTGGAGAAATAAAGGAACACGAAGAGAGAAAAGTAAGTTACAGTGGATAGTTAGAATTGTTTGCATATACTTTGGGAAAAAGTACTACACAGTAAGTATGTGCAAGTGTGACCTGGACACCAGGTTTTACTATTTACAAATATGAAGCTGACTGTAAATATGTAATGTTCTTCCTTGTGACTGAATTCTCAGGTCACTCTCAGGCTTTTTGCTGAATTAGATATATGTCATAGAACAGCAAATTTGTTATAAACTTCTTCCTTAAAGGACAAGTTAACAAGTCTTAATTCTAATACAACTATTTTACATGTAGAACAGGAGAAAAAAGGAGAATTTATATCACTACAGCACTAATGTATAAAACACTTGTTTGCATGCATTTGAATCAGGATAAAAATACCGTATTTTGATATCTCACATTCTTTCTAATGTAAAGAAACACTTAAAGGGGGATAATAGCAACTGTGGGGATTTTCAAAGTTATTCCATATAAAACTAACCCTGTTCCTATGTAAAAATTCCCATTGTTTCCAGTGAATGCCGAATTACATCAATTCTCAATATATTTTAGAAGAAAGAATTTAAGTCTTCTATGCTGTACTATCTTATTGACACTACCAGAGCTTAACACAGTTTTACACTACCACAGCTTAAAAAAAGCCAGGCAAGATGTGTATTTCACTCTCCAACACTGAGAAAAATTGAATCTAATCAGAGTTTCTTGGCTCCTTCTGAACTAGCCATTCACTTTTTGAAACAACACCATTAATCTCTGAGAATTTGTCATGTCTAATTTCAGTAGCAAAATCTCTTTTCAGCAAAAGCTCCAAACTGAAGTAGTAAAGGTGTTTCTCCAGTGAATGTAACCCTTTTCCATTACTACCATTGCAGCTTTGAAAATCATTTATACCTTCAACAAGCACAACAAAAATCAATACAGACCCTTTTCTTTAAAATATACAGTAAAAATGGGGAGCAGTTGTAAAAATGTAAGTGTATTACATATCCCTTACAGACTTTATAATTATTAAAATTGCTCTATTGTTTATAATATTTGCACCAGTCAGAAGAGAGAAGAGAAAGAAATCAAATTATGTAACAGCATATTGTTTATTTCTCTGCTTGCTGGAGAATCTGAGGCTGCTCTATTTTAAATGCTTACTACATCAAAATCTCATGGCTGTAAACATATTTATACAAGAAAACAGAACCTTAGACTAAAAACTCATTGTTTCTTACAAGGAAATTCAGGAGAGCAGTACGAGGCACAAACTATCTTAATAGGCTGCCATCATTCAAATGGCAAAAATGCTGTCAAGTTCCACAGAATTTACCCCTTCCTCTCCCAAAAGAGATATTGAACATTCTACAGTTTTAAAATCACAATGCAGCACATCTGAGAGAAGTAAAATGCAGAAGACATTACTTCTGTGAGAACAGTTCGATGACAAAGAACAATAAAGATTAAATAAATATTAAACAATTAAACAATAAACATTAAAGGTACTATAACAAACTGAAATCAAACATTGATGAGGATAAAGACCCTTCTTAAGGGCAGAGAGGCCCTTCGGAGAGATCTGGTCAGACTAGAGAGACGAGCAATAACCAACCATATGAAATTTAACAAGAGTAAATTCTGTATTCTGCACCTGGGATGGTGCAACTCTGTATGTATGGGCAGACTGGGAAAGGAGATGCTAGAAAGAAGCGTCATGGAAATGGAAGAGCTGGTCAATGGCAAGCTGAACATGGGTCAGCAGTGCCCCGGCAGCCAGGAGGGCCAACCCTGTCCTGGGGGCACTGCATGGCCAGCCAGGCAAGGGAGGTGCTGGGGCAGATGTGGGTTTACCTGAAGCCCTGTGTTCCGTTTTGGGTTTCACAATAGAAAAAGGGTACAAAGCTGTTAGAGAGCATCCAAAGAAGGATGACCAAAATGATGGAAAGCCTCATGGACAACTGATATCACTTGCTTTGTTCAATTTGGAAAAGAAGAGACTGAGGAGCATCCTCATGCAGTCTACAACTTTCCCAATGATGGCAGCGAGGGCCAGGCAGTAATCTATGCTCTCTGGTGACAAGCAATAGAAAACAAGCAAATCAAATGAAACTTCATCAAAGGAGTTTCAGATGGGAAATTAGGAAAAGGTTCTTCACTGAGACTATAGTTGGCTACAAGAACAGTCTTCCTGAAGAAGTCGAGCGCCAGTCCTGCCTGATCTTGAGAAGCACCTGGACAATGCTTTTAGTCGCATGGTTTAATTTCAGACAGTCTTTGAGGAGAAAGAAGTTGGATCATTATGGATCCCTTCCAATTTAGGATATACTATGATTCTAAGCTTCTAATGGACAGGTTTTTTTACCTATCTCTCAACTTTGACAGTGACATGAAAGAGTTTATACTGTGTAATTGCAATTTTTTTCATGGCCTATAAACTGTTTGGATGACTATGCAACTACATGGAGTCTTACTGAAGCAGCTGAAATATTTCGTTCATACAAACACAAATGAGAAAAAAAAGAAAGATTCTTTACAACTAGCCCTCACTAGAGTTTAAATCAAGCAGCAGGACTTGTGATGGAGCAATCAAACCCACCACATTTTGAGTATCTAGCAAGAGAATTTCATTCTGGATAATGTAGCTAGGAAAATGAGATGCAAAGTTGGAAATAAAACTTGTTAGAAGTAAGAAAACATGATTTTAAATAATGATATAGAAAAAACCCAACATTTGAAAATGTAATTGGTTTGTCAGGAAATTTGCAGTCTCTATGAGAGTAAGGCAAAAGATGATTTTGGCAGTTACTTCTAAATGTAAATATGAAACAAATCAGTTTCATGTCACTCCATGACTCTACAAGGTTGCAATAAATTGATGGACCCATAATTGATATTGCTCTTTTCCAAATGTAGTTTATCATTAGATACAGTCACATTTCAGGCTGGGTTGTACTGTGACATATCAAATTCCCTGGCAGAAACCCAGCTACAAGAGAGCACTTTTCTTAATGCTTGCTTACCCCATCCTCTTCAAGCACCAGTTCAATAAAATGGAACTATGCTACTCCATCTCCTGTTAGATATCCAGTTTACAATTCACACTGAGATATTAAACCTGTAAGTTTGTGCTCACACAGCATCTTAATAAACTGGATGACACAGGAATAGAAAAGCCCTAAAAATATTAGAAGACAGTTATACTTTTCTGTATTATCAGTTTTGCCTTTGTGGGAATGAAAGTGACTGGTGTCAGGAGTGCCATTAAATGGCACTGAAGACAAGAAGTTTTAGTTATTGCATCTTTGACCTGAAAAGTTGTTGAACTTTAATTTTTAAATCTTAATATGCCATAATGATTTTACCCAAACTCTACATGGCTGTCTAAATCAATTTTTTTCATAATAAATTACAGAATTTAAAGCAGCACTATACTGCTCAGTTAATTTGAAATTATAAATTATTTGTTTTAGAAAAAGATAATTATTATCAACAATATTGTTATATGCAACATGCTAGTGTACAGTTTTCAGCCATCACTAACATTTCTCCAATGCATGTTATTTAGGGTATTTCTGTGTCATAATTTTTTATGATTCTGAAATATGTATTTATGCATTAGAAAGAAAAAAGTGTATTTAAAATATTAGCTCTCCTCCATGATTCCTGTCAAAATACTGAGTTTTTAAAACCGAGAGAGGGAAAGTAGTCAAAACACATTTGCCAAAATGAACATATTTCTAGCTTTACAAAACATAGCAGATTTTGGCCAGCTATTTTGCACTCAGCATGAGAAACTTTGCACCATATGTCCAGCTCTCATTTAGAATGAATATTTATCTTATTTGGAATAACAGTCATGAGAACTACCAAGTCTCCAGTTACTTGGTAACACAACAGCTATCTTTGGGTTATCTGGGGATTTTCCCCCCCCTCTTTCTTCCAAATTACCACCTCGACTCTGCTTCAGTTAAAAAGATCACCTTGTATTTTTAAACTTCTTTACCCTGTGAAATTATGAAGGGTTTACTTTACGAAATAAAATTCCAAATATAGTTTTTTCTTATATTAATATGCAACGCATTTTAATCAGTTATTTTCTTGATAATATTGCATAAAGAAGCAACAAACCCTTAACACAAAAGAAAATGAAGCGCTTTTTTTTAAACCTGCAAATTAGATGCTCTACACAGACCCAGTATAGATAAACTTCCAAAATTCAGATTGAATCCACATCCTATTACACAATGGCAGTAGTCAGAATACCAATCAGACCAGCTTCTGGAAAAGGAATATTTGTAGTGTCCACATCTTTGCAGATTATCTAAAGTAAATTTCTTCATGCTGTTGTCACTGAGCTGTTACAGTGAAAATCAGCAGATGGTTAATCAATCCCAAAATGCCCTTCAGGAGCTACAACAGCTGTGTATGGTCAGCACGAATAAATTCATCCACAGTAAATGGGAACTGAGATCTGTGCAACATGGAAACACAATGGTTTCCTTTCCATGGTACAATAAAATGAGTCTGCAAATATTTCTTACATTTTTAACTTTCCAGAATAAACTCAATAAAATTTCTATAGCAGTCTTGTATAAACAGTCTACGTATAGCAAATCCAAAATCAATTTATTAGTTCTCACAGTTAATTAAATTGAATTACTCCAGGCTGAGCAAAAGGTACCATCTGCAAATTACA
This sequence comes from Thryothorus ludovicianus, assembly GCA_013397245.1. Lineage (NCBI taxonomy): Eukaryota > Metazoa > Chordata > Aves > Passeriformes > Certhiidae > Thryothorus > Thryothorus ludovicianus. The sequence goes on along the minus strand of VZTB01017961.1, from coordinate 341,252 downwards.
GATAACAGCCCTGCAGTTGATAATCTCAGGAAATATTTGCAAGTTTCAAATAATTTATTCACCAACTTTTCTATGTACCCCCAAAAACTGATATACATATTTGAATTCAAAGGGTGGGGGGAAAAAATGCCATTATTAGACAATCCACATCCCATTTTACAAACCTTTCCTTCCCTCACTACTGATATATAGCTATTTCTGAGACATAAAGCACAGAGCTCACAATATTTCGTACTCTGACATCACAGAATAGGACAACAGAATATATCAGAAGATGTTATATGTGCTTGGAAAAAAAGTACTGTGTAAAGTAAAATATTCAAAAACATGCTAAAATTGTTGTTCCAGTAGGTGCAATCAATTCACTTCTATTTTGACTTTTAGGTACTCTTTCATGTATAGGTTGTAAGACTGTGCCTTCATATATAAGTATTTTAAATGGATATGGTATGCTGGTTTTGGCTGGGATTGAGTTAATTTTCATCACAGCAGCTGGCATGGGGCTGTGTTTTGGATTTATGCTGAAAACAGGGTTGATAATAAAGAGATATTTTTGTTATTGCTGAGCAGGACATACACAGAGCCAAGGCCTTCTGCTTTTCAGATGGCCACACTGGTGAGAGGGATGGAGGTTGTGCAGAGACACAGCCAGGGCATGTGACCCAAACTGACCAAAGGGACATCCACAGATTCAGAGAACTTTTAGGATTGGAATGCACCTCTAGATGTCATGCAGTGCATCCCTCCTGAACAAGGTAGGGTCACCTGGGGAGACACCAGAACTCCTCTAGCTGGGTTTGGAATGTCTCCAGGGAGGGATATTCCATGAGCTCTCTAGGCAGCCTGTCCCAGTGTTCTGCCACCCTCAATGTAAAAATTTGTTCCTCGTGTTGAGATGGAACTTGCTGTATTTTAGTTTATGGCCTTGGATTTGTTCTGCTTTTGAACCTCTATCACATAAAGGATTATTTCCCCACAGCACTACCTTTTTTTAAATTCTACTATTTGTATATTGTATACAACAAACTTCTTTTTTTTTCTTTTTTTTAAGAGAGAGAGAGAGACTATTTTGTAGTCTCCTCATTGCTGTGGAGACCTATAATACTCAGTGTTATCACATTGCTCTCAGTTATGCTTTTGGGAAAGAAAAAGTTTGCGGTTTGCACTATGTAACTCTTCTCCACACACAGTGTTTATGTTCCTCAGGTGTTTCTGGTCCTGATCTTCACTGGTAACAATTCCTCAGCCATGCCCTCATTCATACTTAGCTACTTCAATATTTTCTATCCTGTCAATGTTCCCAGCCACTTGATTATTTTTATGTTTTGTGAGAAACAGTTATATTTGGCTGCTCTGGGACTCCTCTACCCAGAGACAATGCCTCATTCTTTTTATGTCCTTACAAGTGTATGTCAACTGTATAAAAATCCATGGATATATTTTTCAAGCAGAAGAAAACATATTCTTTTATTGTTATAAAACAAGGCATAAAGTTGCAATATTGAGCTTTATTTTATTCCTGGATAGTTTATCTAAGTATAACAAAAAATAACTTAGTACCCTATATAAGAGTATTTCTGTGTCTCAATGGTTTATCCCTCAGTCTGATTTAATATACATAGAGACCAAAAGAATTACAGTATTCTCTTTATATTTCTGTTTTCAATTAGTGGCAATTTTCAGAAAGTGGCAAATTTCATCCAGTGCTTAATGGATTCTCTTTAAACTAGTCTCTGAAAACAGAAACTGTGTCTCATTTGGAACTATTGACACATATACAAAGCAAAAAAAGCAAAAGCCATGTAAATGCAAAAACAAGAAACCAAAAAAAAACAACCAAAAAAGAAACCTCACAAAACGCCACATTCACAAGGAAAATTTGAATATTAAGATACTAAAATTTATACTATATTTTCCTGTTGCTGATACAATTTGTAAAAATGATTGGTTTGATTTTCGTAGAACAGAAGGCTGGTGGTCTTCATCCTGTTATTCCAAAAATTAGTTGAGGAGAAGGAAGAGAACTGAGAAAGAATAGTTTAAAAAAGCAAACTGGATTCATATACTAAAGCAATATTGAGAATACTAGACGTACTTATGTTCTTACAGTGATTTTTTTGCAAGAAAATATGGAAATATTCAAACACCATGAAACACCATTTTCTCCTCCTTTCTAGTAAACACCATGAGTCACTGTTCTATTATTGAGATAACACACAGAAGAGAGACTACTCACAAAAGAGAGGAAGAAAGAATATTCTGCCATCACTAAAGCTGGTCACAAGTGGAAAACTTTAAAGGGGAAGGTAGGATGGAAAACATTCACTCAGATTTTCTGATAACTGAATATTTGCCTTTGGCTCAACAGCACTGAAGTATGCTGCCTTACAGAAACTATAAATGTTCCATTCTATATATATGTTCTATTAATCCATGTTAGGAAAAAAATCTCTGAGCAAAGCACATTTCCTTTCATAGAGAATTTCATCTTGTAGGGTTTATCATACAGGGATGTAATTCAAGTCCTGAGCTTTACAAAATGAGAAGAATAATTAAATACCTGTGCTGTACCTTAAAATAAAAAAAAAAAGAATAATAAGGTTGTTCTATGCTTTCATGGTTTTCAATCAGGGTTTTTGGTAGAGAAAGGGGGAAACAAAAACTCTTGCCACTGAATTCTTTATTTCAGCCTGACATTTGTTCAAGGAAAAACCTGTCCTAAGGGAAGAGAAATCTTTTACATTCAAAAACAAACAGACATCACGCCAACTCCAAACATTTGGTGGGAAATCCAAAACTGCTCTCAATTTTACTCAAAGAAAATGTACGTAGACATGTAATAAGGATCATTTGCAAATGCTTAATTAAGATGAGCTCAGTGAGTAAACAAGAACCCACAGATGAAGCATGAAATGCTACTCTGAGGTTTGCTAGCAAAAAAAGAAAAAAACTGAGCCATGGCCCTTCAATTTTTTTTCTTTATTTCTCATTTTCCCCTTTGCCAAGTCTTCAAAAAGCCAGTTAGAGCTGTCAAAACATAAACCAGAATTTTCTAGTTGGAAAGCATTGCTTTACATAAACCCAAAGATATTTTCTTGAAGGAACTCATATTCAACTGTTCATTTAAGCACAAATGCATCATGCTTGACAGAAAAATAATGCTAAAACCTCATTGTACATTCTGTTAGATTTCTTTTTGTTTTTGGACTCACTTTCACTTGGGAGGGTAGAACATATGCAAATACAATTGTACTAAAACATTGGAAAATCAATTGGATCAAAAACATTGGAAAAGCAATTATTTCAAGTTTTGAGGTAGAACAGAACCAGAAAACAATTTTGTGACTTAGTTTTGTCTCGAAACTAGACAAGTATGCTTGTCTTCATCTATGCTGGAAAGAAAAAGACAGTCATTGAAATTCTGTATACTCAAAAACTGCTGCAGATACATATATAAAACAAGAACCAACAATCTTCATTGTGACCACATCTGACAGGCTCATGAAAATGTGTGAGTTTCATATAGAATATAGTTCTTCCAACCACCAGTAGGAAGTATGTCCACATGTTTCAGCAGAATGACTAAGGTTTTGGAGGAACATAGGACAAGACCACTCAATGAAGTCTTCACAAAGAAGACTGACAGCTGCTGCAGTAGATGGACTTCCACAAGCTTCATTTTTCAACATCATTGGCTTTTTCGCTTATATTTCTCATCATATAGCTCTGTTAAAATATATCTTTGCTAAGAGCTAATCTTCCCTTTTTTACTTTAGAACAAATCTTGACGTTGATATCTTCCCTACCAAAATACTATAATTAAATTTCATCCTCCATTTTGAATTTTTGACACATGCTTGAGAGTTATCATTACAGATACTTCAGTGATTCTTTACAGTTTTATCACTAAAACTCACCTTTGTGTTAAGTCTACTGGAAAACAGAACGCCAATGACTACTCCCACAGACAGCCAAGATAAACCGCACAGCCATCTGACTACTATTTACCTCCTTTTTCACTTTTTCATTCCATAAGAACTCATCTGATTCTTTTGCCTTATAGTTCTATTGTAATTTGTTAGATTTTAATAACTTTTTTCTTGTTTTCTTGGGCTGAATTAACAATAGATATCCTGATTAGCAAATAATGTTGCTGATGAAAAAAGCATATACTGACACTTACATGATAAATCAAAGGCCTTTCTTTTCCTTTCTCTTTAATATCAGGATAAACACACACAAGAAAAGTACAAAGACAGTAATTCAAGTACTGAATTAATAAAAGGGCTGTCTTGTTTGTTTTTTGTTTTTTCTTTTAATATAACAAAGGTATTTGAATGTTTTCTACTTTATCAGGTTAGTCTCAGACTATTCCAGGGCAGAACTGCTGAATATATTTAGATATTTGCTAAGAATAAATTTGGGGGCAGACTATTTAATCCAAATTATATTTATGTGTAATTTATCAAATTTCGTAAAGTTTACTTCAGATAACTGATTTTCATTGAAAACGTTAAGTATTTAATTGGTAATAAAATATTGGTAAAGCAATATTGGTAAAGACAGAGATGAAGAATGTGTTGAAAAACTGCATTTTCAGTGTTGTTGGGAACAAATTCCCCTCTCCCCTTCATCAGCAGGCTAATATTTTCCTTCTGCTTCTGATTATGGTTCACATCCTTGAAGAACCCTCTTGTAGTTTTTGATATCTCCGACTAATTTTAATTCAATCTGAATTGTGACTTCATGTCTGCGTGCCCTGGAAATGCCTTGTAGTTCTCAACAGATGTTTGTTTGCTTCCTCATCTCTGGTACACTTCTCCTTTGGGTTTAAGCAGACTCAGAAGCTCACAGTTAAGTCAAAGGGATCTCTTGTTCCACTTCTAAAGATAACCAACAATTTTTCTGCTTCCAGGAGTGTTCAAAAACTCCCAACACTCGCTAGCAGCTTTACAGTCTGTGGAAGATTCCCACAGAATCCCTCCCAGCTGAGTTCTGAGCAAGCTGAAGTTTGCTTTTCTAAAATCCATAATCTTTGTCTTGATTCTCTCCCTCAGCATGCTCAGCAGGATACCAAACTTCACAATACAGTGATCAATGCAGCCAAGATCATCATGAATTGAGATAATACAAAGCAAGTTTTCTTAGTTTGGGAGTAGGAAGTCCAATGGTAACTCATTCATCATTGGCATATCTAATATGTATGAGGAAGCAGCATTCTACATGTTCCAGGAACTTGGTGGGTCACATGATCTTTCTGGGTAGTCAAAGTCTCCATAAGAAACAGGTTCTGTTAACCCAAAACTTGCATAAGTGACCCAATTATTAAATTCTTGGGCTTATCCTCTTGGTTCAGAAGCAGATGCCCACTGTAAGACACCACTCTGATCTTGACCCAGAGATATCTACAATTTCTGCAGTTAACTTCTAGACACTTCTCTCTTAACACAGAACATGACTTCAACTCCTCTTCCTCTTCTTCTTCCCTGTCTCTCTTTATGAAGAAGCCATCCACAGTGATACACCAGTCATGTGAGTTGTCCCACTGTGTTTCAGCTATTCATATGATATTATAACTTTCTGACTGGGCATGGAGCTCCAGTTCCTCTTGTTTGTTCCCCAGGCTGCATGAAAGGCCACCACTTGAGGTAGTTGATCTTCTGGTTCTCACCTTGAGAGTCAGCTAGAGACAGCTGTTGCTGCTCTGGTTATCCTGGCTTATTTCCCAGCTGGAGATTTTCTACTTTGGCTTTGTCCTGTCCCACACAGTGGATTCAGGGGAAGCTAGTTATATTTACCATTGGGAGTGTGTGGGAGAACAAACAAAGTTCTCGGGAGGTTCAACGAAAAATTACTATTACTTTCATTAAAAACATCCATATAGAATAAAGCATTTGGCAAATTTGGAATATCCAAATAGAATAAGTCACTTGGTATGGTTTCCATTGAATTTTTACAGCAAGCTTACAATATATTTTGAGAAGTAGGGGGAGAGAGGGAAAGAGAGTAATGAGAATAATAGCTCATGATATTGAATGATTAATATGGAGTTGATATATAAGAAATACTGAATATGAATTATAATGTAAATTTAAAAAAATAAGTCTTTATTCCACACATTAAAATGGTTGACTAGTGCAGTAAAGTTATATTCTGCACTATACATAATGTGATGCTTTTGTATGTCCTAAGTGACAGCAGATATAGTTGTTTCTTGTTTTGAAGTCAAAGATTAATAGCAGTCAGCTTCTTACCTGTGAAGCACATCAAAAGAGCTTATTTTAGTGCCACTCCAACACTTTTCCCCACAGATAACATTGCCTTGAAGATGGAAGAATGAACAAGAAAAGGAGCAAAAAGAAAAACTTCTGGTTCTTAAGAGCACTTCTCAGATCTCTCATGCATCTAAGGATGACTTTCTAGCTTCTGCTAAAGAAAAAAAGATTGGTTCTTCTCTTAAATATAAACACACAAATGTATTAAAATTGTTCATGTCTGTTCTTTTTTCAGTTAAGACCTTTCAGTTTTGCAGTAAACAGCATAAAACTTCAAACATCACAAGTTTGTAGATTGAACTTAAAGGCCCATGATTCGTTTTCCTTCTTACCATACACTATTATCACTAACCTTTAGTGATAACCTTTTCTTTTATTGTATTATATATTGAATTGAAGGGCAAGTAAAAATTTAAATTAGATTTCTGTATTAATGTAATCAATATAATAACCTAATTTATTTTACAAGATATAAGCAATTTATTCTAGTTACCTATTTTCTTATTTTTCTGGAGTACATTTTCTTTCTCCCAGTAGATTTCCCTGAGAAAATTTAGTTCATACAAAGTTCACAGAGTCTTGTAAGATGGGAGTCCATTCTTTCTAATGTCCACTTATTTTAAGCCTGGGTTAAAAACATCTGAATAATATGGGGGTAAAGGTTTGCAATAAAGCCACAATACATTAAAAAATCGTCATTGTACCAGGGCTATTAATCAGTAAGTGGTAGCAGCCCAGAAAAGTAAGAGAGAAAATTAAACTGCCATAAATGAAAGATAATAGATGTCTGACAATGTCATGTTCCATTAAGTGATTTACCCAGCACACTCTCACTAGCCCTGCAACCTCTGGCATTGATTTCCATAGCAACAAATGGCAATGTTATCATCTGGAGCACATCCAGCAACAGGGAGAACAAGCTCTAACAGTGAAGTTCAAGAAAAAAAATCCATTATAGAAATCTAAGTATATACTTCCTAAGAAATAATCACATGCTGGACAAGCCTGTTATGTGAAAAAGTTGTTTTCCTCATGCCTAGTAGTTAATGGTTTTGACCAGTTCCTGATAAGGTTTGGAAGGAGCCTATATTGAGAAATGACCTATTAGCTGCTAAGTTAGTCATGGAGGAAGATGTATTATGTCACATCATTATTTATGAACCTGGTATCAATAGTAATTTCTCAAGGATCTCAATACATCAAGGACCACCCTCAATGGCAAAATTATTGGACTACCCACAATATCTCCCAGAAACTTCATATGTAGCACTTCCTACCATCTGCCAAACTTGCAGAATCAGGTCATAGGAAGACTGGAATTAACTGTGCTCAAGGTGAGGAATGTAATAACTTCTATTTCTGAGTCACACAAGATATTTCTCTACGACTCTAAAGTATGGGAGTTTGTTTTCACCTTATAGAATCAAGATTGCTATCTATTCTTATTTGTCCGGGTGGTCCCAAGATCAATCCCAATTACAATAAATTATTAGCTTTCTGCACATAGCAAGCATGTAAGCAATTACATCGGATACTTTTATCATTTATTATAGTAGTTTCCAAAGACATAAAGAATCTTATCATCCAGGAGATAAGAAAATATTTCCATTCTTTGTGAAGTCTCAGGCTTTTTTGAGATTTCTGAAGAATATTTGTTGATTCATTATTATGAGATAGTCTATTTTGTTTGTAGTTCATCAGATACTGCTACAAACATTATCTTGGATCTTTCTGCTTCTCTGCACAGCCTTTATAAACCACTGGTATCCTGTCAGCTTCACTCTGATGTGGTAAAAAGTGATGAAGATGAGTGTATTTAAATAGAACCGATTTTTTTTAAACATACACCAAAAGTTTTTTCAACAATAACAATGAACTTCTTTGCCAGATGCTGCTACACAGAATAAAGCCTCTGACATTTGCTTCTTGACCTTACATCAGTGATCATGACTGTGTCATCCAGAGATTAACTGTTTTCAATGAAAAATGGGCAGAGCTTCAGTGGCTAATGTACACCAAACAGACAGAGCAGGCTGACAACAGATTCACCAGGCTAACACTGAGCTCTCTTCACAAGTAGAAAAGAACTGTAAATATTGCAGGAGAAATGTTTTAGCAGGTGTCTGTCCTGTTGATTTAACTTGGCCTGTTTGGGGATTTAAAACTGAAATGAGAACAAAGCTGTAAATTGGACAGTTAGAGCTTTAGGGATTACGGACGTCACTGAGGAAGATTTCAAGTTTTCAAGACGCACATGAGATAAAATATATGTGTTTCAGGACAATGAGCTGTTTCTTGCTGCTCTTTTGTTTCACAGAGACGGAAGAGTTTCTTTCTCTACTGAGTTACACTCAAGATTGTGTAATTTATATGCATGGTTGAGGAAGCATATAGGAAACTAGGTATCTCTTAGTGTACGGCCTGCAATCTTCATTAAACACTTAATTTAGAAGCCAAGGCATTTTACTTTCCATTATTTTACTAATGAGTTGTAGCCATTTTGGTAGAATCATGTGGTCTTTTTCATTCCACAAATACTTCATTGGACTTCTCCTTTACAGATTGCATACTGTTATTCTTTCTTTTAAAAAAATATTTAACATTTTCCAGTTCACCATTTTATAGTGATAGACTAATTTGCTTTTCTACCTCAAATATAAACCCTTTATGTTATATAAAATGCTATAATTTCAAAGAAAAAATACATTTAATACTGAAATTTTAGTATCTTCTGCTAACTTGCTTATTTCCTGTACTGCATCCAAGTAATATATGAAGGTTTTGAAGAGTACAGGGCAAAGAATGGAGTCATGTGGAACCCCACTAGTAACAGGTTGCCAGTCTGATGTCATGCTACTCATTATTACTTTGTGTCTGACCCATCACCTATTCATGATGTGTTTTTCCAGCTGTGTGCCAGACATTCTGTCCAGAAGGATCCTGTGATATATGCTATTGAAAGCTTTACTGAAATCCAAAAAAATTACATTAACTGTCTTCCCATTATCAACCAGGTGGTTTCCTTTTTAAAAGAAAATTGGGTTCAATAAGCAAGACTTTCGTCTCATGAAGTTGTCCTGGTTGTGAACAATGACTGTGTTGACTTTCAGATATTTTTCAATAGCCCCCGGAATTATCTTCTGCATAACCTTGCCAGGAAGGAAGTGAGACTTTCAAGTCTGTAGTTTATGAAGTCATCCTTCTTGCCCTTTTTGAAAACTGAAACACTGTTAGCCAGTTCCCAGTAACTGAGACCTTTCCAGATTTCCCAGACTATTCAAAAATTGCACTGATGCCAGCCAGGTCTTGAAGTATTCTTGGATGAGTCAAATCAGGACCCATAGTTATAGGGATCCAGGTGGATCAACAGGTCTTTCACAACTTCAGGGTCAGCTGGTATTCTCTCACTCTCACAGCCATGGTCCTCTAACTCAGGGCACTGACAATCCTTTAGTGCAGAAGACAGAGGCCAAGAAAGCATTGTACATCTCTGCCTTCTCTATATCCCTGTTTGTGGGTTGATCATCCTTATCCTGGGAGATGTAATTTCTGCACTATCTTTTTCTATTTATGTATTTAAAACCTCCTCTTTTTTGTTCCATCCCACAGTTCTAGCCAGCTTCAACTACAGTAGAGCTTTGGCCACATGAATTTTCTCCCTGTGGGAAGGAGCATCTCTGTATTCCTTCCATGTCACATATCCTTACTTCTACTGGGAATAAACCTTCCTTTTAAGCCTTATTTCCAAGAGAAGATCCCTGTTCAGCCAAGCCAGCCTTCTGCCTTGTCGGCTTGGCTTCTGACATTCTAGGATTGCCTGTTCGTGTGCCTGTAGGAGGTGGTGCTTAGAAAGTGACCAGCAGTGATGGATTTCAGGACCTTCAAAAAAACATTTTCCTAGGGAACCTTACTCACTAGTTCCCTGAGCAGTCTCAGACTCAGGAGTCTGCTCACTTTATGTCCAGAGTTGAAATTTTCCTGGCACTTTTCATATTGTCAACAGAGATTTTAAACTCAATCACTTTGTGGTTGCTGTGGCCAAGATGGCCACCAATCTCCACTTCACTCACAAGACCTCCTCTTCTGACAAGCAGCAAATCAAGTAGGGTATCTTTCCTAGGCAGGTCTCTGAATGCCTGTACCATGAAGTTGTCATCCAAGTGTTTGAGGAATCTTCTGTATCTGTTCACATCAACTGAGATGCTCAAAGTCAATTTCCAGCATGGTGAAATCCCTCATAAGGACAAGGGCAGTTGATTTAGAGGTGTTTCTTAGTTTCTCAAGGAATAAGTCCTTGGCATTATTGTCCTGGATAAGCAATCAATATTAAACTCCCACAATAACATCTGTAATTCCTTAATCATTGCCCAGAGGCTCTCAGCCATTAACAACTCTAAGCTCCATATAGGTTCCAGCCCTTCCATTATGTTGCAACACATCCCTGACTTGTCTGCTTTGCTTATCCCTCCTGAAGAGACTGTAACCATCCAACATGGCCTTCCAGTCATAGGACGCATCTCACCAAGTTTCATTTCTGCCAATGATATCAAAACTCTGAGACTGGTACCATTTTAAGCTCCTTTTGTCAGTTTCTTTGGGTTGTCATGGGTGGGACAGTTATCTAGTATTTCAAATATTGCTAATATTGATATATTTGGCCATTTATAGCCACAGTTTTTTTCCATGGGTTTCTCCTCCATCTTAGTCTTTTCATTTAATCATCAGAATAATCTGATTTGTACTTGAACATAAATAAGCCTGAGAATTATTAATAAATTGGGTATAAGTTTTGGCATATTAACTCTATTGTCATATTCCTCTCTTTCACTCTTTTACTTTGGCCTTGTAGGTGCTGCGATGTGCAAATCACATCCACTCAAGCCTGAAGCAAAAGTTGCCTAAAATTTGCTACTACTTGCAGATAAAGTAGAAATTCATAATTCTATTTTCTCATATCTAGGACAGAAAATTATTTTTCCAGACAGATGTGAAAAAAAGATGGCACTTTACTTCTGAAGGAGAACTATAAGAGTTTACCAGATTGGTAATGAAAATTAAAATGAAAATTAAAAGACTATGGACAATAGAGCATCTTGAATGCATCATAACAAATAAATGTACTCCAAATCATGTGTATTTCATCTCAGAATATTTGTAAGACTTCCAGCTATAAAGATGTTGCAAAAGCAAAAGAAGAAATATACCTTTGGATGTTTTTTCAACCCAAAGAGTTCAATGATACAATCTAAGCTACAAACTGGTCAGCTTTCAAGTGGCTCTTGAAGAACAGTTATAAATCCAAAGGCTCACCAGAGAAAGAACACTTAAATTCATACAGAATTCTTACCTCTTGCTGAGACCAGTTGCAAGTAGAATACCACTCTGCAAAAGCAAAATTATCCCTTTTTTCTCCTTCAGCAAAGAGAAGATACTGAAAAAACCATAGCTGCATCAAGGGGATTTGTGTAGAGATGTGAGTTGACTGTTCAAAAGAAATGAAAAAACAGCTTGTTATATGTTTTAACATTTAGGGAATCAGTGACTTTTTAAACTTCTCACTGTGATGGTTATAAACATGCTGTCTTTAATGCTACCAAAGCTTACTGAAACCCCTGGTAAGTAACTTCACAATACTCGACACACCATGAAATTCAATTACATTTAAGAAAATAAGGGTTGAGTTTAATTACTTGCGTGCACTTTTGATGAGCACATGTTCTGCCTAAGGATGTGGCCTGCTGANCTATTTCATATAAAATAACCAGATCAGTTTTACAAAATAACCTGGAAAAACATGATAATAATTGCTACTTGATCTGTACATAAGCATATTATTTTCTTTAAATAAATGCATTCTACTCTCTTCTGTTCTCCCAAAAGAAGAAACACCACATCCAAGTAAGTTCTCCTGTCCAATTGCAGTTCAGACAGCATGTCCCCAGTTAAATGTCTCGTTATGCTTGTTGCTAGCTGACAAAATCAAGAGCCTTCATGTTGAGTGCATGCTATAAAATTCTGCTATC
>VZTB01017961.1:282427-328174 GCA_013397245.1 Thryothorus ludovicianus | reverse complement strand
AATATTCATTATCTATTAGAGCTGAAATTCAATAACAAGGAGCTGCACCTTTCTTGTTAATATTCATTCCCTAGCTTCCTCAGGGTGTTTTCCATAAGGACCAACATGGCTTGTGCTTATTTCAGCGGAAACATTAATGTAAGTTAAGGATCAATCTTCTGTTAAGAGACCTCCTAAGAGGAAGGATGTTTCACTGACCAGTGGCATGCAGGAGTGGCTCACAAAACAGGCAGAGTTTTGTTGGACCTGCTAGGTGTTCTTTAAAGGCTCTGAACAGTAAAAATATAGGTTGCACCAACAGCTCAGAAAAATATGTCCTCTTCCCTTTAAAGGAAGCTGCAATTATGCAAACATGGTGTACATAGTTTTTGCAGGGTCATCTTTAAAAATTACTGCCTTTTTAGTTCAAAGCTGAAAAACTACACAAGTGTGAAGGACACTTCTTGACAAATGGTTTTCTTAACAAATTAATGAGAACAAATAAATTAACAGAATGGTGAAGAAGCAATGATTAAATTTAGAGGAAAAATATACTTTCTGAAAGAGGCCAAAGCACTCTCTAAATACTACTTTATTAAGACATAAAAGAAAAGAGGAGGGGAGACAGGGAAGGAGGAGAATGGAGGTAAGAGGGAAAAACAAAGTAATAACACATTTTAATTGTACAGTATGGGTGCTTTCTGCTTCTTGGGAAGTGAGATATTACAGAATGTTTTCTTAAATCAAGTTTACCAAGTAGAACACAGTCTCAGCATGGCTGTCATTGTTTTCATGTAAGAAGCAAACAGTATTAAAATAAAAAAAAACAACTTAAAAAATTTCACTTCACTAGTGATTATTCATCTCCCACCTGGTATTGTCATGACTTAAACTGATCATAGTAATGGAAATTTAAACAGGAGGTAGTGTTAAACTTACTGTTGTAAGTTTAACAATTTGTTTTTCAATTGCCTAGTTCAGAAGGTAGAGAAGGGAAGGAGAAGAATGGGGAAAAAGACCTTGCAGAAAAAAAAAGAAGACTGGGAAAGACTACATGACATCCTTGTCATCACTGTTTCTATTTTTTACTTATATACTGATGATAAGTGATAGTATTCCAAGTCTCCACTTTACCAAAAATAATAATACATTAAAGACAGTTTGGCAGTCCTAATAAACCACCTTTCAGGCATTTCTTTTCCACTTGAGTGACCCCAAAATAATGTAACTCTAGGGCATTAATTCTGTAGCAGACCACTGTGTATATCACTTCATCAGGAGACTAACAAAACAAATTTCTTGGTGAAGTAATGAGGAAAGAAAACAAGGAGACTTAAAACTAAACACATTAATACACAAAAGTTTGCTGATTTGCAAACTTCTTTTTTCTTTTTTCCAAAAAATTTGGAGAAGTTGAAGCTGTTAATATATGGGTTCTCTATTAAACCATTTAAAATTTCAAGCAGGGCAAGTGAAATGTATGTCCCCACACATGTAACACACCTGAGACATTTCTTCAATGTGCTTACCCTAGACTAAACCACCACATTATTTTTGAACTGCAAAATATGATTAAGAACTAACTCTGTCTGGACAAGCTGAGGTTCAAACTGATCAGATTTCCCAGCACTTATTTCCATAGAACATGTCTACACCTACGGGAAATATGATGTGCATCAGTCAGTTGAAGGGATCTTACCAATCACAGTCCCTTTGTTGTCAGCCTGTTTAATGCTGTCTCCTCATCTGTTCTATCTTGTACTGCTTTTTTATTTTTGTAACAGAGATATTAGTGTTTTGTTGCACCTTACCTTAGTGAGTGTGGATCTTTACAGATTTTTGGAGAACTGCAAGACTATATGGCAAAGTCCCATAATGATGTCACACAACTAACTCTTCTGTGTCCTGTAAAATCCGCTCAGCTGGACTTTGTATCAGAACATGCTGTTGTGACTCAAATGAAATGTATGTCAAAGCAATAAATTCAGCATGTAGCTAGCATTTCATTATATTGAACAATATTAAAAGGTTTTGAAAGCTATTTCATAGCAGTGAAAGAGTCTTAATATGAGCCAGTGCAAAGTTTATTTCATAAGATCGTTTTTGTTAGATCTTTTAGGCTCTGTTTGGGGCATATACTTCTAACTCTTTCTAAATAAAATACTTGGAGCGTATAAATCGAATTTACACTTTATCGATTCAATTCTTCCATAAACTTATTTTATATTTAATATCCTTAGAGAAATTTTACCTTTAGGAAATAGTTGACACATTTATTGATACTGAAATTACAGAGAAATTTTACATTTTCACTGTAACGAAACTGTTTACATGCCCCTGGAGTCAGAGTGAAATGTATTTTTTGCCTTGAATTACAGGAAAAAAAACCAAAAAACAAACAAACCAAACCCAAAAAACTTAGATTAGGTTTTGGAGAGGATTTTTTTTGTTTTTAATTAACTGCATCAGTGCAAGTCAAACTGGCAATGGCAGATTATATTGGGAATTATTTGAAATGGCAAAGAACAGAAACAGAACTTAGAGAACTTAGTTCTGGCCAGTAAATACCTGGTGAGCCTACATAACATGTTCGCTGTGCAGTTCACATCCTTCCTGCTGATGGGAAAAGAACAAATTAACCAAGTAAAGAAAGAAAGAGGATATTATATGAAAAGAACTTTCATTAATATGCATTAGACTAAGATTTTAACTTGAAAAATGAAAAAAGACAAATATGATAGAAGTCTACAAAATCATAATTTGCAGGAGGTAAAGAGAGAACAACTATCATACAGAGATTTACTATTTTCCCTTCCTCCCAGAATAAGTATTCATGAGAAGCCATTAAAATTATCAGGCAAAATATTTAAATTGAAGCAAAAGAGAAGTACTTCTAATAATGCACTAATGGTAGAACTCCTTGCATGAGCAAATTTTGGAAACTGAAAGAGTAAATGGGAATTAGACACCTAAATGAAAAGCAGGACCATTCATGACTAATAAACTTTCTGATCTGTATGAAATCTTTGCATCCACAAGTCCCTAAACCGCTGCCAAAAACTGGGAATATATAAAACAGATTATAGGCTAGCATTACTCTATGCATGCCTGGCCTCTTCTACTCTTTCCCTAAGCAGCTGCTGCTGGCTTCTACCAGGAATGAGCTGATGAGATAGCTGAATTTTTGATCTCATCCACTATGGCAGTGTCTCAGCCTCATAGCTCTAGATGGTGACAAATTAATTAATTCCACTCATTTAACCTGCTCTTGAACTTAAATGAGTGCATGAAAATAACCCATGTTCCCCCACACTAAAAATTCCAGTTCTCACAGAATTTAAGCCTAGTGTCCTTCCAGGAATACCAGGCCAATACTCAGACTGTCCATACAGATACACAAGTTTTCAAAATTTAAATCCTGAACTGTGAAAAACAGTAAAATTCCCAAGGCAAATAAACAAAAAGCTGGTGTCACTTGGTTTTCCAAAGAAAATTTCTTGGTGTAAATGGCCCTTCAGCTTACAGCTTTGAAAAAAGATGCCTGCAGATAGCATAAATTTTCCTCAGATGAATACAAGTTTACAAACTTTGTTGCTTTTCTTTTATTTTTCCTTATAACAAGGACATACAATTTTAAAATATCTCCTATTATACTTCATAGCACCTACTTTTAAGAGATAAATATGCAATGTGCTATTAAAAGAAGACAAAAAATAAACTAAAAAAGGAAAAGGAAACAGAATGTTTTTATTAAAATACTGTCACTCCTTCTGGCCAAACTTAATGTGTGTTCAGTCCTAAGGTGAGCTATAGTTTTGAGGTGTTTAAACTCAATTTGAAGAGATGGCTCTGTACCCCTGGCTGGCATAACTTATTTCTTTCTATATCACTTTAAATTGAGTTGTAATCTTCTGAGGCAAATCCATTTTGTATAAGACAAATTTAAAGTCTTCTGATTTGACACTGGTTTATGTAAACCTTAAAGCTGTTTGGTAATATTCAGATAGAATATTCCTCCATCATTTTATATATATATATAAAATCAAGATTAAAATTACTTTCTAATTTATCATGGTTGGGTATTATAAATTTCAAATAGACTATGTGGATGTCAACATTATCATTGCTCTCAGCATTAATTGCCAACAGACAGGTGAGCTAAGAGGCATTCAGTTTCCATCAATGTTGAGAATTCCTTTACAGGCCAAGTGTTAAGCTACATCAAAGGGAAGGATCTTTTCTACACCACTGTTTTCCAGTTTTTTACTCTATGTTTGAAATTTCTTCCCAAAGGTGTTTGTGACTCTTCAGTTTTAACTTCAGGTATTGCTCCACTTCTCTTGAGTGCTAGCAAACAGACTGAACTTCATTTGTCATGAGTGATTGTCTTACACTTTCCACCTAATGTTTAGCTTTCTGAAAGAGTTTTTTGCCCAAGGCACTGCTGAGGCTTGCTGACTTTATCCAAAGCACTGTGCAGCTGCACTCTAGGATGGAAGTGCTGTCGTTATATATTGGGGATTAAGATGCTGGAAGTCATGCAGGTAGTCAGCAAACACCAGAATTTATGAAGGATATTTTTTAATGGGGGTAAGGATGTGTTCTTTACCTTGAGTTTCAAAGACTTTTCTGAGGCATTGGTGAAGAGTGAGCTCTCAAAACAAAAGACACACATTCAGCAACTTAAAGCTCCTGCAGTTAGGCACTCAAGCAATCAAATACAAATTAAAAATAAGCAAAAAACACATATGGAGACTGAAAAGTGCTAAGATATATCATAATAACAGCCTGTCATGAATATACCAATAATTACATTTTGTTTTCAAGAACATTTGTGTTGATGAACATCTTTCTATATATTGGATAACTAAATTTGTTGGCTTGTTTAGACATGTATTTATGGCACCTCTTTTGTTACTTGGCCATTAATTTTTTTACTTAGAGGGAAGTACAAGGAACTGACAACATTCAAACTACTGAAGTTTAGAATTAAGTTGCTAAAAATGAATGCTTGACATGGTTGCATAAAAAAATATAGCAGAACAAGCTGTCTTTGTCACACAACAGAGGCAATCAGTTCCCAAGCTGCTGAAACAAATGAAAATTTCAGCCAGCTGTCAGGCTATTAAACTGATTCTGACAGAATCAAGGATCAGGACAGCCACATCAGCAGGTGAAGGCCAAGTGTTTGCCTGGTCCCAGATGTCTGTAAAATTTAGCCATAGTTAGTGTCAGGTTAAGAGTCAGAAAGTATTTATCTGGCTTCGGTAGACTTGCAGCAGGAAGACAAAAAACCTCCTTGTTGAGGTCTAAAAACTTAGTGAAAGCTAAAGATAACTTAAAAACTAGATGTTTCTGCACTTCCTGAAATGGAAGATTTAAGAAAATACTTCAGGAGATCACAATCCAACAGTATTATGGGAAATAAGAAAGATTTGTAAAATCCTAAGAAAATACCATTCTTTTATTCAGCCCCATTGCAAAATATCATTCCTTGTCAAGTTTAAAAGCATCATCCCTCACACTCTTTGGTCATATTAAAGTGACCTTTAAGCTGGAAAAGTTCAAGTCATCAATACATATGTCTAGACCATACCAAGTTAGGTCTTTTTTGGTCGAAGTTCTTTAATATTTAGATACGAAAAGGGGTCAGGGAAAGAACATAGAAAGGAAGATACTGAATCCTTTACATTTAATTTGCCTTAGAAAGTTTAGCTACCAGAACTGTTGGTGTCCTGATATGTACAGAATGGTCTGATTTTTAAAGAAACTTGAGGCTTGAAAAAACATACAATGCCTTTTTTGCCCAGTTTCAAGGAAAACACATTCAGCATTCAAATTCTCATTTGATTATCATGAAGCTTTAAAAATCCTTCTTTTCCAATGTTTTCTATTTTTTTTCACAGCCTGCAGTCTAAGGGTGCTGCTTTATGCATATCATAATTTTATCCACCAGTTCAAACACCAGTAGTATTTCCTTTAACTCTTCTGTGTCAGAGAACTTTTGAAAAAAATTGAGAATTAATAGTAAGAAGGAGAATAATTGTAAGAAGGAGGATGACAGTGGATATTTTTATCATTGAATCTGAAGAAGCAAGTAGCAAATGCCTATTACATGGGTAAAAATGTCTCATACATACGTTAAACCATTTTTTTGCAGTGAAAATTGCAGATGTTCAACTTATGCACCTTAAGGATCTCTTATCTATTCTACAGACAAAAATTTTAGGGACATTCATAAGACAGAATTATTTCAGAACACATAGAACACTGATATGGGTAGGAAGAAAGCAATCTAACCCAGAGATCCATCATGAATGCAGGGTACACAAGCTGCATGTGTACTCTACCCACTAGCAGGAAATAGGGTTCAATTGCTCCTGCATCCCTGGGAATGGCAGGTGGATGAATACAGCTTACAGCAGTTTAGTACTTCTTTAGTGCTATGCATCCCTTCAATAGCTCTGGACTTGATTTTTGAGACTCACAGTAAGCAAAAAGCTCAATGAAACCCTAACATTTTGTTAAATTCCTTATTTCTTTACTCTGCTACCTTCTTAAGCTCTCTTTGACCAGGATATTTGGAAGCCTGGATTATTTTCTCACTGAATGTTATTAGATTAAACTAATTTGAGGAATGATTTTTCTGCCTCCTTTTATTTCCTCCCTGAGTGCATTGTGTGGGACAATAGTTTCCCAGAACAAATACAGGGATATCTCAGTATTGCAAGATAGACACTAACCAGGGGAGCCTTTTGGACAATTGTATAGCCTTATAGAGTAAGAGGGGAACATTTGATGGTGTATTCTGTCCTCTGCACAATGTGCTGGTTTCCTATGAGCTCAGAGAAAAACACCGTGGGATCAGTACATGGAAATCAGATCATGCTAACTTGAACAAGGTCTTTAGTAAATCACTAACTTCAGGCAAGCAGTTATTGTCTCTGAGGACTCAATTACGTGCTCTAATGTTCAGCAGAATTAGCTTCACGAAATGAACAAAATGAAGAGAGCTTAGTTCCCCTTTTCCTATTCTTATAGAGAAGTTTGAGAAGATATTCTAGCAGAAAAGCAGTTCAATGAAAAAATAACTAGCATTTTTAATTGCTAATTTTTTTTCAGGTTTCTGATAAACAAAATCCTTTAATTTGTGAATATTATTAAGGAAATCAATATATTTCTTCTCTACAACACAGAGTGTAAAATAACTTTTAATTCTGAATATTTTGAGATATGATTTAAAATTTATTAAAACTTTGGTATCATTCATTTTACCATAGTATAGAGGGAGTAATGTTCAATTGCCAGTCAGATTGACCATTAAACTCCTTGTTGAACAGGAAATAGGTTTCCTGTATTACTTTTGGCTTCTTTTTGAATGAAAAATACTCAGTTATATATGTTGAAATTAATACATTTGGTCCGTGTAGCTTAGTTTCCCTAAAGAGTTTCAAAGACTGAGGCAATTTGGTGCAGTTCTGACAGAAATGCTCAAATCAAAAGGGATTTATTGACTGTTTCCCTTCTTTCTTATTCTAATAAGGGAAACAAAATACTGAAATATGCAAATCTTAACATCTGTCACTGAAACTCAGTTTTTTGACATGAAAAAAACCTGAGGTTTGAAGGTTTTAGTAAGAGCTCTTTAAGGATATACTGCAATACTCATTCAGGGAGTATGCTATAGCTGGGCAACAGCACCTCTCTCTGACCCATATTCCTGGCCTGACCTCAGACCTGCCACCTCCTCCCAATATCCAATGGCCTGAGCCCCAGACTGAGCCTGCTGGCCTCTGTCTGTGTCCATGGTTGGTGTCTGAAAGGAGCCATCCATCTTGGTTACATCAGGCCACCACTTTCTAGGAGACCTCACTGCAAAGAAGGTTCTGACTTTTTCTGCATGTGTAAAACACTGGGTAATATAGGCCACTGAGACCAAGGAAACATCTTTTTTTTTTTCACTGTCCACACCATTTTTTTTATTTCTCCTTGTCTGCATTACTGAGTCTGTAATTTGTCTGTTTCCAGCCTCTTTCCTCCACTTCCCCTGGCTGCCGATACACACTGAAGAAACCATATCAGTAATATCACTCCACTGATTTTGCTGAGGGCAGACCCCGCACTCCAACCTCTCTGTCCCCCTCACCTGGTTTTTATGCCTACTTGTGGCCATGCTTCTCAGCCTCGTGGGTTATCTGACAGCTGCAATCTCCTCAGGTAAGGAGCCTATTTAAGTTCCTTTTGGAAACTTGAGAAAACAAAGTGTTTATAACTTTCTTGGCTCCACTGAGTTCAGACACTTGCTGTAAAATTAATAGCTGGTGTCAGAGCTAAAAATAACTGCACTTTTTAAAAAACGCATGTCCGTTCTTGACATTCTTCATTTTTAAAGTGTATTACATTTTGTCTGAGAGATAACAACCTTTATTAGGATCCAATAGCACTACGGTGGTGTTATTTTTTACTTTTTTTTTTCTTGGATCTCTCTGCCATCATACACAGATTTTATTCCTTTTCCACACAACAACTATATGTAAATATATATATATATATAAATGTGAATACTTATGTATAAACATATAAATATATATATTTACATCATGTTTATATATAATAGATATAAATATATTTCTATATTTACAATAAGAAATGAAACTTTAGTATTTTCAAAAAGTATCCTTATAAGTTAAAAAAATAACTTTGTAAAATTCTCCAGTTTCACTCCTAGTAAGAACTTAAAATGAATGTGATATCATAGTCTTCAGGGAGACTTGAAAAGTGAGATGTTCAATGCTCTTTTTGCAAGAGCTCAGCCATGGGGATGGGTAGGAACAATCAACTGAACAAAGTGCTCCCAGCTGAGAGAAAATGTATGGAGATAGAGGAAAGAAAAATACAAAATATTGTGTTTTGTGTCCCTATCAAGACAAGGAATGTGTGAAGAAGAAGATCAAAACAAATGCAATCAGTCCTGAAAGTCACTCAGCATGTTAATTTTCACTGAGACAAATATGAACCTTGAATCATCTCACTTCAACAGAACTGGGGCTTATCCCTCTCATGTCTGAATGGAGGGAAACCTTCTCTCACTGTAGTGTTTGGTTTTGGGTGTGCTCCTGGGGTTCTGGGAGTCTAGTCTGGCCACTATCACCTGTTCCAGCAAAAACCATGAGGAGCAGGAGAGCAGGTATGACAGGATCGATCCCAGAAGTCACAGTTGAGTCACATTCCTTCTATATTAGTATTTTGTTTTCACAAACGTTGCAGCATATCACTGCCCTCTAATTCACACATACTTCTACATCTTCCTAGACCGATAATTAGATATGTGCTTTGTATTAGTTTTCTTTCTATAAGGAAACAGTGCCTTACATCAAAAAAATGTGGAGAAAAAAGAGAACTATAAAACAGACTAAGGTGTTTTGTTTGTTTGTATTTCTCCAGAGAAGCTTAGAAAATATTAGTACAAACTCTTATCTTCAAAAAAAAAACAACTTTCTGGAGGACCTTTTTTATTTTCAGATTTAATTAGCTGGTTCACTGACTCATGAATTTTGTGTGTCTAAATGATGCATCTTGATTTTGACCAATCTTCATTTGTATTAAATGATAAATATAAACCAACCAGAATGTAATAAAAAGTTTTAAATTAAAAAACAAAACCAAAACATTTAGATAATGATGAAACTATTTAAAGAAATGAGACATCAAATTAGTGAATTTTTTTCTTATTATCTCTGGAGAATATTTTTTTTGCCTGAATTGAAATAAATGCTCTTAACCATGGAATTATCCAGTCTTTCAAGAAAAAAACATAACCTGTCATCATACTTCTGTTCCATTGGCTTTTCCTACAGTATGTCAGCACTATTAAGTTATTCAATAAGTGATTTGGCAAATATTTGTCGTGATTCCCTCTCATTCTCTGTATTTCTCCAATCAAGATATTTTACATTTTTTAGTTAATAGATTCATAGAGATAAAACACCCAAAACACAAAAAATATGAAAAATTTTAAAGGTTTTTAGAAAAATAAACAACAATGTGCATTCGATAGCACCTCAAAATTTTTGACTGTTGTATGTTCTTGCATTTTATCTACCGTTATTTAAAGTAAGCCCTAAAGGGCCTATCTTCTTTAAGAATTTCCTCTTCATGTTCATGAATTTCATCTTCTTGGATTCAGTACTGACCTAGTATTCAGCTTCATGCTCTTCATCCAACTTCATTTATCTTGCTTGAATAATCAATCATTTTGGCAGTACACAGAAGAGGTCGTCCCTGCACTGCTCACCAGAGCCACGCAATATCACCAGTTTCTTCAATCAGCAAACAATGTTGCTGGCAGGGCTGCTGTGACAACAGATGCTTTTGCGGGTTCTTAAGCAAAGGTCTTGGTCACAGAGTTATTACTTCACATCATTGTTTGTGAGTGTATTTCTGTATGGATAACTTCAAGAGTCTAGTGTCCATGTCTGGCAATTTGTTACCTATTTCAAATGGGACCACAATATCACTGAGATGATAATGCTGAACACTGAAAAAAAAAAAAAATCAAGGTTAAGAAAAGGGAATTCTCCTTTCTCTGGTAAGAGGTGACCATCCTTCAGTGCCTGTAAGCCTGATGTCAGGGTATAGCTGTACAGCCAGCCAGCTTGTAAACACGTTTGGGTACTAGACTAAATATTCCTTCACCAAACCCCTACTGTGTCCCAAATAATATTTAGCCTTTCCCTCTTGCTCATTTTACAGTGGATACACACAACTAGGAAAAAAAGGCATATTATGCCATTAATTCTGCTGTTCTGCCCTGCTCTTCACTGCAGCCATCAGACTGAAACTCGCTGTTCACACTTGTCTGTTACGTAACTAAGAGTCTCAATTTTATCCAAAACCAAAATCATTCAAATGGCCAAAAACTGAATAGAATCTGGGCTGGGAGCTATTACAGGAGTCATCTTTATGATTTATTATCTTCTTACTGCTGCAGTTCAGGACTGGTATAAGTGAATCAGCTGGATTAGTGATAAGTATAAAAAACTTTCTGCCAATGTCTGTGCCCCTTTTAGAGCAAGGAGTAGGTAAGCAAGCTATGTATAGGCATACCTACAACAGCCTAGGGAGACTAAGTGTAGAATGCCAGTAGTGCCAGGAATGCCTTAAGTTTCAGCTTTTAAATTTTTCAGATTCTGCACTGTTTTAGTGTGTATTTCTGGGTTTCATAAGTGCTACTAAGCTTTCTTCATAGAGTAGGTAGACAGAACAGTCCCTTTTCTAGACTGGGACCAAGGACAACCGATACAAATTTCAGGCCCAAGAACAAAAACAACAAGGAAGAGAAAAGAAAAAACAAGTCACGTGGAACTTTATAACCTGAAGCTATAATTGGACAATTAACTCCAATATGCAAACGGACCAAAAGTGTGAGACCTCGTGACCAGTCATCCATTTTGTGACCATTTTGGGTTGCATCATGGATGTAGCCCAGCTCTTGTGCTGCCCAAGGTGTATCTATTGAGGCCTTTTATTAAATACCTACTTTTCCTTTTGCTTTGTCCAGTCTCTGTTCCAGGTCAGTCTCCAGTAGGCATCACCAGGAGCTAACCACTGCCACTATAACCTTACATCTTTTTCTCCAGGAAATATTTACATTAACTTTTATTCTTTTCCAAATAATTTTTTTTTCCTTAATTGGTTAAAAAAAAAAAAAAAGCTTGTAAGATCAATTTAACTGAACTGTGTACTCATATGTCAATCGCAGTCTGATGAGTAATCCAGTAATTGTGGTGGAATTTAAAAAGATTTGGAGACTAATTTCCTCTTATATGGAGCCAGATAACTTTTGTGAAAGCACTGCTATTGAAAGGACTCATCATAATTGTCCTCCTTTGCTTATTTCTCTAATAGAAATTCCTAAAATAAAAGAAGTAAGAGGAAAGAAGAAAGAGACAAGGTGAAAAGGAAGACATGAGGAGGAAGACAGAAGAAATGATTAAGGAAAAGAAAAAAAAAAACACTCAAAAGATATTACGTGATGCAGCTCCAAAATTTTTAAGGGCATCTTTGGCTGCATTTAGATCCATCCAAAGATAACATTTTTGTCTGTAAAAGTCTACAAACTACAGTTCAGAATCTGAAAGACCACATGGGGGAAGTTCTTTTACAAAATATAAGGTTATTATCTCCCAGTAGGGTATAATCAGTCTTATATTTATGCAAATATGTTTAAATTAAAAATTTTCCTTTAATATACATCTATCAAAATGTAATGGTTAGATATAATAGCAGTCTCCATCAATTGTGTACTCCATCAATGAGTAAATGTGTTAGAACTCACACAATAATATAGCATTTACCAGGAAGAAAAAAATTCAAAATTTGGCTTTAAAGACACACTAAAGTAATAAGCTAAAGCATGATTCCATTCTGTCCATTATGTAAAATATTTTGCTTCAATTTTTGGGCAATAGCAGTTACAGTGACATAAAAGACATTAGGTAGCTGCTTTATGCAAGAAGGATACAAAAAATTTGGCCCATTCAATTTTGCATCAACTCAACTGTTAGAAAATGCTATTATTTTATTCCCTAAAGTCTAGAGTGAGCAACTGCAAAGAGGGCTGAGATGGTTTTGCTTACCATCACATTCTGCCTATAAAAATTATTGTCAGATGTAAAGCTATGCTGACAATTTCTTGCCAGTGTTGGTATTCTCTATTTTATTCTGACATGCAAGATGTCTTGTCAGATCATCTAAGCCTGCTGAAGACTGCTTCAGCCTAAAATAGAAAATATTGCCTCATTTATCTGGTCAATGAAATGACTAGTAGATGATTGCCAAAGTTACCACCTAAATCTGAAATAGTATTTAGACCTTCTTATTTAAAATATACATTATTATTATTATTATCCATATTCTGCTTTGTTTTTCTGCTGGAGATAGAGTTAAAAAATTAAATATGAGCCAGAAATACTTCCCTGTGGACTGTCAGAGCCTAGAATATAAGGGGGACAATGTGTATGTTTCACACACCAATGCCCAGATGGCTGTGGAGTTGACCAAGGATTGTTGGTAATGACACAGTGTGACAAAGAACACGATGTGGGCTGGAAAGTGGGACCATTTGGAGGTAGAACAGTCCTTTTCTGGGACAGACATCCTTGTTCTGGCTCCTGGAGACAAGCACAGTACAGTGCAAGTGAGCAAATGAGGTTGAGATGTGGGTATGGACTGTATGGGAGGATCAAGACCACCAAACACCCTTAAAGCCCTCAGCCATTTAAAGAAAGGTATATCAGAATGGACTGAACATGACAATTCATTTGCAGAGAAAGTGAGAAACTTATCTCCAGGGTGAGGAAAACTTCTCTATGAAAAGGTACCTCCTCTAGGCCTGGGCATGCATGCGCCCCAGGGCCCAGGACGTCTCAGCAGCTGGATCAACTCTGGAGCCAGGACTAGTGAACTCCCTCTTTCTTTCTTTCCCTTTCACACTTTTTTATTAATCTCTCTAGTTCTCTTTTTCCTTTCAATGTACGTCTTTATGCAAACTCCACTTCACTGTGCTTATGCTGATGCCTAAAGATTTTTAGCTTTTTATGTATTCTTTATGTATTTGCAGCTTTGCAGACTATTAAATGCCTAGGTATAACTTCTAGTACTTTTCCAGCTTTCTTTTCCATAGTGAAAAAATGCTTATTGATGCATTCTTAAAATTTTTGTTCAGTCTTAATTTTTTGTTCACCAAGGAGAATTTATTTTGCACCATGTAATCATAGACATAATAAAGGTAGGGTAGGAGACTGAGGGGAGAGCTCCAATGGGGAGGAACCCAGGGGGGAGATTACTTAACCAACTGCTCCTTTAATTAGACAATATTGGCTAGGTATTCTAATTGCTTGATCTTGTAAAATTGAATGGATCTGATTCCTAGCATGGTTTTTTGCCATATTGTGTACCTGAAGGCTTTCTAGTAAAGGGTTTTTTTTTTTTATATTATCAGTCTAATGTTGTCTGGAAAAGTTTATATTCTATTTCTAGGCATCAGCGCTAGGAGATCAAGGACTAGCTTATACCAATTTCCATGCCAAATGTAAATTACTAATAAAACTTTTGCACACCTTCTGACTTTTGAAGCTCTTTTCAACCAAGAGTATCTATAAATCTTGTGTGCTCCCTTCCCATTAAGGGTGGGATGCCACATGGACACACACATACTGAAAGTAAGCTTGAAAACTGCAGGAAACAAATGGAAGGGAAACAAATGCTAGCATCTTCTTTAGTGCTCAATATAACATCCTTGTTTGTTGTTATAATGCATAAGAGCATACTTGGTTTAATTCATGTAAAGGACAATCTGCACAGGGAGTTAAGTAGGACTGGTCTGGCAGAAAAAAGACACCTTGATTTTATAAAGGTATATAAATATGGTTTGGTGAACTGAATACACAGATAAAATATATTCTTATTGAAAATTTCTTTATTTTTATTTTTGCACAGACTGTCTTATCAGGAACTTTTGATAGAAATGTAATACACCATGAATTTTTCTTTCTGTTTTATTAATCCCAATTGCTTTTAGTATGTAAAATCTATTCTATTTTCAGCTGTTGGACAAAATTACATGTTATTCAGCAAAAGAAATTTGAAATTCATTAGATTTTACAACCACTGTTTTGGCTGGTATCTTCTCCCTCTCTGTTCCTCTAGGGAAGCTCTTTTGATTTTTCAGTTCTCAGCTTATATGCTAGTCCATTCCCAGCAGAGCTTTTTATTTTCAAATGGAACATAATGTAGAAATCTATAAGCTAGGTCCTAAGGTCCCAGAGCTGTGCTATGATGAGACTGCACCTAAGTAAATGAAAAGACGATGTTAGGTGAATCATAAAGGGTTGTTTCTAGTGTAATACTGATTTTGGAGCCTGGAAGTAAGGTATAGCAAACACAGGTGAGTCCTGTGTAATCCCTTCTTTGGATCAAGTCTGTATCTGCCTGCTTGAATATTAGACACTTATATAAGAGACCTAAGGTATTTGACATCATATCACATAGGGCTTTATATGAAAAATCTGGAAACCAAAACAGGAGATATCAGGAGAGCTTTACAAAATAGGATGACTGATTCAATGAGCAATGATTTTCAGTGAGATCTGAGCTGTTCTTTTATCAGAATAAGATGTGGGTAAAAAAGATTTTGAAAAGGAAAGAGGCATTACTACTCTTATTAATAAATAAGAGCTATGACAACTTTACTACTTAGGTGTCCTTAGGAAGTCTCATGGAGAAATTAACTCTGCTCTCTTGCAGGTAATTTGATACAGTTCTAGTTTGCACACATCATAAAAGAAAAGCAAAGATACTTCTAGCTATGACACCTGATGTGCTATATTATGTAAGACTTAATAAATTATTCAAGGGATATTAACTTTAAACATCTTCTCTACTGAAAGTCCAAATAAATTTAATATTATCAAGGTGATTAATTCACTCTCAACAAGAGCGATGAATTCAAAGGCAAATAAAATGAGCAGAAAGCCAGAAGAAATGTTAGCAATACTGGATTGCCATTCTGGAATCAGCAAAAAAATGTGCTGTCTCATGTTGTGAATTCATAGTTTATGAGGGACTTGAATTTAAAAAGCTTTTCAAGTCAGTAGTTCTTGAATCGGTCTTTTAAAAATAAAATTAACATTATATTTCTTTAGTTTTTAAATTATTTCAACTATGTTTTAATAGGTCCCATGGCACTATCACTTGAAAACATGATTAATTATAAAGTGTCCTGAGTTACTATTGACTACGTTTTTTCACTTTGTTTGATGTTTTAGATATTTTTAGGGGTTGGATGTTTTTGTTCATAACACGAGATAATTTTCAGTTACTGTGCTGACACTATCTGATGTTGGTTTCAGTATTTTCTGACCATTTATGTTTCTCTCAGTGTCTAGGGCCTACACCCATTAAGAAGCTCTACAAGCAGCCTTTACTCATAAAATGTCAGGGACAGATTTGAACAGCAAAACACCCAACAGAGGTACTGCACAAGGCTGAGAATATTGGGTAAAAACTTCTTAATGAACATTAAGTCATGGAAGTGGAAATCTCTACTCCTTACCCAGCACGCGAGGCTGGATTATGTGCCAGTGAGTCACATTACTTACTTACTGAGCAGGTAATGCTTTGTCAAAAAGGCTCCTCTGCTTCACTCTCACAAGCATGGTAGCCCCTTTGGTCAGAAATGCTGCACTTGGCACTCTGCTTCACACTTAAATTCCTGGATATTTAAGTTTTTGGCTGTGATTCTTGATGGACTTTTGAAGAGAAAGCCAACTGCATCTTTAGATTTAGAATGTTTGTTTATTACAAGAGATGAACAGATGCATGAGAAAAAAGATATAAATACCATCATATTTTTGATATCGTGTGGCAAAATTTTAAACAGGAGGTAATATTTATGCATGTAATAAAAATCATCAGTAGTATCAGAGGAGAGTAGGCTGTGTTAGAAATAGCAGATTTTTTTTATATTTACATGTGTAGAGAGAATTTACCACAAGTAGACTGTAGCAGTCTGTAGCAGTCCAAGGTATCCTTTTAACTAGCCATACTTTAAACTTAGACATCCAGGCTAAGAAGGACATATAGATTCCAAGCTAGACATGAATCGTTCCATCAAAAAAAAGTCTTTTCTGACTGCCAAAACTATCAGAGTGATGTGGTAATAAAACAGTTAGTGCTGCAATAAATTTTGCTTTTGCTATTGATAGCAATACAAGCACAATATCAAGGAAAATATTTTCTTACTCATTTGATGGAGTACATGCAATGCTTTCATATTTCTAAAGAGAGATGAAAAGAAACTAAATGTCTTTTTAAGTCTACTATTAGTTCTTCACAATCATAGATTTGATAAGGATTTAACTTTATTCATTCACTCTATTTTTTCAGCTAGCTTAGTGTGTAGAGGTACTGCAGCTTCTCAACACCTCTGGCAGGAAGACAACATGGGGTTTCTACCTCTACCATCTTTCCTACCTTCTACCAGACTCCACCGAGGAGACATCAGATATACATATATATTCAAGAATTCTGTTATTAATGGCTAAAGAGAACCTTTCTAAGAAACTGCTGCCCTTAATAAGTGTTCTATTTCCTTTTGTAAGTGCAGGATTTTTTAAAGCTCTTTTAAATCCTGTCAAGGTCATATTATCAGTCTTCCACACAAAGGAATAATCTGGTCAACTTTTTGGCTATAACAGCAGTTGTTCATCTAACTCACTATATGTAGTGCAGGATACTCTCCAAAATCTAGCTTTAATACAGTAAAATATGTAAAATAAGAGTCAAGACATTAAAAAAAAAAAAAAACAACAAACCTGGGTTACCAATGAAGAGTGCCTTGCTATTTTCCATTCTGAAACACACACATATGGTCGAATGGGTTATAAGCACCCTTACTTCAGATTTTTTTATTTCCAGTCAAGCCAGAAAAATACAGCTCAGGATGGTTTTTGTGTGTAGATAAGTTATGAGAGAAACATGTACTTTGCATAAATACAGGGAAACAAACATGAACATATACTCTTCCATTGTTTAAACTACAATTATTTGTTTTGGTTTTCAGTGTTTTATGCAGACTGTTCAAATAGCTTTTAGAAAAGGGTTTGTTTACTACAGGAATATAAAATCAAATTAAGAAACACAACAAAACCAAACACAATTTTTGGTAGAAAATATTTACTTCAGCATGCTGTGAATCTGTTTCAAATATTTTGAATATTTTAGCTACATATTTGTAATATTTTTGATCCAGATATTTTTGGTATATCTGTGTTGAGGCTTATCGCCAGCAGGAAACAACCTCGTGCAGCTGCGCACTTTCCCCTCACTGGGATTGGGAAGATGATAGCAGAAGATTTGTCAGAAAACTCTTTGTGGATCGAGATAA
Organism: Thryothorus ludovicianus; assembly: GCA_013397245.1. NCBI lineage: Eukaryota > Metazoa > Chordata > Aves > Passeriformes > Certhiidae > Thryothorus > Thryothorus ludovicianus. The sequence continues at coordinate 310,248 of VZTB01017961.1, read as the reverse complement.
AAACACTTTAATAAGGAAAGCAAAAGCCATGTACACATTTAAATCAAACAAGGAATTAATTCACCACTTCCCATGGGAGACAGGTGTTCAGCCATTCCCAGGAAGAGGCACTCCATCACACATAACCGTGACTCAAGGAAATAAGCACCATCATTCTGGACATCACCCTCTTCCTTCTTCTTGTCCCCCTAGTTGAGTATGAGTCTATATAGTATTGACTTTCCCTTTGGTCAGTTGGTGTCAGCTGTTCTGGCTAAGCGCTCTCCCAACTTCTTTAGGACCACCAGCCTCTTCACCGCTGGGGTGGGGTGGAGAGCAGAAAATACCTTGACTTTGTGTAACTGCTGCTCAGCAGTAATGAAAATGTCTCTGTGTTATCATCATTGTTTCCAGAACAAATCCAAAACCTAGTCTTATAGCAGTTACTAAGAAAATTAGCTCTACCCTAGTCCAAACACTCACAACCTTACATCACCTATGATTTTAAGAATGTTCAAAGTTCTTCTACTGCACTTCAGAGATCATATGCTGAGTAATAGAAAGAAGTTTCATAAATTTTCATTTAATTCCTAGAAATAACTAATAGAGTCTTTCTTTTTTGTCATACTATGTCAAGTGCATTTAGAATATTTTACATGCATCTTTTTCATAAATTTTATGACTAGGTAATCTTCTTAAATGTGTGAATGAAATCATGTATTTCAAGGAGAAAGACAAAAACCAAAAGTGCCTTTGTTTTGCTTGATTTTCTTCCTGTGAATCCCTATACTTGTCTACCACAAAGACTGAATTCTCGGGCAGCTTGCCTTCCATAATCTCCAAAGTTGTTGGGCCTGACGCAGAAATACAGCAGCTTCTTTCCTAGTGCAGCCTAGAGTATGATTCATCTAAGTGTCCTGCTTTTGGCTTAACATTCTTATTCCATAGTAAATCAAACAGAATTTAGAACTGAAATACCTTGGAAACAGCTAAGTGTCATTATTGTTTACTAGGACTGATTGAAGTTTTCCATGAGCCTTTTCTGGTTTCCTTGGGTTTGACCTGGTGTTTTGTTTACCACACAAAAGCTGGCTTTCTAACAACTGATCACTGTTTTTCCACGGAAAAGTTGTCATTATTCTGAAATCTTAAACAAGCAGATATTCTCTAGTGCTCATTTGCTTATTTTATGGGAACTACACAGACCATATTGCCATCTTTACTCTCAAAAAATACATATTTTTCGAGACATAGCTTTTGAAATTATTTTTTGCCTCCTTTCATGGAGAGAGGTGCTATTGCACAGAAGATATGCTAATGAAAAACCAAGTCTATAAGGGAGAAGAAACACACACTCATAGCTCCCTGTGGAATATTACAACAGCACATAAAAATCCAAGTACTTGCAGAACTCTTTGAACTGTTTTTCACATTAAAAAATCTGTTTCTTTTTGTTTTACTATTATGCAAGAATTTTTTTTCAAACTTAGTCTACATTTATAAGATTTAATGAGCATTGGAACTCCTAGAGATGTTGGTAAGAGACAACATTCTGACTGCTGTTTGTTTGTAAGGTGTGTGCAAACATTTTATTTTTGATGTTGCTTATGTTATTAGTACTATTAGTATCTGACTATAGTATATGGTCAGACAATCTTTCTTTTAGCAAAGACTAAGTGAGAAACAAAATGGATTTACTCCCTTTTTAATACTTCTCTGTGTTTTTGAATATACTGAAGGCTAAAATTGCTTCAGTAGTTCTTTAAATAGATATTAAAAGATACCTTGAATCACAATGAGAACAGAAATATATTCACCCTTGCAATGTTTTACTGATACATAAAGAAGCTAAGTAAATGAATCTTCCTCTGTTGAAAGACAAAAATATTTTGTTGGAGACACATTATTCCAAATTCATCATGTTTGCATCTTTCTAAAATCATTAAATTTGTATTATATCAGTGCTATGTTTACTAAAGATTTGGAGGTATAATACTGAATTATTTTTTAAAAACTTGAAAATATCTATTTTAGAATAAGACAAAGTTAGAACTTGAAATGCATTTTCAAGTCTAATCATTAAATACTACTCCAATAAATACTAATTCAGCCAAAGACTCATTCACTCCTCTGAATTCAAGAATACTGAAATAGTGGGATTCTATCATACACTTCTTCTTACTCTTCACTATTTTATTGAACATCCATTGAATGTGTTGAAACTCTGTAGGGACAGAATTTTTTAAGGATACAAAAATTCAACAGGGAGTGTAAAGTGATAGTTCTCTGGGACAGTGACATTTGTGATATTTTCTTCATCATTTAGTTTAGTGATGCTCTAGTTTAAATTAGGGCTTTGAGAACTAGCTCCTCTCCTAACAGAAATTTGAAGGGATTGCTTTCCAACGTTTACTTCCATATTGACATGTGAGAAGAAAGACGTTACTTCAAAACCGTGAATATTCCTCTATCAAAGTAGATTAAGGACTTAAAAATGTTTTCATCTGAATTCTGTATTTGAAAGCAGATTGGGATGGTTAGGCAGAGCTACCCTACTCTGCAGATAATAAGTAAATCAAATTCTGTGGAAGAACACAGGTGTTGTCCTACTTCTAGAAAGTATTAGCTATTTCTAATCCAGTGTGCATATTTAAAAATAGGAGTCAGTAACAGCTAATGCATTTGCAGAACCAAAAATAAGAATGTTTTCAAATATTAGGAATAGGAGTAATTTTTCGTGTATTGTTATATTGCCTTCATCCTTTTTGAGACAATTAATCTTATTACTGCGATGATTTCATAGGCAATCTAGATTAATGTTTACCATTAGTAGACCAGCATCTGGGAATTTCTCTTTTGGGAATACAACTCTTATTTAGATAACCTATACATTTACATTTCTTATTAAGTATCTTTCAAAAAAAAAGTATAGCAATTAAAGCTCATGATAGTGTAATCTTTAGTAATTTGAAAAAAAAATACTAATAAGATTTCCTTTTTATTACAGCTCTATCTGGACAAACACTGTGCCAGGAAGTGAAAGCCCCAGGCAACCTTCAAGGATAATTTTTATTACATCCATTTGAAAAGAAAAGAAATGAATGGTTTGTACATCATAATATATATAAATACTAGCAAAAGATCTTCCTTACTAGCTTGGTAACTCATGCACAACAAATTGTTTTTCTCTGCTCCAATAGACATCATCCATATACATTTGTTTAAATTTCAATCTCTTTAAAAGGTTCATTTTCTTTATTTGCTTTATAACATTGCCTGAATTACCAGGATAAGGGCATATTGAATTCCTAAAAAAAGTTGAAAGAGAACAGAACAAACTTTCTTTTTTATATTCCAAAACAGAAAACTATAAAATTAACTCATAGCAATTTCCAAACCTGAAGAGAGTTCAAGCATCTCTAATTTTTATTTCTATAAGACCTATAAATTCATATGTATTATTAAATGACTCATGCAGGAGAGACCAGATGGGTTAGGATTGTTTAGATTTGTTGGAGGAAAGCTGAAAGAAGAACTACTCCTAATTGAAGTGAGTAAATGGGAAGGAATGGATCTCAGACCCAGCTTACTACTTTTTTCATTGCTAACTATAATGGTCTTCTATTGGAGTTCAGTCCAATATTCCCAGGAGGTCGTGCCTGTGCTGGCTGGCCCTCGCTGTTTGCCTGTCTGGCAGCACTGGTGTTTTCACCCCAGTGGCACCACAGGCTACCAGGATGTTACAGCTGAGGGCTTGGAGACAAGCCAGGCATGCAGGAGCCCAGGGTTACCTTCCACTGAGAGGCTTTAAGGCGAGGGTGAAGGAAAGGAGCCAATTCTAATGGAGGGTTTTGTTCCAGAGTTTTATTCCTGGTCCAAGGGCCTCTGAGTCCAGTAACTGCTCCAACAGAATCCCAACCACATGGCAGCCCAAGTCTTTTAACCAGGAAGAGGGGGAGGGAAGGAACACAGGTGAGCACCAACCAGGTATGGGGGGAAGGTCCTAAGGGACAGAGGACTCTTGGATGGTCCAGTGTCTTTCCAGGGGTGGGAAGCATCTTTTGAATCCTGCCAACCACTCTACGTCCTTCTGGAATGCCAGGGTTGACAGACAGCACTCATCAGGGGTCAGGATGTGGAAGGGAGGAATGATTGACAAACTTGGCAGGGGAATCATGTGGAAGGGGCCAGGGGTATCTGAAACACACTGCAACAATCTTACTCTTGGGCAATACTGTTCTGTGGCTTGTATATTGATACATTGTTATGTCCCCATCATTTTTTATCTCTCTCTATAAAGTAGATCATGTCCATTTACATTTCAAATCTCTTTTTCAGACATTGAATAAATAGAAGCTACAGAAGCTGTAAAGATGCTTGCTTGTAAACTATCATCCAGAATGATGAAAATTAGTACTGATAAACAGCAACATAAATAAAAAAATATTTGCAAGTTCTCTAGTTTCCAGAGCTTGATTAAAGAAAAGAATAATACTGACAAAATTATACCTGACCACTTTATTAAGTAAATGATTCAGCTATGTTTCTTTCCATTTAAACAACTCCACAAAATGCATCATCCACATCAAAATTAAAATAAACAAACAAAGAAACAACCCATCATTACTGATAAAAAATATTATTTTTGGCAAATTCAGACATCTGCAGCTCTCTTGCAATCTATCACTGACTTTGCTTTGTCAGCCTGAAAAATGAATCATACACTTTTTATTCTCATCTTGATTAGAACAAAATGAGGAAAACACTACAATAAAAGAAAGTAAAAGTAGATATTTTTCTTTTTTTTTTTTGTTTTTTGAGAGCAAAAGAAAATTTCTGAGAGAATAAGTAAAAAAAAAGCAGTTGATAGAACCGTATTTATCCATGTGGGGAAGTACTTTATACTGATTTTAATATCCCTGAAACAATTATGCCTCTTGTTCAGAATATCTCCCATAACTTCAACTATCACTTCCTTTGGCTGTGTTCATGGCTGGAAGGTGAGGACCAGCTACCTTAGTTGGTATGGTGCACGCCCACAGGTAAAAGACACCATGTCATGTACAGAAAATTAGATTGATTGCTGAGCATTTCACTTCAGAGTTCAACTCGATGATGCCTTCCAACTCTGAGTTTTCAGTGATTCTGTGATAGTGAATGCTGTGATGTCTCTCATTCTCTATTGAATTTAGAGTATGTGTCAAAAAATAGGAGCATTTTTACATTGGGTCATACATAAAATACATTATAACATTATCTCATGGATTACATTTCATAAGATATCGTTGATTGATTTATTTATTAACTGAATTTCATGAATGGAAATATTATTAAGAAAAAACCCACTTAAAATACTAAAACTAATTTTTTCAATAGTTTAACATTGCTGTGGGTGAGAGCAGAATTAGGTCACATTGCGCTACATCTGTGACTAAACTGCATTCTGAAAATTAGCTTTTAAAAGAATATACAAATAGATTTGCAGTTAAGAAAAGTAGAAAGAACACAACATAAGTCTAATGATTTGCTGAGAGCTACATTTTAAAAATAAAGGAAAACATGTGAACATAAACTCATCCCTGTCAGCTTACTGCAAAGATATCTTACAAACTCCTGTAGAGCTTACCTACTGTTGCATAAGTACAAAACTACTAGTATCATCTGGCTCTATTTTATCAGAGAAACAGGACACTTTCTAAGCATATTAACTGAAATCATATCCTTAACATTTATTCTTTCCACTCAGTCAGTGAGTCAGAGTGAATTTTATTAAGAGTGAAAGAAACTACAGCAGGTATGGAAATACTCCTTGATCTTACATAGATCAAAAAGAAAATGTTTATGCATTTATATATTTATTTACTTATTCACCATTGATGACTACATCTCTAAGTGAACATTTTCCTGCCTGTGAGAACAGGAAAGACAAGCCCTCATTAATGCGATTTATTTATGGAAAATGTAATGTGACAAGGCTTTTTTATTTTACCATATCTGCTCTCCCTTACTGTATAGTCAAATATATCCTCCAGTTAGACTTGTCTTTGAAGTCCTGTGATAGACCTGAATGTCACTTCAATGACAATGTCGTTTTGCAATGCAATTTTTTTAAGTTCACCAAAAAAGTATGTTGTTTTGTTACAGGCTATTAGAAAAATTGTATGTGAAGTGCATTTTTGGCATTTGGTAGCACAGCAGATAGTCATATTCAAGGATATCAGTTGATGTACTTCAAATACTACATCTATCTTTTAAGAGAACATATATATACACAAGCTTTCTATCTAAAATAAATACAGATATGATTTGCATCATCCCTAAATGAATGATGAAGGTATGTGTTGAGTAGGCTGTTCATCATAAGTTTAGATTGCTGTCCCATGTTTGAGAAGTCATAATCTTACCTCTGGCTAAAATAGTAAACCCCAACAGAAAGTAAGATTCAAATCAGTCAATACAGATGGAAAATAAAATTTGTCAGCTGGTTAGATAAGATATTTCTTTCTTTCAGCAAATCACCATCTTAAAGGTAAGAAACAGATATCAATAGATATTTAAATCACTGGCCATTAATAAATAAGTGCAAAATACATTTGCAAAAATAGGCAAAATAGTGGATAAGTAAACAAATAGTTGGAAATAAAGTAAAAACAAAAAAGATATTGTAAAGCTTTTGAGTGCAAAATGATGTTCACAAAAATTTTAGCGAATGCCTAAACTTTGCTAGAAGGGTAAGCTTCTACCATTCAACTCCACGAAATTTTATATTTCAAACTCATTAGGTAGGAGGACCGTTATGTAACAGTTCAGCAATAAGACAATTCCCTGTAGTGAAATTATTTATCTAGTTTGGTTCAGCTAAGGAAACCTAAAGAAAATTAAAAGCTACTTAATACTGTAAGTTTAACTGCTTGGTTTAGTCTCTTTTATTTTATTTATTTATTTAAAGACAACCACAATTTGGTTGTACTTTAGGGACTCAGCCTAAGAGAAGTCTCTATTTTTTTCTTTCTGGTTGGATTACAAGTTAGTTGGCTCTTCGTTTTTCCCATATGTGGAAGGCATAGAGGTCAGAGTTCTTCAGAGTCTCAGGAAAAAAATTAATCTTCATCTGTGCCATATATATATTCTGACAAACATAACTTTCTATTAATTACCAAGAGACCCTGTACCTGTTGGAGAAAATATTCCTAATGTTTTAGGAGACTATATAATCTAGTTGTAATTAATTGTTTGATTTAATCAGTCCAATACAACTTTAAAGAGTACATTTCACCTTCATTTGCCTAATTGACTTGTCTAGGCAGGTAAATTAGGAGGTGGGTCCTCTTTCTTTAGTCACCTCAGTATCTGTGCTGGCTGGTTAAGTTGTTTAAGATATTTCTCCCACAGATGCATAGATCTTTACCCTCTGAAACCTCATCAAAACTGTGTTTAAATGCTGTATCAGAACCAAGTCACAAGCCCAGTTCCTTGATCAAATAAATCTGGCAGCCAAACCTATTTCCAGTCAGTAAAACCTAACCTGAGACTCACAGATAGGGTTGCACTTAAACTGTCTATATGAAAACTTTCAGTCCCTTATCACTTGCCTTTGTCCTTGAGAGAGGTGATCCAGTTTGGTTGTTAATAGCTATTAAGAGCACAATAGATTTTGAGATAGGCTTACTGATAAGTTGGGGGACAGGCACATTTCTCCTGCAACTATGGAAATGCAGGGGAAGGCTGGAGCATAGGCTAGTGATCAGGGAGGAGCCATGAACATAGGGGAATGAGGGAATCTGGAAACTGGTGTCTTGAGTGACCACCTTAATCACTGGAGCATGCATTCATTGTCCTAAAAACCACATTCCTCTGACATTGCCTCAGCTACCAGATGTTACAGATGAAGTCAGAAGCAAGAAACACTGTCCCAAATCTGAAACTTTACAATATGATTATTTTTGCCTGCCTTTGTTGGCGTGGAAACCATGAAAACATATAAACATATCTCTGGAAGACTCACCAACTGCTCTCCATACATGGGCAACCAGTCCACACTAATGAGACTCTGTGCAAGTTCAGGAAGATCATCTGCAATTGAACGGCCATGGTCATCATTTCCCCAAAGAGCAGTAAGTTGAAAGCTGGACCAAACATGACTTTATCTGAAAAGAGAAAATTTCTAGAAAGCTTGAGTAGCTAATGGGACTGTACATTGTCTGGTGAAAAAAGGTCTATCCCATGAATTATCCCATGGCTATCTGTGACATTAATGTAGGATCCACCAATACACTTAACAAGTTTTCAGAGCCTGTTCCAGGCATCAAAATCACATACCAAATATAGATCAGCTTAGTGTCAGCTTGTACCTTAGCCTAAAAAATCCAACAGCTAAATCCTCTGTTCTTGCAACTGCAGTTGAAAGTTGCCTGGATGCAGCAGACAATTTGTCCCACCTGTCCTCCTTCATATACACACTCCTCTATGGGCATCCTCTGCATTCCTGGATATTAACTCTAAATAATTTCCTCTTTTCTCTTCACAAAACACTGCAATAATTTCCTTTCACTTTCGTTCTTCATTTCTGATAAGTCCTTCCAAACACTTGAAAATGAACCCTTCAGTCAGACTTCTCTAAGACATGAGATCTCTGGAAACCTCAAAGGTCAGTAGCAGAACTCTGCACTCTAGGAACTCTCTGGGATATTTTCTAGAAAGCCTGTTATACTTTTGCAGTCTCCAAAATATATACTTCTCTTAACATCTACTACTCTCAAAGGTCCAGGAGAAGGTAGCAGTGAAAGTGAAGAGTCCCTTTAGGACTGGGATTGTCCCACAGTTCTGACAAGGATGGCCAATAAGGGTGACTAACTTCCAACAATCCTTTCATAAGAATATAAGATGCAGGTATGTAAGAAAAATCAGTCCACCAATGCACTAGGATCACCAGAGATAGAAGATGCTGAGTAGTTGCTCATACATCAAAGGAAAAGGTGGCCTATGCATAGACCTCTGAAACAGAAGACTGGTGGGCAATATTAGGAGAAAACAAGGGACTTATTGCAATAGTAAAAACAGTGGGAAGAAGAAATGGAGAAAAACTTTTTAAGCTTCTTTATACCCTGAAAAAATCTCTGAGAAGGATGTGTTGAGAAGCATGTGTCAAAAATTATGATTCTGATCTAGTGGAACAGCACCATTTCAAAAGAAACAGCCAAAAATCAACCGGATTCATTCACAGTAGTCTTGCACTGCAGTTACAGCTTCTTTTTTGCTTTGATAACTTGGACAGCATTTTAAGTCAGTAAAGCATTGAAGAGATGTTTCTAGCACTTTTAATGCAATATACACTCCAAAAGAGTAAGAGGTCTTTAAACTTAAAAAAAGACCAGACTGATTGAAATATAAATAGAATATTTAACTTTTTAAAAAGAGAAATTAAAAATGTCACATGGAATAGATATAAGAATATTATATAATCAATTCACTCTGTCAGTAAAGGCATGCATTTGCTTCCAGGAGCAATTCCAGTATACATAAAGGCTTTCTGACAAACCCACAAAATCCCTCTGGTCCCATGATAAAAGGAATGTATGACCTCAAGAATATCCCTGGAATGTTCTTTTCCCTTTGCATGCTTGGTGCTTTCCATGGGAGAAGCAATATCTGTCTCTGTTCACAGCAGCGCACTTGATCTGTTTTTCTTAAAGAGACAGCACGCAATGGAGGAAACAGAAAATAAAATAGATGCTGTTCACTGCTGTGACCATGACTTCTCAGTAGCGAGGGGAAATATGATGATAACTGCTGGACAGGATTTGCAATTAGCAACATAGAGGAGACAGGCTTCTCTGATGGACCAGTCCTTCCCTATGAGATTTCTTCCTGTCTTTATGGACTTGTGCCAGCTGTGGAGCTGTCTATCTCTTTTGGTTTTGCTCTTGTAAGTTATATCAGTGTTTGAAACGGGTTTTTTTTGCACCTCTGAATTGGACAGAATCAAAATTTCAGTAGCTATAGGATTACTGAGGAGTAAAATGACTTTCTATCAAGGGCAACCTCATATGAGCTAATCAGGTATTTGTAGACATTGCTCTGTTCTCTGGCTCTCTGCATCACCACTGAAATGATGAGTGAATTTGTAAAGCATTCATGGTGATGATGGAGTTGAACAATCTGCTCATGAAGCCTCCTCTTTCCATTTCCCACTTTTCTCCCATGTCCACTGCTGCTGAGAGATGTGGAGTCATTAAAAGAAGCAAATTAATTTATGGCAGATAGGTTGGTGGAAAAAATTTCAGCACAGGCCCCCTTTGAGCCCAACCTGAGGGTTGATGTCCAAGGGAAACAAGAGATGGCAGGAAGATGAAGAGACCGAGTCTGACAGTCAGATGTATCTCACTTTAATCAGATGTACACTTTTTTTGAGTTTAGTATGAACACGGCAATGTTTGATCAGTAGGAATGAAATGCTATTTGGGGACATACGGCTTTAGGAGTTTAAAGGCATTTTAGGGGACAGGAAAACAGAACAACAGTCATGGACTTAAAAAAAAAAGAAGTTGTGTCTCCATTTCTTTTGATGGGCTCTAAGACTTTTTTTTCCTTTTCCTGTGGATTTAATGACAAGGTTAGGTACTCAAGACCTGCTTCTCATTTTGAGAAAAAAAATAGTGAAAATTGAAAGATAAAAATTATAACAAAATATAAATTGCTTTACAGAGGTTAACATTGCTTAGACTGATCTAGAACATAACACTGGAAACAGAAATACAGAAGACTGAATCTTCAGGTTAACTTCTGAATACAAAAAATCAAGCTGAAATCTTGAATACCACAGCAAGGAAAAGTCAAATTTGTCATGATATTGTTCTGTGTTGTACTCAAAACACTGAAATTTTATTTAGAGATAATAATGAAGACATGAAAGCATTACCATATCACTAAATAAAAAAAATAATATTCTGGGAGTGCCTCAAGCTTCATTAAGAGAAATATTAATACGATCAGTCCAAGCTTTACAAAGTATGCTCAAGTAACTGAGGAAAAAACATAAATGAACTGGAGAAGCGCTATAAAGAAGAAATAACTCAGAAAGCAGTCTGTGGAAATAGTACATAGTGAATCAGTAAAGTATTAACGTGCAAAAAATGTGCTCATTTCCTTACAGAAGATCTCTGCAGAGATCTCCATCTCTGCTGCACTATATCCCCTTCCATCTTTAATATTCATATTTCCAAGATATTCTCGTAGGTCTGGTTACAATGGAAGAATTAAAAATATTTTCTTCTCTCCCCTTGAACATGTTAGCTCTGTTTTTTCATTCTTCTCTTAAAGCCTTTTCAGCTGCTCATCTAAAAAGTTGAAGGAGTGAAAAATTTTAAGGCCAATGAAAATATATAGTCAGGATGCCACAAGGGTCAGGTACCAACATGCCAGCCTAGACAGGAGCAGGGCAGTAAGGGGGCACTGGGGCAGCCCCAGGCATTGAGCATGTCACTGGGATGGGAACCAGTCAGGGTGGGCTGGGCTGGGCTGGGGGCCCTCAAGCAGTCCTGGCTCCATGGGGCGCATGGCCAGGAAGGTCAGGGCTACAGGGAGCTGGAAACTGGCCCCGCTGTGGTGTCACTGAGGCAGGAGCTCATGTCCTGAGAGAGGAGAAATGGGATCCTGGGCTGTGGGGATGATTAGAGAGCCCTAAGGGACAAAGGACAATAGGTCCTTATGGACTGTAAGTGGAAATTCGTTGTACAGAAACATTGTAAAGAAGCATTGCAATGTTAGAAATAAATCTTTTCCTAACATATCAAGTGCATCTGAATGTAAGCACTAGTTTCCCAGACAATTAGGTCTTCTCTAGGAACATTATTCTTAAAAAGAAGCTTCACAGTCATTTTCAAAAAGATTCAACTTCCTGCGGAGTATTGCGTTGTCCTTCCTAATACCTGTACTAAAATCTCAGAACCACGAAAAGTGATTTGCAATTCATTAGTTTTATCATCTCTTCAAAAAAAGGTTGTTTTAGAGATCAAAGAGAGATCTGAAATCCCAAACATCTGATAAAATTAAAACTAATGCTATGTTAGAAGATAAGGACTGGCTCCAGCATAGGAAAACCTATGCACATCATAAGTAGCTGACAGAGTCTAAAAGAGGTTGTGATGATAATGAGGTGACAAGGGAAAACTCACTTAATCCTCTCATTTTAAGGTGTTGAGAACTAAAAGCTTTTCTATATTTTTTTCTACTCCTGCTCCTTTGGACTAGTGTTTTGATGTTGAAATAGGGAATGTAAAGAAAGGGAAATAAGGACATCATCCTTTTATCTTCCATGGAGTGATGCAAAGCAGAAAAAATGTTTGCATCTCAGTACTTCTTTTGATAGACCAGTATGAAACAAAACTTTACCTCATATTTCTAGTCCAAGTAAGCAATTTACATGATGATACATGATACAGATCTCCAAAAAACAAGGGCGTGGAAGGATGCATTCTCACCCAGAAAACTCAAGATATATTGGATGTTAACTGCATACACGTGGACGGCTTGACAAAAAGATTTTCTGTAAATCAGTGAAATGGTAAGATGTCATAAGAAACCTGAAGAGCATGAACAGCATTTGGTGCATGAAAGGCTTGTAAGACTTCATTGACTAAACTTCAACATCAGGATCAAGGCTTCAGCAAACTCCATCATCAGCAGTATTGCAGTTCTCTGGAATTCTTTAGCAACAGAAAATGGTCTATAATTCGTGAATAAATAGCAACTATGAATATGTAACAAAAATTATACCAACAAAATTAAGGGTCACCTCTTATTGATTTTTTGATTTCTAGTGTAAACTTTCCCAATATTTTTTTCTAAATAGATAATGCCTGAAGGAGGACAAAGAGAGGTATGTATGAGGTGCATGGGTAGGATGAGATACACATGGTTCTCATACTGAGACAGTGACACATGCCCTGAGATACATGCAGATAGATTATGTACAGCAACATAACCTTTGTTCCAGTAGACAGAGTTTATTCTTGATGTTCTGATGGTTTGAGGTTCTGATAAGAAAACAAAAGAATGTCAGAGAAGGCACTAGAATATGTCCTGAAATCACATCATTAATGTTGTCTAACACACAGGGAAAACCTTATTGGCATGGTTATGGATGACCTTCTGAAATCTGTAATGGTTAGAAAATACACACTGCACACTTTCCCATTGGCAAGAAAGTCTGTGAAAAAGGGAATGTATTCCTTTGGGTTTCTTAGTTGATTGGCACTTTCACACATTTAGACAACACTTTCAGAAGATACAGAAACTACATTTTGTGGAGGGATGAAAAAGTTGCTTTATTGACAAAAGTCCCATGGCTACATGACTTGCATCTCTGAAGAATCATCATATACATTTTATGCCTCACAATAAAGTCAGAAACAGTGAAGGCACTCTGTGAGGAAGTACGATATTGGAATCTTCATGTAGCATAGGTTCAAAAATATATTACTGGAGGTTAAAGTTACCATGTAACATACACATACCATAGTAAATGGCTACATGTGAAGGAAGATTAAGTACTGAAGTACTCAGGTTTTTTTAGTTATTGCAAGCTGTTCTGTTTACAGTTTGCCTAAACATATGTGTAAGGATACATTGTGCCTACTCATAGCATGTTCTGCTGTTTTCTCTTTATTTTAGGCATCAATCAACTTTGAAGCTTTTTCCTTTGTCATAATACAGACACACTTTCCAAGTTTATATGACATTTGTGTTCCAGTAAAAAACTACATGAGTTCTTATTTGGGCATATATTTCTGTATCCATACACATATACACACAGGAACCATGTTGATGATCAGAGAGGGCCAGAACACCTCTCCTATGAAGGCAGGCTGAGAGAATTTGGAGTTTTTCAGTCTGGAGAAGTGAAGGCTCAAGGAAGACATTGCAGAAGCCTTCCAGTCTCTGAAGTAGGGCCTACAAGACAGCTGGAGAAGGATGTTTTACAAGGGCATGTAGTGATAGAATAAGGGAGAATTGTTTTAAAATTAATATGGGTAGGCTTAGATTAGATATTAGAAATTAATGCTTTATTGTGAGGGTGGTTGGGCGCTGAAGCCCAGAGAAGCTGTGAACGTCCTATCCCAAGGCCAAGTTGGATGGGACTTTGAGTAACCTGGTCTAATGAAGAGGTGTCCTGGTCCATTCTGGGGGGTAGGAATTAGGTAGTCCTAAGGTCCCTTCCAACCCAAATTATTCTATGATTCTATGATTTCATGATCTTCGTAGAGTGAAGAAAACAGTAGTGTTGCAAAGTACTTTGGACAGCTCAAACAGGTCTAAAATTTACTACATCAAGAAAAAAAAAACCAAAAACTGTTGCCATAAAATAATTATACATTTAAAGTCAAGGCCCAAAAATACTAAAAGTCAAAATTCTTCTACATCAAAATGAAAGAATGCCAGAATATTTGGGTTATAACTGTCTTGAGGACTGGAAATTAGGGACATATCCTGCAAGCTATTTGAGTGTTCATATAGCCGTGCCACATTATTTCCTTACTCACTTAGCTTTTTAGGCTTCATAAACCCTTATCTTGAATGTCCAAATTGGGATCTCTCATGCTTGTAAAGTTAAAGATATTTTCTTCTGTTTCTATTCTTTCATACATTTGCATAATTACATCCAATGACGATGCATTTACTTCATAAAATGGACAGAGTAGCTCAGGGTATATGGTCTAGTGCTCTCCTTTTAGAAAAAATGAATTGGTTTTCAAAACCAAAAATTTTTATTTCCTTGAGTAAAAAAATTCCCTTTCCCATAATAGAGTGATCAACTATTGTGTGAGCCTCGTTTCCTACAGAAAGAGTTAATTTCCCTGTTCCTTCATTGCCATTTCAAAGTCAAAGTAAACTTTATACCAATCAGACTGCTTTTTGAACTATAATGACATACTTCTGAATTAGAGTCCTTGTTGGTTCCCTCTTGAGAAAATCACTCTCCCAAAATCTGGCAAAGTTAAATTTACCAGTTCTGCCTGGGCTGAAATGCAAACATGCTAGTCCTGCCCTACAACATACTCTTGGACGAATTGCTGATGTGGAAGGAATCTCTATTAAAAAAATAGGGGATCCCTTCAATACATCACGTGTGCCTCCTCACTGAATGAAAATGAAAAATAAACCAGCTTGGTGGTCCAGTCCTGTAAGTAGAACTAAACCTCCTGTTTGAACTTAAGCCATACTTCAGTTGTTTGATGCTGCCTCTCCCACCTTTCACTGCTCTGACTTACTGTCTAGCCTGAATATTTGACAATACTTTCAAACTCTTCAAGTTAATCTAATTAGATACATACTTTTCACAACCTCTTCAGAATGCTTCCTTGATAACTTTCTAGGTATGTTTTTATTAAACTGCATCAATGTTGTACTTTTTAGACAGATGCCTTTTATTTGTAGCTCTGCACTCACCCTTCTGAGCCAAGAATGTGGGCACAAACAGAAGATCTGAATAACCTTAATTTTTAAAATGATATTGTCACATCAAAGAATTTTCTGTGGTTGATACATGGTAGCATATAATTTAGACTGGGCTTTTTCCTCAAACAGTAGAGTCTTTTAATAGCTACCCAGAATTTATCTTATTTAACCATGAAAGGAGGGTGAACTGTCATCTTTGGAAGGAATCTGAGGGAAACGAGAGATTCTTTTTCTTTTTCAAAGTGGACATACCTTGACAAGTTCTTTTTTTTTCTGATCTGATGAGTTATAACTATTTTTTTCTCCCAACTTAAACAATTCCCATATATATCACATTCCTTATTGCATTCTTAAAATTATTCTGATCTTGGTCTCTTAGCATTCCCTGAAGAGAATTCCTCACAAAATAAATAAATGTTCTTTAAATGGAGGTGATAAGAATGGAGCTTTTTGTACAAAACTGACAATTCTCAGTCTTTTATGGGTTTTGTCTTGTAATTGTTTTATAGAACTAATTTTCATTTTTTTTATTACACATTCTGCTCTATCTTTGGGTCTTGGCAAGTTAAGAGAATTAAGGAAATACTTCTCAAAAGTGAAAAATCTTTCATTTCAGAAATAATCTTGTAAGTACTGCCACTGTATTATGTGGTTCCCAGCATATGATTTTACAGGATGAGTCTCCTTTCTGTACAAATAACTCAAAATATCAATTGGTAATTTACTCCTTTTCTTACCCCGTACAAGGTGACTTCTATTAAGAAAAAAGTACATTTTTATTACTGTGGCATTGTTATTCTGGTACAGTTTTTCACTTAACTGCAAGAAAATATAATTATATTTGCTGATATAATAATCAGGACCAGATGTGTCAAATGTCTTTGATTACAGAACAAAAGCTATAATCCCTTTTGTTTTCTGTGAGTTTATGTTAGACTACAATCACAACAATTTAAGGTGTAACATCACCTATTGCACCAGCTTTTCTCAAGCTGAATTATGTCTTGACTAATGAGACTGTGAATACAAAGACAGGTACCTACGGCTGCAAAGCAAACCTTGAGGGCCTTAACTTTGTTTAGTTAATAAAAACAAGGATATTCAGTATAGGTCAAATGCACATGTTATTTTCTGAAGCTTTCTTAACATGGCAGAATTTATTAGGCAAAATCTAGCCATGAGATTTGTCTATGTCTAGAGCTGCTTTGTTAATGACAGACATTGAATACACATAGTAATTTTGTGCAGTTCACACAGTGCAGAACTTTTTTCTTTATCCCAGTAGTTTTCTCTTTTCTCAAAATTCAAGTGTTTCATCATGTTACAAGTATCCCTAAAAGGAAAAATATTGTTAATTCAGATGTCCTTTCTTTCATTCTTCCTTCTTTTCAAAAAAATAAAGGAAAGAATACATTTCAAGGTTTTTTTTAAGTTTTTCCTTAATTATCAAAAATAAAATTTGCACTTATTTGTATATTATTTGTATATTATTATGTACAGAATGAAACCCAAAAACTTAATGAAGTTGAAAGAATCATACTGATTGTTGGAGCTGAACATTTTTCTCACAAATTTGTTATCTCCCCTTCTTTTCTCAGCTTTTTGTTTACATGGCAAATGCATTATTCAAACTTTGCGTAGATTTCATAAGCATTGCTACATTTCATGTTCTGTTAATAGATGACATATGTCTCATGCAAAATATTGATTACGAAAAATATCTTAGAGCTGAAAATGTTGTTTCATCCAAGGTTAAATTAAGTTTGGATTGTGTATTGGGTTTGCATGGCCTGGGTTTTGGTAGCAGAGGGTACCAGGGTGGCTTCTGTGAGAAGGTGCCAGAAGCTTCCCCCTTGTCTGATAGAGTCAATATGTGGTAGGACCAAAGATGGATTACCACTGGTCAAGGAATGGACAGTTAGAAATGCAAAGTCTAAATTACAGCTGCTGTCCAAAGACTTTTCTGTTTCTTTCTGGCCTGATCCTAGCCATGGACATTATGTCTTTACCAGGAAGCACAAACAACACAAAGGGTACATGTTTATTTAATATAATAAAATAGCTGTAACGTTTCTAATAATTTCATAAATCCTGTCATTACTTTGACTAAAGATAAATGTGTACAAATGCTTACTCTATAAGTTGAAAGATTATATCATTGTCGCTATCAGGAAAAAAAAAAAATAATCTTGACTTACTTATTCTGACTGAAGTTTATGGATTAAATATATGATATTACCCTGAACTCAGACAAACCTAGAAGCTTAACTTACCACTAATTAAACAACCATAAACAAATAATTCTGAATGTAGCCACAGGAAAATGTCTGAGATCAATTGCCTCTAGATTTAGTAACTTAATAGAAATTGATGATGCACGTCTTAGGTATTATTCAGATATAGCAATGTAGTCACTCCACTCTTGTAAAAGACCATGTCTAGTCCATACCTTTCTCTTGTGGTGTGTTTTTCTGATAATGGTTTGTTCTGTTATCCCCCATGCTAATGGTTTGGTCTAAGTTGTACCCTCCTACCTTTGTAGAATGTTCTTTGTTCCTCCTACCTGTCGTCAATCCACCCCCAGTACCTGTCCCTTGTTCCAGCAAGTTCCCTGTCAATCCAACCCCCTGCTTCAATGCCCCCTTTAGAAATCCCCTAATACTCAATGCCCCATTGGCCCATATGACCAATTCTCTTCCCCCTGCTTCTCTCATTGGTTCATGTTCGATAAACCCCGCCTTGTTCTCCTCCCTAGTTCTTTCCCTATTGATTGAAGATTTGTACCCTCCCCTTGAACCTCTCCTCTATAAAAGTCTCTGTGCAACAGAGCTTAGTGTCTTAGGTCGCTGGACTGTTCAGCAAATAAACTTTTCTGTGGAACATATATTAAAGACCTTCCTCTCATTCTTGCCCTCAGCCTGTGCCTGTGAACTATCTTTTGCTGTAGAGCAATCAGCTCTAAGTCGTATCTCTGCTCACTTGCTCCAGAGGCGTGACCCACTCTCAGCATGTTGCCCCAGCTCCGGCACCACGTTGCCTTTCTAAACTGAACATTTTGTCATGGTAGAGTTCCCATTGCTCTTCAGTACCTTTTTTACTGTTTTGTTGAGTGTCATGGGTTGCAGTCAAAATGGAATCAAAAGTGTGTATTCTATGACCATCTGTTGAAACTGGGGTGGAGGGATGGAGTAATCTGCCAATGGGCCAGCTGATAAGAAACCAACTGAGGCAGTTTTTTTAACTCTTCTATGACCCATCCGCCTTCCAGGGAGAGATCTTCTGCTAATGGGCCATTGAGTGCCAATGATAAAATCATCCCATTGGGAAATGCTCTGTCCATGGGGAGGAGCCAAGCATTCCTACCTGGATAAAGACATGGAAACTTGGAACAATAAGCAGCTTTCTCCACTGGATTCTCAGAGGAAGACCAAATCTATCTATCACCACTGAACATTCAGTGGAGGGCTGCACCTTTCTACAGGATCACTGCTTCAACAGAGCCACATCTGCCACTCCAGAAGGTCTGCAGCCACCATTTAATCAGATTGCTACCAACACCCTGACCAACAGGGTGTCAGGCTGTATTCTGACTTCGTCAGTGGGTTTGGTTTTTTTGTAATACTGCATGTTTGGTTTATTTTAGTTTTCCTAATAAAGAACTGTTATTCCTATTCCCCTATCTTTGCCTGAGAGCCTCTTAATTTGAAAATTGTAGCAATTTGGAGGGAGGGGGTTTACATTCTCCATTCCAAGGGAGGATCCTGCCTTCCTTAGCATACAAATGTCATTCAAACCAAGACACTGAGACAGAAAGCAAAAAAACAATTCATGAGAGGATTTAAAATGGTAATTATATTTTCCCCAGGAAAAGATAGATAAAACCCATAATTTGGTACAGTGAAGTTTTCAATAATTTCAATAACTTTCAAAGAGATTTATTCTTAAAATATTTATGTCAATAAATTCAAACATTTTCTTTACTTTTTTTGCGACACAGCATATAATAAATATGCCAAAAATTACACATTTTTCTAGTAGTTGATACAACATATTGTTACTGTAACAAAATGATGATCTTATTAAGTGTTTCAATTACATAGTTTGAATAAAATTACAATATGCCAAGGTTCCTAGAAATCTCTGTATAATTACTACATGGTCTAAAGAGGGCCAAATGAAAATGACATTTGAGTCAACAGAGCAGAACAATGAACTAACCCATCTGGGAAAAAAACCTCTGTGAGGGAAATTTGCAGGGGAATCAAATTTTACTATGCTGCAAAAATATTAGATTTCTGGAGATATTTTTTTTTCTCACATTTCTGGAATTTTGGTAAGCCAATGTTAAGAAATTCCCCGTTCAATTTTATGTATCATAGTTTTTCTTTTCTCCTGTTACATGGCCAATGGTTATTTTCTCTTTTTTCATTGTGATATTATATAAGCAAACAATTAGCAGGAGTACTCCTCAGTGTGTTTCATGATATTCTCATTGTCAGTGTCCTGAATTGATTCAGGAGTTAAATTATTGCTTTGAATAAACACTTTCAGAAGTTTTATTATCCAGATTTTATTTATTTATTTATTTTAGATCTAAAAGGTTATTTTAAAAGGTATCCAAGCAATATCTATGAAACCAGCTTAAAAAGAAACGATTCCAGGGTCTTTTTTCTAATTAGGGGAGCCTTGAAGTAATCCAGCTAATTGATTTAAGTGCAAACACATAAATTTCAATATGAAGCTAAGCAAGTCTTAAGGGCTGATGGTCCCTTGGTAATGTAAGAAAAGGTCAGCACAATCTCATGGGGACTACCCAGTTATGTGATTGGGAACAAGCTTTGAGTGATGTTCACACAGAAAGTAAAGAATCATTATTGCTCTCTGCTGCAAAACTGCATCTGTGTTTTTCAAATGTGGAGGTTTTCTTTCAGAAAATAATCTGATAGTGCAGAAAATCTTTTAAATTTTATTTAAAAACTAAGTTTAATAATAGCTTTATTTTTTAAAATGATCAAATTTTATTTATATTATTAACATTTTTTTATTATATACTTGTATACCGTAATAGTACATTATACTACCATTATAAAACTATATACTAATATGTAGTGCTATTATTTTATAATATATTGTTGTGTTATAATACATTATAAATATTGTAAAATAACAATATTATCAACAATATTAATCTATGATGAAAGAATAAGTTTAATTATTAGGAAAAATTTGGAGAACTACTTTTTTTTTTTTTTCCCTTCTTCTTTTACTGCACACTACAACTTTTCGTATTATAACAAGACCACTCTCAAATGCAGTTGTGGTTATATATGCCTCTTGTCTTAGTCCTTTTGAGTTCACACGTTTTCAAGTTATTTCAAGAAATATGACAATTAGGTATCCAATTACATTCTAATTTCATTTGGGTGTGTCTCTCTTTTTACATATATTAAGAATCATTCATTGTTAGGACTTAACAACTTGTATTCTTGTTTAATACGCTTGGAGTAGCTCTTGAAACAATTAACATGCATCTGCAAAACAGTCTAATAGTAGCTTCCATAGATTTTATTGCTCTGTCTCCCTTCTCACTATCATCCTCTACCTCCACGTTTTTTTCCAAAACAGGGAGACAAAAGGGACAACTTATATGATCATGGCTTCATTTTGCCTTAAGTTATAGCACTAGAATAGAGAAAAGACAAAGTGATTTCAATGAAAATAGAAATCTGAAGCTTTGTGAAATTTCTAAATTTAGAGTTGAACTGATGTTCAAAGTGCTGAAATTAGATAATAATTAAAAAAACAGTTTACTTTTGGGCAGTACCACAGAATCTGGCTGACAGTTTTTCAAGAAACCATACAAAATGGAGTAAAACCTCCAAAAAAGAAGACATGGCTCGAGCTGTTTTTTGACATCTTGAAGACAAAGGAAGAAATTACTTGGTAGAATGGAAGAGACTGGTAGTACATTACAAATCCTCATGTCAAGGAAGTACAAGTATTGGAATAAAAATTTTGGGTCTGCAATGTTTGAGAAACACCAAATGAGGAAATACCTTAGTACAATAACATGTATAATACAGTTTTAATCAATGATAAACTATACTATGGAAGTCAAAAAAGCATCTACCTCCACCATTTAGAATTTCATTTCTGATACGAAGTGACTCATTGGCAAATATAAATTATCATTGTGAAATCTGAGAGGGCATCTTATTTTGCTCAATGTAAAGGTACAGGAAAACTACCCTGTCCCCATTTTAAAAAATGTCTGGATAGGACTGAGCATCATTATGCATATGCAAATTTTTGGCGCATTCAAGTTTAAGTTGCTTCCATCTAACTATAGGCATTTAATTGAGATGCCTGGCTTCCGCAGAGTCTCTCTGGAGTCAGTGGAGAGAAGAAAGCATATCCTCCAGGTAATTCAGGCTATCACTCTCATAATGTGGAAGTGAACTGATTAGAGGGATAGCTTAGGGTGATGAGGGTCCTCTATGAAGTGCTTAATACTCAAGGCTAGATTGACTCTAAACAGAATTTATATTAAGCCTGAAGCAGCTTGGTCAGATTTAATTCACTGAGCAACTCATATAATATACACTGTATATTTAAGAAATGCACAACATTTATACAGTCCTTTTGACTTGTATTAGAATATTCTGATGATTCATAGATTAGATCTGTGAAAATAAACAGATCTACTCTCTCTGCACTGGCTAGTCATAATGCTCATGGCGTTCATGGTAACACACCAAGAATTCTTACTTTTCTTTAGCAAAGTCTCCCTGGTTTGCATAATGGATTCTGTCTATTGCAATGCCTGTGTCTTGTCATCCATCTTTTCAGTCCTAGGCATCCTCTGCCCAGAACCAGACAGCAGAAGTAATTCAACTTCTCTTTCAAAAAAAACTTCTCACTTTAGCCCTTGTGTGCAACCTCTTTTTTTGACTCGACTTGCAGTCTCTTGCAAATAAATATGCTTACAATTCCCAAACCACAAAAAATTAAGACAGAGGTAATGATGAAAACCACTCAGAAGAATTATCCTTACATATTTTCCATCTGTTGATACCTACTCCAGATGCTTTTGATCAAGGACCAAGGCACGTATGAGCTTGTCTTTTACAAGAAAATAAAGAGCAGAAGTCAGAATTAGTAAGCAAATACTACTTAGAAGAAAGATACTCGTTCAAATTTTTTTCTTTAACAGCAGGCACACATTTTAGAGGCTGCAAAGGATGAGGAGCTTGGGAAGGTAGCACACACGTCCACCTTGCTGTATATTAAGCAATGGGTGCTGCAGCTCATCCAGCTCTGCCAGACAATAAGTGCAGGTGATTTGAAGACAGACATCTCCATTTCAATGCACAATTTCTCTGTCCTACAGCCATTAGAAAATTCCTTGTTTTGCTTTCATCACCTTCCAATTTCAAAAGATAGTATTAGTATCACAAAAACTTCCTGGCACACAAGATGGTATTTCCTAATGACCTCTAGCCTCATTAAAGTCCTTCTATATTGACACATTTGTTACTTTTGATGTTCCCTTTTTCAGAACAATGGAAAAAATGAATAGAAAAAAACCCCACATTTAGATTTCAAAGATGAAGAAAGTTGGATCTTGATTTCAGTCCACAGGAGAACATTGGCCCATGAATCTTTGGAAAGATTATAAAATAAATAGAAAATAGATAATTCCTCCTATCAAAATAATTATTATGTCCTCCATAATTACAGTTTGCCAAGCATCAGATGTCATTATAAGAGTTAAAGAAAATCATGTCTATCCATCCATTCACATGCTTCTATTTCCTATTTATGGCGTGTTTCTAGTAGATACTGCAAAAGTAATAATCACATAACTTCTGCTTTGATTCAAAGTTTTTTCATTACAATGAATATCTCAAAGAAAGAAAATACATCCAGAAGGAAAGACAACAAAGGGATCAAAAAAGTAACTTGTCGCTTTTGTTTGTTTGTTTGTGGGTTTTGAAGGGGGTGTGGTGTGGTTTTGGGTTGGGGTTTTTTTGTGCCAGTATATTTAGGACTTGGTTATTGGAGCATCTTTACAAGGTCACCGATGGTGATATCAAAATCAGGGAGAGGTGTAAATGTACTAATAAACCACAAGACTTAGTTGTAGTTTTGTTGCATTTCACTGGAGCACAGTGAGAGTTTCATAAGCAGTCTGGGTGTTCTCAGAGCAAGAGGTTTAAGGGGGTAGCACAGTTCCCTCTTCTCTTCAGTCCAAGGAATGACTGTCCCCGGTGTAGATACACATGGAGTAGTTTTTGTCAAATCTTCACATTTCCATTTGTGTACACCCCACAGGACAGAACTCAGCACCCTCTATAAACATGCACAACAGGTACATACCAGACCTGTTTCCATGGCTATTCTGTCGTTCAGTGTCACAGACAGGGGATTCAAATTTCCATCAGTAAATGCAACCTTTAGTTGTTCCACTACCTATAGTGTAAAAATACCCTGAAGTCATGGATCCCAGGCTGCAGTTGACCAACCACCTGTGGTTTACAAATACCCATTATAGGATATAGACAAAAAAAACCCCTACAGTCTGTCAAGCCTATTCTCACATGAGACATACATTTTCCCCCTCAAATACCAGTGGAAATCTATCTTGCTGTGCCCCTCCTGCTCACTAGAAAATTGCTGTGTAACTCTTTGTTTAATCCTGGGGAAGTTACTTAATCCTACTGTACATCTACGTTTCAGTCTGCTAAATGTTTTGAAATGACAAGGATTATCCATATCAGAAGAAAATTCTGTAAACTAGCATTTATTAATCTTACAAAATAGTTGGAGATTATTAGACAAAAGGTGATAATATTTTGCAGTTTTTCTGTCTTAGATTATATTAAAATGGTAATAATTTATAATTGAAATTTTAAAAAATGCAAACAGAACTTAAATGCATGAAAATATAAACATGGTATATAAATAAACAGCTACAAAAATGTCATTTAGAAGAACTAATTGAGTAATGAAAAGGCACAATATGCTTATAAAAATATTTTAAAAACAGCAGGAACCTCATTTGGCTGCATTTCCACACTAATACCTGTTGGTGGTTTGCTAGGAAAAAGATATTTTCCTGAAAAGAAAAAATCCCTGTTAAAAATAAAAAGCCCTCAAACGTGCATTTGAGAAGAAAACAAAAGTGCAACATCTGTATAATGTGGAACTGCATCTAAAATTAGATAAGAAAAACAATCTCTTGCAAAAGTATTAACAAAGCAACATGCTGTTAAAGCAGGTTTATGATACAACCTGAATGGTTTTCAAAATATGTTTCAAGATTTTCAGGCAGTGGAAGACTCTGTAAAGCTCTTAGCCACTTGGCCTGAACACAAAGTTGATTCTAATTTTTGTTTTGGGATTTAAAAGTAAATCACTTCATGATATTTGAATATAAAGGGTAGAGATGGAAAATCTATCAGAAATTTAGGTAAATGAACATTTTTGAAAAAATAAGTCTTGAACAACAAATACTTTAGATTTAGTAATTATAGTTGTGTGATTCACAGGACTAAAATTCTCTTATTGCTTCTAAAAGTTATTGCTAAAATCTAATAAGTTTTTAAAGATTTCTACCAATAAAGATATAAAAATATACAGAACAACAAAATTTTTTTGCGAGATCAGTAATCGTTAATATTCAACAAAACCTCTCAAGAGATACTTCTTCATGATTAATACAAGAAGCATATTTTCATCCTGAAATATACTATCAGTTTGTATATGTATTCCAGATTGGACAAAATGTTTGTAATTATGATAATAAGCAAAACAATACTACAGCTGAGATCCAGTTTCTCACTATTTGTGGAAAAGAGATTGAATTTGGCAGCTGGATGCTTTAAACTCAGTATTTTAAATGGTACCATAGAGTTCATCTATCAATAATAAGTCTCTGATTATGCAGCCAAGGAACAAATTTTCTCTCCCCTACCCTCCATGAAACTGCTTTATAAGTTCTGAAAAATAATTATCAACCATTGCATATTAACACAGAAAAAAGAAAAATGTCAATCATTTATCTGGAATATTCTCTGAAAAAATGTAAATACTCACTATTTTGAAAATTAAAGAAAATCTAGTTTTTCTTGGTACCTGAGAAGGAAAACCAGCAGCAACTATATTCCAAATTAGCACTTTGAATAATTGCCTTTGACATGAGTACCTTTACAATTACAGATTTCAATTTACAGGTGTAGGCATTTTCAGTCAGTGTAAAATCTGATGAGAATGTCATAGGTAGTGCGTCACCTTTAAGCCAGCAGATATGAATAACCACAAAAGGGATGTTGTGTTTAGTCAACTAAATTCTATCTAAATCTATTTTAAACTAAATTACTAGTCAGGAGATTAATAACATGACTGGTTTTTAGAAGAAATGAACATTAACAAATCTTTAAGTGAATATTGAACTTAAGATAACCAAGCATGAATATCTTAAATACTGCATTACTTCTGGCCTCTGCTTCAGACTTCTGCTGTGAGAGCTAGGTATATGATTTACATATCCACAAAGAAATGGTGATTCCTCTGATTGAAACTGACTATTCAGAGGTGCTTCATTTTCTAAGAGATCAGTATTTACTAAATCACATATCTCCACTATGGCTGAGAAAGCCATAGTGGAGATATGAAAAGGCTCTCGCCTTTAATGATGAATGGTTTGCTGATCACTATTCAAAATGAAGCTTTACCATAGTGAGGAGAACAAAATAAAGTTCTTTAGCAGGAAAATACTTTTGGGAAATAACTCCAAAATACTTTTGGAATATAATTCCAAATATATTCTAAATTTAGAATATAATTCCAAAATACTTTTGGAATAAAAATGCTCCTTTTCTGTCCTATTGGCAGATGCTATTCAAACTGGCAAAGTAAGACACGAGCAAATAATTTGGATTTTTATCAAACCTCTACCTAAAGTATTGCTGAGTTAAATAATTATCTATATAAATAATTGTTTGCTTTTTATGGCCCTTAACCCACTGTGTAGCAACTCAGTTATAGTTATACATCTAAATTAATATGTCCTGTTATATTCCTCAGATACCCATATCAGCTATTGTTTCATGTGCTAACATTAGGCACGAGTTCCCTCATCCCTTCCAACTGATAGGTTTTTGAAATAAAGTTTAAACATTTAGATCTCATTTTATTGATCCTGAGTTTGTCGCAGTCATATATATTTCCTACAAAAAGAATACTCATACTTCCACAATGTAACACAGATTATTATTAGTTTACCAGACAGATAAAAACTGTATACTAAAGTACAGCTGTCTAAAATGCACAAAGAAGATGCTTTGGCATATTTTCTCTTTACTGGCCATTGTTATTGCCTTTATAATACAGCAGGATAGAAGGAAAGTTGCAGGACACTCACACAATCTTACAAGTCCGTTCACATACTGTGATCATTATTTTTTCATTACTTTTGAATCTCTAATCACTATCTAAAATAAAAGTCTAGCTGCAATGAAGATCAGTAAACACTGTGTTCTTATTTTTGTCATCTTTTTTCATTCATCTACAAAAATGTTAAAATGGGCTAGGTTCTCCTATCACAGTGGTCAGCTCAAGATCTTGCCAAATCCAGAATTAAATGCAGTTCATTTCTCTGCAGGAGACTGATTGACCTATTGTGACATTTTTTATCGCACATCTACATTGTGAAATGTACTAATCCAAGTTCAAGATTCTTTATCACCTTCACAGCCCTCTATCTGACAGGAAGATATATAGAGACAAGCACCGGGTAGCTAAGGTAAAATATGAAGTCATTGATTTTTCAGGTTGTAGCAGATTAAGTAACCTGTAAAAACCAAAAGTCATCTAGAAGAAAAAAGGTTCAGGTGAAGTGCACTCATGTCTTCAATCTGAGTTGTTATTTTTGGATAATAAAGAGGAAAAAATGTTTATTTTTTCAAAAGGCTGTATATTTATTGCCTTTTTTGAAAAGTGGAGTGCTAGTGGTTGATAATAATTGGTTGATAATCTTTTTCTGGACTGCAGCAAACCTGTACAAAAAGATCCCCTGAATCTAAAATTAAAGTCAATTATTTCTATATAAGAATAGAAAACTTCCTGCCACCTTTTTAGTTTTGAGGAAAATTGTACCCACATGTTCAACACAAAATCTAATTTGTTTTTAAAAAGTGATCCTTGAGAAAAATCCTTGTCTGGTGTTTCTGATATTCCTTAGGTATGGTCACTCGTCTCTTATTCCTTCCAAAGCAGAGGGAAAACTGAATTCTCAGTAACCACAAGGACAATATTTTGACACTTTTCTTGCGTTTTCATAAAAAATGTTTTTTTGTTGGCTTGCAGCCGGAGGGAAATGGGCC